>CM039511.1:42437199-42570575 GCA_022432975.1 Begonia masoniana
TTTTCTTTAGGTTATTTAATTTAAGTATTTAAGTTAATGTTTTAAACGGTGTTATTTAAAGTATTTTAATTTGTTTTAAAATGTATTGTTTAAAATGATTTTAAAGGTGATTTCAAATTTCGGATTCGGGGTGAGCTTCCACTAAAGTTTAATTAAATTTAATAGGATAAAAAAAAAATAATAGGGTAAAAAAGGGTACAGTTTTAGGGGTGTTACAAATAGCCTGCCAGTCAAGGAAGCTGCGGACTCGCTGGCATTCTTAGGTTGAGCCATCCTTTACTGCCTGATTTTGGTGGGTCCACCGATATGCCATTAGCAGAAACTACATGGCGTTCAGAGTGAAATGAAACCTTTCTACCCAAAAACTCACATTCGACAGCTGGCGTAAGGGTGATGCTCCTTCAATGTCGTCAAACACTATTTCAAATGTCTTCAGGGTCAGCCACAGTTCGGAATCCACAAGAAATATCATATATGAATACAATAACAAACTTATCCAAATTATCACGAAACCACCGGTTCAGTAAAGCCATAAAGACGCAGGGGCGTTTGTCAATCCGAACGACAGCTAGGAAATCCTAATGTCCATACGGGTTCTGACGGCTGTCTTTGGTATATATCCTTCTTTAACCTTCCGTGGTAAAACCCGAACGTATTTTATATCCACACTATTTTCAGAATACTTCAGAACATAATTCATCTGTCTAATACAGCACAATAGGAGGTATAAAGGTTTCAGACCTTCTAAACCCGATTCACAATTGGCAGATTTCCAAGAAAACAAACTGCATGGATAGCTCTAAATTCGAGACTATCCATGCATAACCTAAAAGGAGGAAACACAGGCAGTTCTAGAATATTTCATAACATGCATACAACTGTCAAAAATACAGAGGTTTTTAAAACAACACCTAAAAGAACTATACATCGTTTGTAACTCACAACAGAACTAAACAGACATGTCCTACATTCCAAAATTCACAACAGGAGTTTTCAAAACATGAACACACAGACTACACATTGTTTTAAGGCTTTAAAAGCTAAACAGGACTTGACCTAACATTTCAAAAATACAAATCTCACAGGGATAACATTGGTCCGACTGCAGCAACTAATCACAATGAGCTCGTTCCGCCCCCATCCACTACTCATCAGCTTGAGGAGCAAGGTCCTCATCTGGGGGATCCATACCTACAATAGGGAGTTCACCTATGAGCCTAGAGCTCAGTAAGGACATATCAGAAATAAATGCAGTGATGCATATGCTATGCATGAACGTTTCAAATACATGAACATTACATTACATTACATTTCACTGGACAGGAAGGTATAAGTGGAAGAAGGAGCTGGCGCAACAGGATGTACATGCCACTTCAGGACATAACAGGAGTACTTGACAGGATGCCAGTCCTCATCCACACTTAGCCATACATTTTCTTTACAGGATTTTATCTTACTTACTTCAAAACCGGTGCTGAAAACATTTGCATGATTTTACAGGAAACGTGTATGCATGAATAAGTGCGATGCTTAAACTTAACATTCACAGATGACAAAATGAATACAACTAGGAAACAGAATATAATGGGAACATGTTTAACTTAAAACATAACCTAAAACCTATCTACCCGAACCAGACCTAGTACCTCCAAGTTGTAGGGCCTTAAGGGCCAACGTAGATGCATGAACTTACCTGTGTGCAGCCAAGTAGTATGCTCGAACGCCTCTGGAAAGCTCGGACCTGTAGCATGAATGTTCAGGGTTTAAACACACTACAAATGCTAACTAATATCACGTAGGAAATGCAGCAAACACATTTCAACTCTTTAGAAAACACACCAACGTGTTTTCACCCAAAAACAGTGAGTTTTCACCAAATGTCGAAACCCTAAATTTCGGTAAAAACTCACATTAAACTCATCCAAATTTATTAGCATTAAAAGACGCTCACCTTTGCTGAAGAAGACGGGAAATTACAGGAGAAACAAAGCGTGGAAGTTTTGTTTCAATCACTTGGAAGAGAGAAAGCCGAGAGAGATGGGAGGAAGCAGAGAAGTGAATGAAAATTCACGTAGGAGGAAGAACTTAGCTTCTTCAACAAGTTGCCACTTGGCACTCATCCATTGGCTTTCTCCCACCAACCTTAATTCTTACCTATTTTACCCTTCTATTGGTTTTTAACTAATTTGCTTTGTTTTGGTTACACATTAGTTTAGTTTCACTAAACATTTCCAACAATTCAACCAAAACATACGTTGTATAAATATAATGTTAATCCCGCATAAATGATTCGGGAAAACAATTACATGGCAAAAATGCCGGGTGTTACAGTAGCTAATTGTTCTTGAAACTGTTGTTGGTTGTTAACCAAATGTGCTAATTGTCAGGAAGGGTTATCAAATTGGGAAGGTTCCATATCTAGAACACAAGAAGTAGCTGAGACCTAACGACTACTATCTAACTGCATGCAATGTCACTAATAAAGGGCAAAATATTCAAAACCTTTCATGAATGACAAATTGAGATCAATAAGCAAACAGTGTTCGTAACGAATAATATCTATTATGACCAAATATCACAAATGAATTTTATTTTATTTTATATTGAGATTACGTTCATTCTAGCAAAGCAAACAAATAGAATTGATATTTTAAAATAACAAAGCGAAGGCCAAATACCACATCAGAAAATCACCACGAAATTGATTATCGAAACGAACTGTTAATTGGTTATGGTGAAATAATCAGTAAAAGGTTATATCAAAGAACGGTTCAATAGGTGAATATGAAATAATCTGCAGAGATTAAATCAAATTACAGTTTAAATAAGAGAGCATTTAGGTGGGTTAAAATAATCTCGTTTGATGTGGTGACAGGTCACAAATATTGATGTGTAAGTGAGCAGACTGATATATATATGAACAAGAAGTATTGGTCAGTCACAACACAAAAACAAAATCAAAGCATAATTTAGAAATAACAATCGTACAAAACTAGTTAAAGATGAGAACAAAAAACTCGTTGAATTTTCTCGAAGATAGCCGATTTAATAATATAAAGCCATGATAGCTCAAGTAGCAACCTGAAATCCCTACAGTGCAGCCGCAAATCCAATAGCAGCAGCTCTTTACCAGGAACTCGATGAATGAGAGCAATTTTAGGAGATGAACAGTGAATATCAGCGCCGAACAGTGAGATGAACAGTGACAAACAAATAGACGAACAGTACTGAACAGTGATGAGCACGGCCGAACAGTAATGAACAATACTGAACAGTGTGATCAATTTGATGGTCAAAATAACTGAAAAAGGAGAAAAATAGACAAAATGGAAGAAGGATTATAGCCGAGAAGAAGAGAAAGAAGAGGGAAAGCTAAAGAGAAAAGTAGGGTTGAGAAATACAAATCATTTCATTCATTCAATAATCATTATAATATGTCTTTCCAAATTACAATAATAGCATTTAAATAGGAAAAGTTAGGGATAGCCCTAACAAATAAGAAATAACCCTAAAAAATGAAAAATTAACTTTAACTAAAATATATAAATAATAAAATGGAAATGTCAATGATGTTCTTATCCGACTCATTTGACTCGGATGGGCCTAGTCGGAGTCAACAGGCCTTGACTGGTCAAGGGACATCCTGAAGCCTCTATATCTCAGGATGTTCCTATGGAGGACGACACTGCGCCGTCATTGTACCCCCAGGAAGCTAGTATGTGGGAGCAGAGACTTGACAAAATGAAGCAGAGGTGAGAGTATAGGTGAGAAAGGATGGAAGAGAGGTGAAACAGGATGGAGGAGAGGTGAGACAGGATGAAGCAACGGCTGAATTATCTCAGATTGGCCCATCTCCCCCCAGAGGCGTGAAGACCTCGATGATGACGATGTCGCACCATTACCGTAGATTTAGTTTACCTTGTATTTTTATTTCAATGTACTTTTAATTTTAGTTTGTAACTTTATTTCGTGTATATATTTTAATGCACTTTACTTTATGCTTGTCATTTATTTTAAGTTATGTGGTGGATCTGACTGTTGGTTATTTAGTATATGTGTAATTTTAGTTTAGTTTATTTTTGTACTAGATCTGGCTGTTGGGTATATATTTGTGATTTGAATATGCAGAAATTATTTGAAAATAGCTATGTGGGAGTTATAAAACAAACGAAACTCTGTTCATTTTTTCAATTTTATTTTTATTTTTTTATTAAATAAACTAAAATAAATGTATAATTATAATTTTAAATATGCAGGAATTGTAAATGAATTGAAACAACTAAAAGAAAGAAATAATTATGTTTTCTAAGAAATAATTTTGAACATCAAACTAAGAATAACTTTCAAAAGTGAAGTAATGATATTTTTATCGGAACTGTATGCTGTAATTTATGTTTGAAAATGAAAAGAAAGATGAAATCAAATAAGAAGATGTTTGTTGGCTGGGGATCAAGTGAGACTTAATCTATTTTTAGAAAGAAAAAGATTAACCGTAACAAGATACACGACATGTTGGATTCACATTTCGTTAATAATCAATCAGAATCTAGCAAAATGTGAATCCAGCATGTTGTGTATCCATTACGGTTAATCTTTTTCCTTCTAAAAATAGATTGAAGCTCACTCGATCCCTAGCCATTAAACACATTCCTATTCGATTTCATTTATTTTTTTCAATTTCAAACACAAATTACAACAGTCAATAATTTCTGTCTCAGCCGCACGTCGAAAATTCCTGCACAATATAAAAACTATATTAAAAAAGAATGACAATGTGTTTATGAGCAAAATCTGTTGAACTATACATGTGTCCCCTCAAATGTGTTGAAACCCAAAAACGTGTCTTACGAAGTAGCGGCTGAAGTGGATCCTCGATGAATACAAGTGCGACTCTTATGCCCCTGCTGCCGACATATACCACGCGCCATCTTTAAGTTCCGCCTACTAATTGTAAAACTTGACGGCTCATCGACATTCGCACTCGTTTTCTTCGGCCTACCAGGTTGGCGATGTATTTTGGGTGGGATGAGTTCCTGTATATTTGGTATCTACAGCCACAAATGGTGGCCGCTTACAGGTTGAATAAACTGTGAGTACATCTGCAAGTAAGTTGCCCAGTGATAGCAACGATGCATGTATCTTTTTGGTGCCACTCTCATGAAATGCATGCATTGAATGAAATGGACACACGGGATTCCAGTAAGCTCACATCTGGTGATGTTGCACACACTGTTAGTGATTTTATACACCCTAACGCAAGTGCACGTGTAACGGCCACAGCCCCGGTCCAGGCCCACAGCCCTCAGGCCCAGAAGGCCCAGCACCGGCGACCCAGAAGCCGCGCATCCCTGCCACGTGGTGGGCCTGTGTGGCTGCCACGTGGTAGGGATGCGCGGCTTCTGGGTCGCCGGTGCTGGGCCTTCTGGGCCTGAGGGCTGTGGGCCTGGACCGGGGCTGTGGTCGTTACAGCACGTGTCGCTAACGAAGTAATAAAGTAAGTAAAAGTCGATCACACAAGGATATTTTTAATCAAATTAATTTTGCTATAAAATTCTATAAAAATAAAATGAGAATACTGAAAATAGATACGTGGCAAAAAATAATAAAATAAAATTACTCGAAATTAAATAAGACTACTGTAACGCCCCGAGTTCTCTAACTCGGTTCGCCACTCAAAATACTGAACCGGACTATGACATTTTTACTAAAATTTTAAAACGTCATTCAACAATAGAAATTTAAATCTTTAAAAATGTTAAAAACTCGCAGCGGAAAACTATTCGTATGAAACGATGTTATTTAAATAAATAAAATACCTGTAATAATGTCTAAAAGAAAACATAGAGGAAAAGAAACAGAACACATCGACCGTTCACTAAACGACAAGACTCACTAGAACATATCATCCGGTCGCTAAACGACAAAAATCCTCAATCCACATCTACCGATAGATAAAATGTTTGACGTCTGCCGATCACTAAACGACAAAAGTCAAAACACATATATCATCCGATGACAAATAACGCTACATCTACCGGTGACGTCAGCCGGATGACATACCCAGCTAATATCCACCGATATAAAATTAAACGCCCACCGGTGGACTACATCCACCGATAGACGAATACACTAAACATCCACCGATGGAACTACATCCACCGATAGACAACGACGACAAAACTAATGCCCATGTCATCCGATAGACTGCATCTACCGATGACGTCAGCCGGATGATTCACTCATCCAACTTGTACCAACGACATCATCCGATGGCTTTTACTAAGACATCTTCCGATAGATAACAAAAACATACTTCCTACACACATCTCCCGACGGATCAAAGTTACACAACATCTACCGATAGATATCACCTACCGGTAGATTTAAAAATCACCCTAAACAAAGAACAACTCTGCTTACTAAAAAAACTTGTAAAATCTACTGAAAACATTCAAAACAACCAAATTTCCATGAAACACTTAGACAAAACTAGTAAAACGCAGCTAAACCATCAGTTTATCATTATCAATAAAATCTCAAGGAAATCATTTTAACCAATACTCAATCTGCTGTCACTAAAATTCTCAGAAACTACTAAACTGAACTAAATACCCTCAACTTAACATATACAACCATTGATTAAACCGCCTCAACAGATTGCCAAACCGATGACTGGATGTGCTCCCCCAACCAGCCTAGTCCACAAATTGCTCTGTAAACGCACCTTCAGTAACTTCTTCACCTACATCACAAAACTCATCTATTAGCCTAATGCTAAGCAAGCAAAGCAATGAATGAAGTGAATTGCTGAAACAATAATATCCTAAACATGCAGTTTCTACTTTCTCATCTCAGTTGCATTCAAATTCGTTCTCTGTTGATCCCTCTGTACGATGGGAGAGTGGATCAGTCATCCCCCAAAGCATACATCCTCTGTTCTCAATTAAGGGGCAGATTAGTTCCCTTAACAGTTACTGTTCTGATCCCTCTGTAGGATTGGGAAGTGGATCATTTTTTCCAAAACCTCAATCCTCTTCATCAGTTAAGGGGTGGATTAATTCCCTTAATAGCAAAACTGATCATCCTGCTCACGCTTACCATGCCATTTAATATGATGCATGACAACTGGAAATGAACATACAAACATGCATAAATCCTATTGTTTTGTGATGTAGGCCCGAAGGCAAGTATAAACTCTACTTACCTGGATTCCTGGAAAGCTCGGTTGAAATTTCACTCTGGGGGGGGGGGGGTGTTTGCTCAAACCTAGTTCCACAAATCGAGCATTAGATTTAGACTTCCATTAAACTTCATTATAACTACCCAAGATTCTAAGGGAACTAGTTTGAGAGTTCTAGCCATAGAACATTTCCGGCACTATACAAAACCGAACTAACAGCATTCTCAAAACCTCGTTCATAATCTCCACTACCATCGATAAATACAATGCGGCAAGGAATAGAAGTAAAACTCACCTAGTTCGGAGGAAATCGCTGGAGGAATCGAAGGGGGGTTTTCCTATCGCACTCTGCTACGCTGAGGAGCTGAGAATCGAGGAGGAAATGAAAATGAAACAGTGGCGGCTACTTCATTAATATTTTCCTTAAATACGTTATCCTTTATTACTATCAAATTACCACATTGCCCTTACTTATTCCCTCTTCAACCTAATCAATATTTCACTCAATTTCATCCACAAAATTACACTTAATAGATTAATAAGTTATTTTGATTTTTAATAAAGTCGGGTGCTACAACTACAAATGGAAATGATTTAAAAAGGTAATTATGGGAAAGACCTTGGTTAGGGTTGATTTCCTCTTTACATGCAATTATTATTGATGCTACAGCAATGCTGCAGCATTAATCACAGAACAGCAAGAATTCATAATATTTCTAGGGTTCTGTCGAATTACCTAGATAAATTCGTTTCAGAATTTTCTTCCTTTTATTCTATTTTTCTCTTCCTTAATTCCAGCAGCCAAAGCCCCTTTTTTTTTCCAATGCTTTTTTTTCTCCTTTCTCTCTTCTTTTTCTCTCCAGATTTTCTTTAATTTGTTTGTTTGTTTTTTTTTTATTTTAGCTTGCTTTCCCTCCATAAATCCACAGCCAAATAAAATCCCCTCTTTTCAGTTGCCTTCTTCCTTCCTGTTATGCCTGCCAAGTGTATCCCCTTCTCTCTCTCTCTACAGATTGTCTTTAATTTGATTTCTTTTCCTTGATTTTTTTTGCCTTCTCTTTCTCTTTCTTCATATTCTGAATCATTTTACAGCAACGGTTTCTATCTCTTCTCCTTGAGTTAAGTCCTTCATTTTTAGTAACAATCATCTCATTGATTTGCTTTTTTCTCTTATCATAATGTTCAGCCTTTGAATTTGATTTTTCCTGCTATTCACTTTTCATTCAAATAAAAAAATATAAAATTCGAATTAATGCTGAAAATCTGCTTTTAATAGAGAATATGCATGAAATATATTAAATTTAATCAAGGCATTGATGCTGTAGCAATTGTAGTAAATCCTACCAATTTCTTCTTACATTCACTCAATTCATATAAGTTCTATCAATTAAATACTGTATAAAATAACTCTAATTTAAGGGTTGTCAAATACCCCCAAACTTGAACCATTACTCGTCCCCAAGTGATGCAAATAAAATCAAAACTAAAGGATTCCAAAAGTACATCAATATGGTTAGAAACTTGTAATATGATGAAAACTTCCTCTAGCACAATTAGAAACAAATAACATAGACTCATTCCCATTTAAATAATCTCTCAAAGTGTGTGTGTGCTTAAACTCCTCTTCAATTTTCTTAGTTCAATCATCAAAACTAAATTTTCCAGAAATATTAGATTGTTAACTCTTCAAGGTTTTTCCTAAGTTAACTAGATTTTAAAGGTTATTATATATATATATATATATATATGACACGGACCAGTGCTTTTCCAAAATTATCGAAGCTATTAAAGTCAACAAAGCAAAAGTTGCTACCAACATTTCCAATCAATCACACAAAGAATCTGTGCATACTGTGAAGCAAATGCGCAAAGATATCAAATCTCAATTTCCAACTTTGTCCAAACAAGAACGTCACATTAAACTTTTGGAGTCTTTAAAAAGCCAGATGTTTGATGACTCTGACGACGAAGACGATTTTTCTAACTCTGATTCTGATTTTTCTATGCATTCAGGATCACAACGCCTTCAGGTATTACCAGGCGAATCTCAAAATCCCGAGGATATTATTCCAACTGAAGAGGATCTTTTTAATTCTCTTATCGATTGTTCCCAATATCGATATTCACTTACTAAAGGAAAGAAGAAGATTCTATAGATGGCTCATTGGGATGCTGAAAATGCCATTATAGAAAACATGCAAATCGAAGCAGCTCATCATCAACAACAAGATGCTCAAGCAGATCTTGATCCTTGGGATGCTGCTATTCTCGAACAAGATCGAGCCGCTATGATGGCTCCAAGAGTACCATGGGGAAGACGTTTCCCTATTTCCAAATATCATGACAGGAGGTATGTTTATATTCATCCTCTCCACCTAATTGCCAATTGGCGTCCTTGGCCTGGTGCCCCTCCTCGACGCAATGGTATTGTCCAAGACGCTTTGGATCAGATCAAAGCTAATGTTTCTAAAGGCCTTCGCAAATATCGAAAATGGTGCAAAAAGCGAAATAAATGGGCCAAGAAAAATAACAAAAGCCCATCAGAATATTCTGAATACAAAAATGATCTGGCTAGGAAAAAGCTAATGACCCCAGAGGAATATGAGTTATGGGTCAATTTGCGAAAAAATCCAGCCCATGTCTAATGACAGGTGGTCAAAGGACTTTTCGTCAAAGATTTCTAAGTCCTATTCCAAAACCTCCTATTGAATGGACGTTACGAAATAATTTTCAATTACCCGAAGGTTCTCGTGGAAAAATTGAAGCTACTAAGTGGTTAGAGTGGAATCCAGCTAAGGAGTATCCACCTTTTCCAAAGTCAGCCTGGTGCCAGACATTTCCAAACTTAGTGGACCCCAACAGTACATCCACTACTTCCAATAGTGCTTCCACTAGCACTAATAGTACCTCTACTAGCTCCACTAGCTAGTATTTTATCATTGCTTCGGTTCGTAAGCAATGACGTTTTAATGTTTGTTTGTTTGTAAGCTCCTCCTCTATATAAAGGAGCCTTAGTTTTCATTTCTTCTCAAGTTTTTAGAGTTTGCCTTCTCATCTGAAAAACTCTCTCGGTTTGTATTCTCCTACTTGTAAGTTTGATAACTCTTGTTAATATAATTTTTCTTACTTATTATCTCTACTTCTACTCCACTTCCTCCTTCTGTAGATAGATAGTATTTATTTCCTCTCGTCCTCTCTTCCGCAGCAATATGGTATCAGAGCCATTAGGCTAGAACTTTGTTAGTTCATTTATGAACTAAGTAATCAGTTCTAGGAATAATCTTATCAGTTTAATTTGATATGAATAATAACCAATAAGATGATTTATTTTTCTCAATAAGATGAGTTGATTTACCAATATGATGAGGTGATTTCTCCAATAAGTTTCTTTATCTATTCTTATGATAATCTGTGTTCAATATCAACGCTAGAATTGTATGGTACTTTAGAATTAATCTTCGGGAATCTCGTCGGGGTTGTTGCCGCTTTAGCCGTGGTTTGGCGTTCAGGCTTTTACACCCATTTACGAGAATAATGAGGCTTAATTTCTAAAGTACCATGGAATTAATCTTTTTGAGATAGGTTGTGTTGATATAGGTAATTCACAGTTTACATAAGGAGAAGTTTTGAAACAATAAGGAGTTATTAATGATTCAATAAGGTATTTCAATAAATCAATACGAGAAAAATTAATCACCAATAAGGTTTATTATATCATTTCAAATTAAAATCCTAAGATTGATCTTAGAAAAGATTTGCTTTTTGCATAAATGAATTAACTTATTTCTAATATGAATTTTTCTGAGATTACCAATATATCTTCAAATACTACTAAAAATGAACAAATCGTAGAGATTTCTCAAAACTCTTTGCTAAATCAATGGTCTATTCCTGTAATAGAAACCAAAGAAATTTACAAAGTAGGAACATTCGAATTCCTTTTCAAAAATGCTATCAAAATCTCTGAACAAACTATTTGTTTAGATTCCAATGACAAAACTCTTAAACTTTTAAGTTTAAAAGATATCCAAAAATATTTCAAAAAATTTAAATATATCCACATAGGATTAATTCAAATTGCTTTTAAACCTTTAACTCTTCCAGGTTTAAATGCCAGTATTCTAGCCAATCTCAGAGATGCTCGAAATCAAAATTGGAAAAACTCTCTTATGGGAGTTATTCAAACAAGTTTATGTCATGGTCCAATATACTTTAATGTATATCCAAATCTCAATCTGTCTTTGACAGATCCCAATCTGTTTGAGGCTATCACCTTGAACATTCAAACTCATGGTTATGATTTCCTTCCAGGATCAGAAACCATTGCGGTCATTTACCGTATTAATTACAAATTGATGAATACTTTGTGCCCAAATGCCATCATTAGAGAAATTCCTGGCAAAACCATGGTAAGGAACTCGGTTTCTGGTTCTTCCCCATTACCCCAATCTCTAAACATTGAAGAGATTCAGGTTTCCAAAGAACAAATTCCTCATGGAGTTTACAAACATCCTCAATTTGGTCAAGATGATCACAAAAAGGATGATTCTCCAACTGCATCAGAAATGCAATTCAATCTCTAATGGATTACGCTCCAGGATCTAAACTTAGGGATATTGTAAATGAAGAGTACCAAAAACCTTCAAATTCTTTATTTCGCAAGTGGATTCATCACCAGCATGCTGGGAATCCTTTCCAAATCATCAAAGAGCAATTTTACTCTTATCTTCAAAAGGAAAAAACTTTTATGTTCTTTCCAAAATGGTACTGGGAGTACTATATTCCAAATTACACTTCGTCTATTGATGTCTTAGATCAATATGACAACTTTCTTATCAATTGGCATACTAAAACAGGTGATGTTAAGTCAGTACATCCCCCTTTCGAACCCATTCAGCTAATCAGCCAAAATAAAAGTTCTACTATTGAGGCAGTACCTTTAGTAGATACTTCTTCCAAAGACAAAGAGGTCATTATAGAATCCACAATTCATAAGCAACTTAATTATACCAATATAAATCTCAACACAGTTGGCAACAATATTCAAAGAATTGAGAAACAATTGGATAAATTAAGTATTGAAATTAAACAAATTTCCAAACCACAGGATTCAACTTCCTCTTCAAAAGAAACATCAACTTCCAAAGCTTTAGCTATTAGTCAACCTGATCTAAAGCCTCCAATATTCTTGTCTAATTTCAATTTCAAAAATCCAAATAAGGATAATGAGTTTATGGCTGAATTAGTTAAAAGATTAAAATCTGTTAACTTATCTCCAATTACAAAATATGCTGATCCAACTTCTAGTGAGTCTAGTACAGATTCTGACCTTGAAGAAATTCACAAAATGCAAATTACTTTTCCAAAATATGAAGACCCTTTGATTGAAAATTCTTCATCAAATGTCCAAACTTTATATCTCAATCGTATCAAATACAGAGACAATTTAGGTGGAGATCCTTTCCGCCGTGTCTATTATCCAAGACCAACTCCTCCCGATATGCTTTGGGAAGAAAACTTTTTCAAAAATCAAACCGCTTATTCAGCTAAAACTATTTATGAATGGAACATCGATGGTTTATCTGAATATCAAATTTACGAAGTCCTTCACAAAATGTTGATGTATGCAAGTATTTGCCGGGCATCACATAACAATGATAAAGACATTGCCGTTTTTATCATTAGTGGTTTCATTGGCAGTCTCAAAGGATGGTGGGATAACATTCTCACTCAAGTTCAAAGAGAAGAAATTCTCAATGCTGTTAAAATTGAACAGCCGTCTACTTCCCAACCTCAACAAGATAGTGTTTATACACTTATCCAATCCATCATCTATTTTTTTGTTGGTTCGGTTGATCAACGCCTTGAAAGAGGTACCGAATTATTACAAAATCTCAAATGTGGAGCTTTAACCAACTTTCGTTGGTATAAAGATGTTTTCATTACCAAAGTCTTCCAAAGACCTGATGCCAATGCTTCTTATTGGAAATCCAAATTCATTGAGGGATTACCTCCTCAATTCGCTGAACGTGTCAAACAAGCCCTGAGTAATTCTCAACATGGTCAAAATATCCCTTGGGATACTTTAACCTATGGCCATCTTGTTAGTACTTGTCTTCAAATTGGAATCAACTTATGTAATGACATGAAGTTGCAATATCAAATTAAGAAACAAAATATCACAGGCAAACAAGAGATAGGTGAATTCTGTCAACAATTTGCTTTTGATATGCCAATTCAATATCCTAAAAGAATCAAGGATAAAACCAAACATCATAAATCTCAAAATTATAAAAATTATCAAAAAGCAAAAAGAAAGCTTAAGGCTAAAGAATGGTCAAACATTCCTAAACCTTCTTTTCCAAAGAAAAAGAGAAAACCCCAAAAAACTCCTAAGTCCAAAATTAAATGTTTCAAATGTGGACAAATAGGACATTATGCAAACAAATGTTTCAAAGCTAAAAAGTTAAACGAGTTAGTTCATGATGAACAAACCCGGAATCAACTTTCAAAACTCTTTTTACAATCTTCTGATTCAGAAGAAAGTTTTCCAAGTCATGATGATATGTCATCATCATCTTCAGAAGAAAATTGCATCAACAAATGTTGCAATCAAATTTCCAAATTATCTATTAATGTTCTTTCCCAAGAACAAGAAGATATTCTCAAAAATCTTGATCAAATTCCTAATCCTGATTTTAGGATGAAAATTGTTTCCCAACTGATTAATCAGTCCCAAACTGTTTCAAAAGAACAGATAGTTCCTGAGTCTATTTTCAAACCTAAATACTACACTATGCAGGAAGTATTTAGTAGAATAGATCATCGTCAAAAGGTAACTCCTGTTACTCTCCAAGACTTACAAAAAGAAGTCAATCATCTTAAGGAAGAAATTAAACTTCTCAGAAATAATCAATTAATTTCTGATGCCAAAATTAGCCAATTAGAAGATTCAATTTCACATTCTAATGGAGTTGATCAGTCTATTCCTTTCCAATCTGACACTCTCAATCATATTAGCCATATTCTAAGTCAGAAATGGTATGTTGAGATTTCTTTACTAATTCAAAATGAATACCAAATTTCCAATATCACTGCTCTTGTGGATAGTGGAGCAGATGTCAATTGTATCCAAGAAGGATTCATTCCTACAAAGTATTTCGAAAAAACTTCTCAAACTTTGATTACTGCAGGCAGCAGCAAACTTTTTGTCAAATTCAAATTATCCAATGTAACTATTTGCAATGAACAAAGTTGTTTACCGACAACTTTTCTTCTTGTCAAAGATCTAAATCACAAAGTGATTCTAGGGAATCCTTTTCTCCAACAGATAATGCCAATCACTATCAATGAAAAAGGCATTATTGCTACTGTCCAAAACAATCAAGTATTATATCCATTTGTTACTGACCCTGTTGTCAAGATAATAAATGAATTAAAAAACTTTTCTCAAATCAAAATTCAACAATTGAATTTTCTCAAATCAGAAATTAACTCTTTCAAAATTGAAGAACAATTAAAAGACAATCAAATTACTTCCAAAATTCGAGTTGTTACAACTCAATTTCAAAATGAAGTTTGTCACACAGTTCCAAATGCTTTCTGGGAAAGAAAACGACATATTGTTTCTTTGCCCTATATTCCAAACTTTGATGAAAATCTTATTCCTACAAAGGCTAGACCTAGCCAAATGAAACAGGAATATCTCAAACTATGCCAAGAAGAAATTCAAAATTTATTGGAGAAAAAGCTCATTCAACCTAGCCAATCTCCATGGAGTTGCACAGCTTTTTATGTCAATAAAAATGCTGAGAAAGAACGAGGAGTTCCTCGTCTTGTAATCAATTACAAACCCTTGAACAATGTTCTCCAATGGATAAGATATCCAATTCCAAACAAAAAAGATTTGTTAGACAGATTGCAATCTGCTTTAATCTTTTCCAAATTTGATCTCAAATCAGGTTACTGGCAGATTCAAATTGCCAAAGAAGATCGTTACAAAACTGCGTTTGTGGTCCCTTTTGGTCATTACGAATGGAATGTAATGCCCTTTGGACTCAAAAATGCACCTTCTGAATTCCAACATATCATGAATGATATATTTTCCAAATATTCCAAATTCTGTATCGTCTACATAGATGATATCCTTGTCTTTTCTAATTCCATTGACCAACATTTCAGACATCTTAGAATCATTAAAGATGCCATGAAGAGTAATGGTTTAGTTGTTTCGGCTCCTAAACTTAAACTTTTTCAAACAACTGTCAGATTCCTTGGTCATAATGTGCATCAAGGTACCATCATTCCAATTCAGAGAAGTATTGAATTTGCTTCTAAATTTCCTGATGAAATTACTGACAAAAAACAATTGCAAAGATTTTTAGGAAGTCTAAATTATCTGGGTGATTTCTATCCTAATTTAGCCCAGGATACTGCAATTTTATATCAAAGGTTAAGAAAAAATCCTTCACCATGGACCCCAGTCCATACTGCAGCAGTTCAAAAGGTAAAGGTAAAAGCTCAAACACTTCCGTGTTTAGCCCTTTCCAATTCTGAATGGGAAAAAATAGTTGAAACTGATGCCTCTGACAAAGGTTATGGAGGTATTCTAAAACAACTTAATCCTATTAATTCTAAAGAAGAGCTGGTAAGATTTACTTCTGGTGCTTGGAAACCAGTTCAACAAAATTATTCTACTGTCAAAAAAGAAGTTTTATCTATTGTCAAATGCATTACAAAATTTCAAGATGATTTACTCAATAAACATTTTGTTTTAAGAGTTGATTGTTCTTCTGCCAAACAGATTTTAACCAAAGATGTCAAACATTTAGTTTCCAAACAGATTTTTGCCAGATGGCAATCCGAGTTATCTGCTTTCGATTTTAATATCGAATATATCAAAGGTATTGATAATTCTCTTCCTGATTTTCTAACCAGAGAATTTTTGCAGGATGTTCACCCCAGTGAGGGGTAGACCTAGAGGGAGACCTCGAGGTCGAGGTATTGGTTCTACCAATACCCATCGTATTTCCAATATAAATTTTCAAAAAGAATTTCCCACTTTAGGGGAAACCTCATCCGCGCAACCGGATAAGGACAATGCAAAGAAAACTGCCAAAGAGGTCCTACTTGAGAGTGGACCCCCACTTATCAAAAAATCAGTGGCTGAGTCTCTACTCACACTTTCCAATAGAGATATACTTCTCTGTCAAAAGGATGCTTGGTTTTTCAAAGAGAGATACATGGGAAGCCAGCATTATCTAATTACCGAGGGAAAGCTTCGATATTACTATGAAGCTATTTTGCTCGATACAAATTCTGTCCAAATTCAGCATAATTATGTTGAAGAAGGAAATATCAAAAGTACAATGACTCATTCCAAATGCTATATTATCCGAGTCATTCATCCGCAGGAATGGGGTTTGAATGTATTCAACCCAAGGACTACAACTACCAAAAACAGTTCTCAAACATACAACTATTGGGACTATGTTCAAGCTTGGTCTCATGTGTTTTATTATCAAAATCCAAAAAGGAATCATTCATGGTTTTTTACTATGAATCCAGAAATTCTAAAGACTGAAGATCAATTTCAAAATTGGTTTTTACACTGGTGGCAAAACCACTCTCCTGAGTTTGCTATCTTGCCAAAAAAGATCCAAGATCAATTCCAACCCTGGTTTGATACTCATCCAGATTTCCAAGATAAAAGATTTATGTTCAAAGGCAAAGCTCTGTTATGGTTCTTTACCGAATTCCAGATCAATTGGATTTGGCAATGGAATCTTGAGTTGGATACAGATCATCTAGATATCCCAGAGCTACAAAGGAACTTTTTTGTCAAATGGTGGTCTAGATATGACACGGACCAGTGCTTTTCCAAAATTGTCGAAGCTATTAAAGTCAACAAAGCAAAAGTTGCTACCAACATTTCCAATCAATCACACAAAGAATCTGTGCATACTGTGAAGCAAATGCGCAAAGATATCAAATCTCAATTTCCAACTTTGTCCAAACAAGAACGTCACATTAAACTTTTGGAGTCTTTAAAAAGCCAGATGTTTGATGACTCTGACGACGAAGACGATTTTTCTAACTCTGATTCTGATTTTTCTATGCATTCAGGATCACAACGCCTTCAGGTATTACCAGGCGAATCTCAAAATCCCGAGGATATTATTCCAACTGAAGAGGATCTTTTTAATTCTCTTATCGATTGTTCCCAATATCGATATTCACTTACTAAAGGAAAGAAGAAGATTCTATAGATGGCTCATTGGGATGCTGAAAATGCCATTATAGAAAACATGCAAATCGAAGCAGCTCATCATCAACAACAAGATGCTCAAGCAGATCTTGATCCTTGGGATGCTGCTATTCTCGAACAAGATAGAGCCGCTATGATGGCTCCAAGAGTACCATGGGGAAGACGTTTCCCTATTTCCAAATATCATGACAGGAGGTATGTTTATATTCATCCTCTCCACCTAATTGCCAATTGGCGTCCTTGGCCTGGTGCCCCTCCTCGACGCAATGGTATTGTCCAAGACGCTTTGGATCAGATCAAAGCTAATGTTTCTAAAGGCCTTCGCAAATATCGAAAATGGTGCAAAAAGCGAAATAAATGGGCCAAGAAAAATAACAAAAGCCCATCAGAATATTCTGAATACAAAAATGATCTGGCTAGGAAAAAGCTAATGACCCCAGAGGAATATGAGTTATGGGTCAATTTGCGAAAAATCCAGCCCATGTCTAATGACAGGTGGTCAAAGGACTTTTCGTCAAAGATTTCTAAGTCCTATTCCAAAACCTCCTATTGAATGGACGTTACGAAATAATTTTCAATTACCCGAAGGTTCTCGTGGAAAAATTGAAGCTACTAAGTTGTTAGAGTGGAATCCAGCTAAGGAGTATCCACCTTTTCCAAAGTCAGCCTGGTGCCAGACATTTCCAAACTTAGTGGACCCCAACAGTACATCCACTACTTCCAATAGTGCTTCCACTAGCACTAATAGTACCTCTACTAGCTCCACTAGCTAGTATTTTATCATTGCTTCGGTTCGTAAGCAATGACGTTTTAATGTTTGTTTGTTTGTAAGCTCCTCCTCTATATAAAGGAGCCTTAGTTTTCATTTCTTCTCAAGTTTTTAGAGTTTGCCTTCTCATCTGAAAAACTCTCTCGGTTTGTATCCTCCTACTTGTAAGTTTGATAACTCTTGTTAATATAATTTTTCTTACTTATTATCTCTACTTCTACTCCACTTCTATTCCTTCTGTAGATAGATAGTATTTATTTCCATATATATATAAACAATAAGTAAGGGGGATATAAGTTTTTTTTTAAATTGACTTTCTCTTATAAGTCACACTACATTTTTACGCGATTGACAACATCGGTCATGAAGGCCTCCGGTTACTCAGTAGTGTCACTTAAAGATATATACTCATATAAAATTATAGAGGAGTATAGTCAATAATATTGCAACGGAGTTCCTCCCAAAGTTTCTTTATTTAAATTCTACCCATCGAGTATCTAAAGGGCTCATTCGAGATTGAAAGTAGATTAGGAAATTGCAATTTATTATTCTTCTTTTTTTAATATTTTTTTTATAACCCTCAAACTTATTATTTATTATGTATTTTTTTAGAAGAATTCTCTATCTCTAATTTTCTTCGGTAAGCCTTGAATCGTTCTTATCTAAATATAACTGTGAAATTTAATGAGGATGATATTCCTAAACAAAATAAAAGGGAGTTCGTGTGTTCTTAGAAAAAATTATATTCACGGGAATGAGCCTTAGTAAAACGTTCATAAGGTATGTTAGTGCAAGTTTTCAACACATTAGGAACATTAGGACATTAGAAATTTTACTCTTTTTTATTTCTCAAACCTAGTACATCCCTACCCCCAAACTTAAACTCTACAGTGTCCCTACTGTCAAACAAAATAAAGTTTAAAATTCAAACAAAACAAGGCAAAACTAGGGGGAAAGTACTTCCCTAGAGTCTCATTTGTTGAAAGATGATGCTCTCGACTAATGCTACAGCTTTACTTGCAGCATTATGTGATGACTTTCTTCTTGGTGCTTCCTCTTCTTCTTCTTCCCCTGATTTGTCAAGAACTAAGTTTTTTTTTTATTGCTACAGCAAACATTGCAGCATCAACATTATTTTTAGCAAAAACTAAAAAAAATAGAAAAACAAAAAACCAAAGGATATCATAAATTGGGTTGCCTCCCAATAAGCGCTTGATGTTTTAAGTTCTCAGCCTGACTTCCTCATGCTTCACATTTCTATGCCTTGTGGTAAGAAGGCAGGTGTTTAAGCTCCAGTGTAATGCCCCCGAACCCACCCCGGCTCGGTGCGCTACTTGGCTCACACATCCCACATTTAAAACGGCGTTTAAAATAAAATACGATAAAATTTTTAATCAATTTTTGGGTTTTTCGAACCCTTAATTTTTGTTAAAAAATGTGCCCAAAATACGTTTAAAATATGTCGGAAAAGATCAGGTTAAAACATAGTAGAAATAGGAAAATTTTTAAAAAATCAAATTTTGGCTCGGTTGGGGCGCTGGGCGCCGCGTGCCCTGCCGCTGCGCTCATTGCGCGCGCGCTGCCCTGCGCGCCCCGCGCGCGCCCACCTGCGCGCCGCGCACTACTCCCTTGCGCGCCCCCGTGCCCGTGGCCGATCGATCGGCGCTGTGCCCAGCGCCGACCGATCGGCACCCTCTTGGGTCCCTCGGCCAATTTTTGCCCAAAATCCACTTTTCTCAATTTTCTTCAATTTCCGACGAGCCAAACACCTCCAAATTACCCCAAATTTTTACCACATAATCCCGACACCCCCGACTCCGTGTCCCGTAAAAATCTCGGAAAACTTACTACAAAATTCTTAAAGAAAATGCTTAAATCGTTAAAAATCGACGTCGTTTGCTTAACTAAAAACCGAGCAGCATAACGACTAAAATTATTAAAACCCAAAAACCTGAAAAACAAACTTTCATAAAACCCGTTCAAGAGTTTTCAAACCAATTCACAAACCACAATACAAAATCAAACCAATAAAATCGTCAAAACCCCAAACATCCAGAATATTTAGAAAACTATACAAAATCCCAAAATACTAAACTAAACACACCCCCAAAGATCCTGGTCGAGGCGCCCCGACAACTGCCCGCACCGGCCTACCGCGTACATCACCGACTGCGTCCCAAACCTCACCTGTAATGTTGTCGTCACCTAAACCATAGAACACAAAACGTAAGCCTAATGCTTAGTAAGTAGAGAATAATGCATATCAAAAACATAATGCAACGCAACCCCTAACACATGAAGTTTCTACTCGCTCAGTTGCTCTCATTTCGTTTTTGTTTTGTTACTTAATCACGTAACTCCTCACAAGTGCCAAACCAAAGCTCTGATGGTCCCCCATAGGTACCACCTTAACGCAACTGGGAGACTCCACTAGAGTTCCTCGCAGGTGCTACCCTAACGCGACTGGGTGACTCTAACTATACTAGTCCCTCGCAAGTACCACCTTAACGCGACTAGGAAACTCAACTAGAGTTCCTCGCAGGTGCCACCCTAACGCGACTAGGGAACTCAAACTCTACTCGTCCCTCGCAGGTACCACCTTAACGCGACTAGGAAACTCCGCTAGAGTTTCTCGCAGGTGCCACCCTAACACGACTAGGGAACTAAAACTCTACTCGTCCCTCGCAGGTACCACCTTAACGCGACTAGGAAACTCCGCTAGAGTTCCTGGCAGGTGCCACCCTAACGCGACTAGGGAACTTAATACAAACCACATTACGTTCAACTCACACCACCCCTTACATTTCAAGCTCACCATTCAAAATCATGCTCAAAACTCGTTCATTTCGTAGTTTGAAAACCATGATGCGTGCCACACAAATGCATAACCACCAAACAAGACAAAACAATCAAACAACAAACAAATCCCTACTGTTCCATGGTATAGGCCCGAAGGCAACAAAACACATAGTCCACTACTTACCTGGCTTCCCGCTCGCGTTCGCTCATCTCACTAGGCTACCTGCTCGTTCGTCAACCTAACACACATAGGAAAATAGCTTAGAAATATTCTAATAAATTCTAAGGAATTTCCTAACCCAAAACTAACCACAACTAAACCACTTCGAACTTTAAAACCCACCAACCCGATTTTTCCCACATTTTCCACCATCCAACTTCAAACGGCCATAACTCACTCATTTTTCATCGAATTTCGACGTGCCACCCCATTTCGTAAACCTCTTCCCGTCTACTATCCATTGAAACACTCAAATTCAATAACTACAAGTTAGTCAAGCCGAAAATACATAAACAGAATCGGCCTTGAATGTTTTCCAAACCGATTTTTCTTCCCTTTCCACCAAAACTCCATTCTAACCCAATAAACCACCTAAAATAACATATCTAAGAATTAAACCATCCGAAATTGAAGAAAAACCAGCAAAATAAATGAGAATTTCGTAGCCCTCCTCTAGGGTTTCTCAAACCCTTACCAAATCCCCACAAAACACCATAAAAACACCAACAAACTTCACTTACATGCATTGCTAACAAAACTCATACAAAAACTTACCTGAATCTTTGATGAAATGGAGAAGAGATGGAGGTGGAGCTCCTCCCATGGCTGCCACGACTTTGGAAAGGGAGAGGAAGAAAATATTTCTCTTTTACCCTTTTCTTTCTTCCTTTTTAATAAACCTATTGTTCACTTTTTAAAATTACCACCAAAGTTTCAAAATTCCTAATTTCAACCCCCTCCCTCATGTCATGTAATCCAACGTGACACTCTTCTTTTTTTTTCTTCTTTTTGACTTTTCTACTTCACTTTTTCCTTATTTTCTATTGGTTAAATTTTGTTGACTTTTCAACTTCTTTTCTTCCTCTATTTCATCTTCTTCTTTAATAATTTAACCTCTTACTACATTTCTAATACTTAACATAACCTTAGGACATATGCTAAACCCTCATAACATAACCTATCTAAGGCTACGCACGTTGTAAGAATTTCTCGGGTGTTACATCCAGTGTTGGTGCATCTTCAATAGATAGTTTGAAAACTTCTGGGTTATCTTCCGTTCGAACTAATGCCTCAAATTGTTTTCTGTGACTCCTAGAATATTGTTTCGTGTCTTCCATTTTCATCTTTTCAGATATGTTGAAGTAATCTTCTTTATCGTACGGGCACTTCATAGCTTTCGATACATTAAACGTAATCTGCTGGTCATTCATGTCTCTACCACAGCCAAGAATCTCCTCCTTTCTTCCAAAAATTTCTTTTTCTTCGTGCTTCGGTAGTCTTTGAGGGAATGGTGGTGATGGCCTCTGAGTTTTCAATTCACTTTATTGATGTGGTGGCATTGCTGCAGTATTAGTTTCTACAACGCCAGTTTCTGGATTATCCTTTCCTGCTTCTTCCACATTCTCTTGTTCCACCAACTCTTCTTGTTTCTTTAAATTTTCTGCTTTCTGTTGCTTTTCTAGAAATTCTAGTTCTCTTCCATTCCTCAATACTATGACCTTGCAATGTTCCTTTCCTAGTATCTGCGGCACTTCTGTATCACTCGGTAATTGATCTATGTTCCTCATGCTTAAAGATTGAGTCAACTGCCCCATTTATGTCTCTATATTCTTCAGTGATGCGGCCAAGTTCGGCAAGATCATGTTTGTCTTAGCTACATTTTCTCTGGCGAAGCTATCTGATTGTTCTTGATGTATCAAAGTATGAGTTGGCTGTGAAAAACCTTGCTTGTAGTTTTCTACTGCTCTGGTTGATGCTATAGCATTCTGCGGCTGGGAATTCCACTGAAAATTTGGATGCTGTTTACAGCCAGAATTGCATGTCTGCGAGTAAGGATTATTGTTTCTATTATACCCCACATAATTTCCAGATTCTAGGTTAATAGGGCATGAGATGTCATCGTGATTCTCTCCATAAAAAATGCATGGTAGGTGGTCTGTTCATCTCCTGGATGGCATTTTTCAGCATAGCAATCTTTGCATTTAAGGCCGACACCTCATCCAGATCGTAAACTCCAGGTGCCTGCCTCGTAGGGTTAAATCTTTTTGAAGGCCATAGGTAGTTGTTCACTGCCATCCTTTCCAATAAATCATACGCTTCATTGAAGGATTTTGATAAGAGGGTTCCATTTGCTGCAGCATCAACGATAGATCTTGTCTGCCCATTTAATCCATTGTAAAATGTCTCCAACTGAATCCAGTGTGGTATTCCATGGTTAGGACATTGCCTGAGTAGTTCCTTGAATCTGTCCCAAGCTTCGTACAGCGATTCACCATCTCTCTGCAAAAAGCTGGTGATTTCGTTCTTCATTCTTGCGTTCCTCACTGGCAGATGGTATTTCATGATAAACTTCATGGCTAAATCTCCCCATGTAGTGATAGTATTTGACGGGATGGTGTGCAACCAATCTCGTGCTCGGTCTCTTAAATAATACAGGAAAAGCTTAAGCCTTAATTGTGACAGCCCGAAACCCGATCCCGATCGGGATCCGAGGAGGAGCCATCACTCCGGGATATTTCAAAACGGGGACTATTTTTTTTTAATAAACAAACAGAAAACAGACTGAACTTTTTAAAAGTAAAACCTTAAAACTTTACAGAGAAGGAAAAACATTATCTGGATTTGAAAGTAAATCGGGAAGCAGTTAAAATTCAGAAGGCAGAATGGATGACAGGAGAAAAGCAGGAAGGTTGGAAGCAGGGAGAAATGAAAACAGTCTTCGGGATTTTCATAAAAACTTGGCTTCGACTTAAACAGGGTTCTGGCAGAAAACGACGAGACTGGAGCACTAAAACTTGAACGGTGAAAATAAACAGACAGAAATGAACGACTAGGAACAATGACAGTATACTTTAAAATGGAAAACATAATCGGAAACTATACAGTGGATATCTTATAGTGGGAGACGTACAGTGGACATGAGCGGAAGACGTGAGCAGAAAATATAATTAAACCGGGCCGGAAGGAGTAGTTGACAGATGAATTTGGAAGATGTAAACAGTGGATGACGTCATCGGAAGAGGTGATGACGTCAGGCGAAAGATGTAGGCAGCAGATGGAATCGGGAGAATAAATGGGAAACATGATCTGGAAGTCATGCCTTGGACGTTTGAAATAAAAGATAAAACAGGCTGTGGACTTTTAAATATAAAACAGAATGGACGTTGAAAGCAAAAGGAAAAAACAGAAGACAACAGGAGTCCGTGGACGTTTGCACTAAATGACAAAAATCAGTGGACACAAGAGTCCGTGGACGTTTAGAATTTAAAGGCAGAAACTGTGGACATTTAAAGTCAAAGACAGGAAACAGAAAACGACAAAAGTTCATGGACATTTAAAATAAAAAACAAACAGAAACGACAAAAGTCCGTGGACGTTTAACACTTAGCTAAATATTTGAAACAATTACTCGACTGGCGAGTACTGTGGACAACTATTTTCATATGGCAACGTGGATGACTATTTTCAAAGGCAGCGTGGACGTTTAGCTGTGGACAACAGAAGTGCAGTGGCTGTGGACATCAGAAGTGCAGTGGCTGTGGACAACAGAAGTGTAGTGGCTGTGGACAACAGAAGTGCAGTGACTGTGGACAACAGAAGTGCAATGGCTGTGGACATCTGTTTTAAAGGCAGAATGGACAACTGTTTTACAGAAGGCGTGGACGATATTTTTTTAAAGGCAGCATGGACAACTGTTTTACAGAAGACATGGACGACTGTTTTAAAGGCAAAATAGACAACTGTTTTACAGAAGGCGTGGACGACATTTTTTAAAGGCAGCATGGACAACTGTTTTACAGAAGACGTGGACGACTGTTTTAAAGGCAAAATGGACAACTGTTTTACAGAAGGCATGGACGACTGTTTTAAAGGCAGAATGGACATAAAAACACAAAGTATAAATACTTCAAACTTCACAGAAAACCCGATTCAAAAAATAGTTTTAAAACATGACAAAATTTCAAGGAAACAGATTGCATGGATGACTCTAAAATCAGAGATGATCCATGCAAACCCTAATAGAGAAAATATTCCAAACAAATTCCAGAATACTTCAGAACAAAAATTCAACTGTCAATTACAGCGGTTTTAAAACTTAAACATCAGAACTTATACATTGTTTTAAGATCTGGGAAAAACTGTACAGAACTTGACATACATTTTCAAAACACACTTTTAGAACCTAATGTTAAAATATCAACACATTTTTGAAATTTCAGAAACTTTACCGAACTTGACATTCAGAACCAAATTTTCCCAAAACAGAAGTTTTCTAAACATAAACAAAAACACAGAACTTAAACTTCAACCTCTCAGTCAGGAATATGTCTGGCTACCACAACCAACCCCGAAGCTCGCACCACCAGCCACCTATTCGTCGGTCTGAGGTACAAAGTCCTCATCCACGGGTTCAGTACCTACATCAGGGAGTTCACCTATGAGTCTAAAACTTATTAAGAACATAATAAAAATGTAGTGATGCAAATGCTATGCATGAACTTTTCAGAAATACAGTGACATTACAGAACATTACGTTTCACTGGCAGAGGGGTATAAGTGGGGCTTATAGGGGAACTGACGCACATATAACATGACATGACATACCAGGAGTTAGTAGTTTTTGCCGGGTCCCAGGGAGGGATAAAGCACAGGGTATCCTTGGCGGGGATAATTTTTACAGGAGTCCTAGAGAAGGACAAGAACAGAATGTTAGCCCCCGTCCCACACTTAATTGTACATTACATTCAGGTTTTAACTTTCTTAACTTCAAACCGTGTGCATAAAACATTTACATGACTTTCAGGAAAAACGTGTATGTATGAACATATACGGTACTTAACCTTAACATACATAGGCGACAGAATAAAGCAAACATGAAACAGAACACGTTTAACTTAGAACATAACCTACGACCTAACTACCCAACGATAGCCCGATGACATTTTAACCTAGTAACTCCTTGATGTAGGGCCTTAAGGGCCACCTTATATGTATGAACTTACCTGTTGCTGTAGGGTTGCAAGTCTCGAACGTCTCGGTTATGCACTGATCTGCGAGATGCACGTAAAGGAAATAAACAAGCTGCAAATGCTAACTAATAACTAGTAGAATATGTTCCTAACTCCATTCAAACCTTTAGAAAACAATCCAACGTGTTTTCATGAAATAACAGTGAGTTTGTTCCAAAATATCGCAACCTTAAACTTTAGCAAAAACTCACATTTTACTTGTCCAAACTTGTTAACATTAGCAGATGATTACCTTCACTGGAGAAAACAGGAGAATGGGAGTCTTTGGAAAAGTTACAGTCGCCTGGAGGAGAGAAAACAGAGAGCAGTGGAAGGAAGCAGATGAGAAATGAGGGTTTCACGTAGGAGGGAAGAGAAAAGAGTATGGCTTCTTCAATAAGTTGTCAGGTGTCACTCATCCATTGGCCACCTCCCACCAACCTTAATTGCTCTACCTAGTTTACCCTTCCATTGATTTCCAACTAACTTGTCAATTAGTTCATCAATCCGGTTTCTCCATAAAACACTACAACAATTCATTAAAATATTCATCGCGTTTTTATAAAAATTTCATCCCGATAAATAATTCGGGGAAATAATTACAAGGGTAAAATGTCGGGTGTTACATTAATGCCTCAGCTGAAACTCCAAGAAAGTGAAACGAGTCGCTCACTTCTCCAAATGCTTTGAGATGACGATGAGGATTGTCTGTGATCATCCCACTGAATTGTCCAATGGTTTGAAGCATCTGAAACATGACCGATTTTAGTTTGAATCGGGTGGCATTTAATTCTGGTCTCACAATACTGTGATTCAGATCGTCGAGCGTGGGAATGGTGAAGTCCTAAATAGGTCGATCTCGGCCATCAATTATTCGATTCAGAATGATTCCTCTTTCTTCCTGATTATCCATATTAGCTTCTGCAATGGTTTTTCGCTGATGTTGCCTTCTTCTCTCTCAAAACGTGCGTTCAATCTCTGGGTCAAGTGCAAGAAGATTTTTGTTGCCCTCGTCAAGCATAAAACGTACCTAAAAAAAAATAAACAAAAACAAATATAAAAAATTATAACAAAATAAAATAATTAAGAAATATCCCCGGCAACGGCGCCAAAAACTTTTAATCTTGCCTAACTAAGATTAAAAAGAACTAGCCTAAAATCATAATAATAAAACTAAAAATAATATTCATAAAAAAAAGAAGAGAAGAAGAAGAATGTCGTAGTTCTCTCTGCCGCAAACCAGTCTGCTTTTTCTCCAAATTGCCTTCCTTTTTGTTCTATTTTTCTCTTCCTTAATTCCAGCAGCCAAATCCTTTTTTTTTCTCCAATGCTTTTTTTTCTCCTTTCTCCCTCCTTTCTCTCTCCAGATTTTCTTTAATTTGTTTGTTTTTTTTAGCCTCCTTTCCCTCCATAAATCCGCAGCCAAATAAAATCCCCTCTTTTCAGTTGCCTTCTTCCTTCTTGTTCTGCCTGCCAAGTGTATCCCCTTATCTCTCTCTCCAGATTGTCTTTAATTTGATTGCTTTTCCTTTAGTTTTTTTGCCTTCTCTTTCTCTTTCTTCATATTTTGAATCATTTTACAGCAACGGTTTCTCTCTCTTCTTCTTGATTTAAGTTCTTCATTTTTGGTAACAATCATCTCATTGATTTGCTTTTTTCTCTCATCATAATCTTCAGCCTTTGAATTTGATTTTTCCCGCTTTTCACTTTTCATTTAAATAAAAAAATATAAAATTTGAATTAATGTTAAAAATCTGCTTTTAATAGAGAATATGCATGAAATATATTTAATTTAATCAAGACATTGATGTTGTAGCATCATGTAGCAATTATAGTAAATCCTACCAATTTCTTCTTACATTCACTCAATTCATATAAGTTCTATCAATCAAATACCGTATAAAATAACTCTAATTTAAGAGTTATCACACACCCGTATTCATGTCGACAACTTACTGTTCGTAGTCGTTACTGACCTCAAATCGTGCACCTCCCGCAAGTATAGGACTCCAATTTCGAGCTACACTTTCTAGCTTCTCAAGTTTTTTTCTTATCTGGGGACACAGGAAGTCTGTTGATTGGGCGACCTTCTCAAATTTTTTCACAATGTGAGTCATCAAGCACTTTCGGATCATCTCGTTCATAGTCAAGATCAGTTTGTCCCTGGCCGATAATAGAACTACATTGAATGAGTCGCACAAATTATTCAATCTCATTTCACACTTGGGATTCGAAGAAAAGGCATGACTAGCCCAATATTTAGGCTATTCTCTTTGAAGTCATGCGTGGGCATCCAGGCTAAACTGATGTAATTTCCTTATTTTTATATCAAAATGATAATGTGTGGTTGCCTTGAGCGCATTCCACGTTGCATCTCTGAATGCTGTGCTCCAAAATTGGCTTTTGAAATTTGCGTACATGTGCCAGAGGTAGTAGTGGTGTTCGGCTTCTTTAAATTTCTCTTCCACAGCCTTCACCAAACCCTAATATTTGTGTTGAGAAAATAATAAAATTCGTGAGAACAATAATAATACTACCACCGCTGTAAAACCTGGAGAGTACTGATCAGATAATTTCCAGGAAAGACTGTGAGTAACAATCTACTAGACAGAATTACATTTTCAAGTAAATTCTCAGAAAATGCTGGAGGGGTCACAAACGGTCCCACTTAAAATTCAGTCTCCTAGACATAACTTTCTTACACAGTACAATTACACCACGCCGTAAATGCATTATACCTTTTGTCGATCTGAAATAATTGTTCATCTGTCTCCTGATATAGTATTTAGGTCTCACATCAAATGTTGAAAAAACCACATCCATGTGTCCATGTACTCTTTTTCGATGTTAGCAACAACAACGAGATATATTTCGTCGTTGCCATCAATGCTGATGGCTGTGAGTAATTGGCCAGGACATGTACCCTTCAGATGACAACCATCCAAACAAATAATAGGGCGACCGTACTGCAGCAAACATAGGGGTGATTGTGGTCCGGTTCGGTCCAATTTTTGAAGAGATTAGGACCGGACCACTAAAATTTGATTTTCAAATTTTTAGACCAAGAAGCCCAAAATTGTTTTCAGAACCGGACTAGCAATATGGTCTCAGTTCTGGTTCGGTTTTGGTCCTCCCAAGTTAGAAATTTTTTTTTCATCCTTTCACTAATCACTTCAACCTTTGTGAACCATACTGATTACAAAATAATATTGAGTTATGCTTCAAATCCAGTTTTTTTTTTTTTTTTTGTCCAATTTATAGGAAAAAAAAAGTACTAAGAGCACTAAAGCAGAACCAAAACCGGTTCTGAGTTCTCCTAATTCCAGTGGTCCATTGTGAGAAGAACCAGCCCTAGATAGCTCACCCCTGCTACTGCTAACTGTTAAAAAGTAAAAGCTATTCCACTGGTCCACTATGAGCCGAACCAATGGATGTTCTCATCTCACTATTCAAGTATCAAACAAAAAAAATTAAACGTACTAAACAGCACTAATATTCTATACAGGTTCTGCACTCTCACGGTGAAGCCAAAGAAAACTATCCTGTGATTATGAATATGATGCTTACAAGAAGAAAGAGTAGAGAAGCTCAAAAGAAATAGATTTTGGGTTGTTGTTAAATCAACCCAAGCAAAATTGATCCATAGGTCTCAAAATCAAGGGGTACAGAAACAATAGCTAATAGATTTCATAAAGTCGTATCTTTATTCCCAAATTTTCTGAAATAGATTCAAAAATCGATAAGGTTAGCCATTAACAAATTGAAAAGGAAGGGCAACCCTCTGTATCGCAAAGTTCCTTCTAGTCGAAAGTCAGCATCGACGAAGGTGGAGAAACGAAATGCGTTTTCTGATCTAAATAAAGAGAAAAGAAATTGAAAGAGGCAAACAAGAGAGCTTACCCTCCTCAATGACTCGATTCGTCCTTCACAGGCTGACGAAGAGAGAGTGCGGGCAGCGGCGTGGCGACTTTGAGAGAGAACAGCGAAAGGTGTAACACCCGGCAATTTAGCCATGTAATTTTTCCTTGAACTATCAAATGGGGTTAATTGGCCATTGATAAAATGCGTAATTTTATTGGAATTTTGTGATGCCTTACGGAAAAGTGGATTTTTGGAGAAAAATGAATCGAAGGGGGCAACCAAAACAAAACAAATTACTTGGAAACCAATGGAAGGGCAAGATAGGAAACAAATTAAGGTTGGTGGGAGGAAACCAATGGATGATTGACACTTGGCAAACTTGTGGAAGAAGACAAGCCAAGTTTTTCCTCTCTTCTCTTCCTCCTACGTGAAACTCCCACATTTCTCCTCTGTTTCTTTCCACTCCTCTCTGCTTTCTCTCTTCCAGACTACCAGCGACAATTTTAAACTGTCTTTTCTCGTTTTCTCTGGTTTTCTCCAGCTAAGGTAATCATCTAATAAAGTTAACGAGTTTGGACAAGTTAAAATATGAGTTTTGTTGGAATATAGGATTAAGATATTTTGGAGAAAATTCACTGTTTTTGTATGAAAACACGTTGGTTTCTTCTAAAGATTTGAATGGAGTTAGGAGCATATCTTACTAAGATATTAGTAAGCATGTTTGCTATTTGGTTTATATTTTTATCATGCATGATGTAGATCTGTGGATCACCAAGGACTCACGTACAAAGCTTGCAACTTCATGGATAACAGGTAAGTTCATACGCGTAGGGTGGCCCTTAAGGCCCTACATCACGGAGATACTAGGTTTTCACTTATGTCTGGTGGTTTCGGGTAATGGATACTTGTTCTTGATGGTTAACTTATTCAATTCTCGATAATCAACGCACATACGCATTGATCCATCCTTCTTTCTAACAAAAAGGACAGGTGCACCCCACGGTGAAAAACTAGGGCGTATGAATCCTTTTTCCAACAGTTCTTCCAACTGTTTCTTTAGCTCACTAAGCTCTGCTAGTGCTAACCTATAGGGATTCTTAGATACCGGTTCTACGCCTGGGTAAACATCTACAACAAACTCAATTTCTCTATCTGCCGGCAAGCCAGGAAGGTCATCTATAAATACCTCTGGAAAGTCTTGGACAACTAAGACATTTTGAGGACTTGCTTTTCCTACTAGTTGTGTGTCTAAAATACTGGCCAAGAAGCACAAATACTCTCTGCATGGAGAGGGTCTACAATTAATAGAAGTCATAACAGACATTTCTTTACTCTTTTCCAAAGCTTGAAAGGTATGTTTCAAACCACCAAGGGGTTGAAAACTAACTATTCCAGTCCTACAATCGATTGTTGCATAATGCTTGAACAACCAATCCATTCCTAGGATTACATCAAATCCCATTATATCCATAATAATGAGATCGGCAGGTAGATTCATGTTTCCTACTAACACCACACTATCAAGCATCACTTGGTTAGAGTGCATGCGTTCACCAGAGGGTAACGCGACATTAAACACATGCACAGATGGCGTAGGCCGTACATCTAACTTAACAGCAAATGCAGACGCTATAAAAGAATGTGTTGCACCCGAATCTATTAAAGTAAAAGCAGGCATAGAATTGATCAGTATGGTACCTGACACAACAGCGGCCTGATCTTCATCACCCGACTCCATCATGGAGAATATCCTCAGCTTAATCTTAACAGGGCCATTCTTTAAGGCAGGGCAGTCTCTGCTAATATGGCCAACTTTGTTGCAGTTAAAACAGTGAGTGACTCTGGGTTTTGGACAATCCCTGAACGTATGTCCAGCTTCTTCACAGTTGAAACACTTTCCCGTCCCAAATCTACACTCGCCCAGGTGATTCTTCAAACATTTAGGACATTGGGGAAACTTCCCGGTATCCTGTACCTTCTTTCCTCCCTCTTAGCTACTCTGGCCTTCACTGGGCCTTTTTGTTCCACGATGTTGTTGTGGCTACATGAACTTTCGTGGCACTTCTCTTGGTCCAATACACTTCATTTCAGCTTCTTCCACTTCCAATACTGTGGACACAACTTCACTGAAAGACAAACCTTTAATACCAGAAAACTTGACTCCTCTGTAAATTTTTGGCTTCAGTCCATGCACAAATTGAAACACTTTATCTTCATTCCTATGAACAAGGTGTCCAGCAAACCTTGACAGGGACTCGAATTGCCTGTTGTACTCCGACACAGAGCCTGTCTGCTTCAAGCTCAAAAACTCCACTTTCTTAGTAGTCTGGACAATGCTGTTAAAGTATTTCTCATAGAAAACTTCTCTGAATTGTGCCCAAGACATAGCCAGGGCATCAGTGGCGGTCTCCATTGTTTCCCACCAAAGTAAAGCATCACCAGCCAGATGAAATGTTGCCAAAGTGACTTTGTCTCCTTCCCCGATAATGGCATACTTGAACATGCTCTCAATCTTTCTAAGCCATTCTTCGGCAATAATCGGATTAGATGATTTTCCATCAAATGTGGGCAGTTGTAGTCTCTGAAATCTGTCTCCCGAATGCTCATTGCTAGAGCCCGAGTTGGCACTCCCCTGTACTTCTCGGTTCAACAGTACTCCTAACTGATCAGACTGTTGATGCACTAAATCTGTCTGCTGACGCACCAAATCTGTCAACTGTCTAATTACACTGGGATCCTCTTCACTTCTCAAGTTTGGCATTTCTATCGGTACTCTTGGTCTCCCTGGTCGTCTAGCCATTTAACTAAAATCCTGTACAAGGTTAACTAATCTCATAAATATCTGATAAGTAAGGTTAACATAAACAATTACAGTTGTTGGAGTACTCCAACACTACGATCGGCGCTGATGAGTAATCTTTTGAACGGTTTAACAAAATGGCTCTGATACCAAACTGTCACGCCTCGAGTTTTTCTGAACCCGGTTCGCTACCCATAATACTGAACCAAACTATGAGATTTTCAGAAAATTTAAAATTTCATTCAACGATCAAAATTTGACCCTTAAAGCGTTCAAACTTGCAGCGAAAAAATATTTGTATAAACAACATTTATTAAATAATTAAAATATTAAAGGCAGTTGGTTGAAGAAGACAAAAGGAGAACATAAGGCATCTACCGCTGACACTGTTCAGCGGTAGAAGCTGAGACAGGATAGTCTCAGCGGTAGAAACCAAGCAAATTTACATCTACCGATGACGTCAGCCGGATAACTCATTCATCCAACATTCACCAATCAATAAAACGACGACATCTACCGCTCACATCTACCGATCACAAAACGACAACACTCTACTCACATCTACCGCTAAACGATCTCAACGGTAGAAGTAGAAAGCTACACTTTCACCGGTCACAAAACGACAAAACCCTACTCACATCTACCGCTCACTACTCAGCGGTAGAAGTAGAAAGCTACATATCCACCGGTCACAAACGACAAAACTCTACTCACATCTACCGCTCACTACTCAGCGATAGAAGTAGAAAATTACACTTCCACCGGTGAACAGTAACACTCAACTTCAACCGATTAACATCTACCGATAGACAATATCTACCGATAGACAATATCTGCCGGCAGACAACATCTACCGGTTGACAACAGAACAACACTTCAACCATTTATGCTCTAAACAATTAAACAACTCTGACCGCTAAAAGAACTTATAAATTTACTGTAATTGTTCAAAACAGCTTAAAAACCATAAATTGCTCCAAATTCAGTAAAAGACCAATTTAAAATCATCAAGTATCCATATCAGGAAAAATCCCAATAGGTATATCAGAAATACTAAAAACATCACTGTCTTTAAAATTCTCAGCACACTTCAACAAAACACTAATCCACTAAGACTCCACATACTGACATCAGTTAAACCGCCTCATCAGTGCGCCAAATCGTGGCATAGATGCGCTCCATCAACTTCGCCTATTCTTCTGTACACTCAAGGAAATCACCTGTTGGAAACTCAGCACCTACATCACAAAACTCATCTATTAGCCTAATGCTAAATAAGTAGAGCAAATATAAATTGAAATGCTGAAACATAAGTCCTAATCATGCAAATTTTACTTTCACATCTCAGTTGCATTCGTAATCGTTCTCTGCTGATCTGATCCTCTAATCTCGATGGGAGGTGGATCGGTTTTCCCAAAGTCATACATCCTCTACTCAATTAAGGGGCGAATTAGTTCCCTTAATAGCTGATCTGATCCTTCTATTCCATTGGGAAGTGGATCAATCTTCCCAAAGTCATACATTCTCATAATCGATTAAGGGGCGGATTAATTCCCTTAATAGCTGTTCTGTTACAATCTGTTCATGTCTTACCATGTCATTACATGTAAATTTATTTTCATAAGCTTTCAAAATAAATAATGATGCATGACTTCTGAAAACAAGCAGTAAACATACAACCTACTGTTTTGTGATGTAGGCCCGAAGGCACACACTAAACTCTACTTACCAGTTTTCCTGATAGATTCCTGGTTGTAAGCTACCTCGGGATTTTGCTCACCTAAAATTATAAACAGAGCATTAATTCAATCTTCACTAAACCTCGTTCTAAACCATTCAGGAACCTAAGGAGCTAGTTTGGAAAACTCTGTTCATTGCACATTCCCGATTCAACACTAACCCGAACTCAACTCCCACTCACAGCATTCTCAAAAAACTCATCCTACCGTAAGCAAATCATCAAATGTATACCCCATATCCATCCTAAATCATCAGCAAGAAGAAAGATCAAGGAGCAACTCACCTAGGACGAGGAATAATCGTAGAGAAATATCGCCAGAGAGGTCTGCTGAGCTGAGCTAAATGCCGAAAGAGTAAATGAGGAACAGTGGCGGCTAACCCTCGTTAAACCCTTCCTTAAATACATTATTATCCACTATAAATCTCAATTTACCATTATGCCCTCACTTAGTCACTCATTAACCTAATCAATAATTCTCTCAATTTCATTCTATAAAACGTACACTATTATTTGAAAAAGTAAATTGGTTCAATGGAACTAGGTGTTACACAGTCGTCCACGCTGCCTTTCAAAAACAGTTGTCCATTCTGCCTTTAAAACAGTCGTCCACGCTGCCCTTCAAAAACAGTTGTCCATTCTGCCTTTAAAACAGTCGTCCACGCTGCCCTTCAAAAACAGTCGTCCACGCTGCCTTTCAAAAACAGTTGTCCATTCTGCCTTTAAAACAGTCGTCCACGCTGCCCTTCAAAAACAGTTGTCCATTCTGCCTTTAAAATAGTCGTCCACGCTGCCCTTCAAAAACAGTCATCCATTCTACCTTTAAAAAAGTCCACGCTGCCCTTCAAAAACAGTCGTCCACGCTGCCTTTCAAAAACAGTTGTCCATCTGTTCTTTAAAACAGTCGTCCATCTGTTCTGTAAAACAGTCGTCCATCTGTTCTTTAAAACAGTCGTCCATCTGTTCTTTAAAACAGTCGTCCATGCCTTCTTTAAAACAGTCGTCCACAGCTTCTGCACCTCAGTTGTCCACAGCTTCTGTACTTCAGTTGTCCACAGCTTCTGCACTTTTATCGTCCACAGCTTCTGCACTTCAGTTGTCCACAACTTCTGCACTTCTATTGTCCACAGCTTCTGCACTTCTAATGTCCACAGCCTCTGTCATCCATTTCTGTAATCGAGAGTAAGTCTTCAATTTCCAGAGAAGGTTTTCTTTGTCAAGGTTTAAAAAATAAAAGTTTAAAAAAAAATACATCCCGTTTTAAATGTCCCGGAGTGATGGCTCCTCGACCCCGATCGGGTCGGGGGTCGTCACAAAGAGAGAGTGCAAGCGCGGCGACTGCGAAGTGCGAGAGAGAACTTCGAAGTGAGAAGAGCTGTGTGCAGGCGTGAGATCTGCAGAATAGGGTTTTAAGTTTTAACTTTCAATGGTCCGATTCGGTTTTCTCGATTTTGTATCATTAGACCTGAAAATTGAACTGAACACTTCGGTTATGATAAATGAAAACTGAAATTAATTTATTTTATCTGAAGAACCGACCAGAACCAGACCAAATTGTTGGTTCTGGTCTGGTTCTTCAATTTTGTTGCTCACCCCTAAGCAAACATGTTTTGCACGCAACCATGCGTATATACAAGAGCTCATCTCGTAAATATGTTGTGACGACCCCGACCCATCGGGACCGTCGCTGGACTCGACCTGACCTTGAATTTGACTTACACATTTTTGGACGTAAAATTTTTTTCTACTTTTAAGACTCCAAAATCTAAAGACATATGAAATCAGAAGACATATAAAATATGAAGATGTGAAAACAGGGAGGCATCAAAACAGGAAGACAGGAATAGACGACTGCAGAAATGGACGACTGAAATAGTCAACAGAATGGACAACTGAAATTGTAACGCCCCCGAACCCACCCCGGCTCGGTGCGCTACTTTGCTAACCCAACCCAAGTTTAAAACGAAATTTAAAATAATTTTTCGATAAATTTTTTACTCGATTTTTGGGTTTTTCAAACCCTCGATATTTGTTGGAAAGCGTGCCAAAAATACATTTAAAATACGTCGGAAAAGATCGGGTTAAAACATAGGAGAAATAGGAAATTTTTCAAAAAAAATAAAAAATGGGCCGCGCACATCCGGGTAGCGCGCGCGCGCCTGCACGCACCTGCGCGCTCGTGGCTGATCGATCGGCGCCCAGCGCCGACCGATCGGCACCCTCTCGGGTTTCTTCGGCCAAAATGCTCCTTTTTCATCTTTTTCCAACTTTTCTTCAACCCACACTATTCCCGACACTCCCGACTCTTTCACACGTAAAAATCCCAGGAAACCGATTTAAAACGAATAACAAAAAAAATTAGAGAACGTGAACTCGACGTTATTTGTTTTAAAAAACCAAACGAGCGGCATAACGCCTAAAATTTCCGAAACCCAAAACCTGAAATCAAAGCCTTAAAACACTATCATTTCATACCAATCATCCAACAAAGCTATCACTAACCAAAATACGAAATCCAATCAACAAAACATCAAAACCCCAAATATACAAAATAGTGAGAGAACTATACACAATCTCAAAATACTCAATCCCATACCCAAACCACACCTACCCGAAGATCTAGGTTGAGGCGCCCCGACAACTGCCCGAACCGGCGTGCCCCATGAATCTCTGACTGCTCCTATGCCTGATCTTCCCCATCAATCTCACCAATATATATCTTGTCACCTACACCACAAAACACACACACACGTAAGCTTACGCTTAGCAACTAGGGAATAACAAATGCGACTAAACAAAATGCAACCGATCCTATCACATGTAGTTTCTAACGCTCAATTGTGCTAATAAGATTTTCCTGCATCGATCAGGATGCCTTAAAATGTGTCTGCATCAATCGCGATGCCTTAGATTTGCCCGCATCAACAATGCATTAGATTTGCCCGCATCAAGGCCCGCATCAGTTACGATGCCTTAGATTTGCCTGCATCAAACGATGCCTTATTTGCCCGCATCAGTTACGATGCCTTAGATTTGCCCGCATCAAACGATGCCTTAGATTTGCCCGCATCAAACGATGCCTTAGATTTGCCTGCATCAAACGATGCCTTAGATTTGCCTGCATCAAACGATGCCTTAGATTTGCCTGCATCAAACGATGCCTTAGATTTGCCCGCATCAAACGATGCCTTAGATTTGCCTGCATCAAACGATGCCTTATTTGCCCGCATCAAACGATGCCTTAGATTTGCCCGCATCAAACGATGCCTTAGATTTGCCTGCATCAAACGATGCCTTATTTGCCCGCATCAAACGATGCCTTAGATTTGCCTGCATCAAACGATGCCTTAGATTTGCCTGCATCAAACGATGCCTTAGATTTGCCTGCATCAAACGATGCCTTAGATTTGCCCGCATCAGTTACGATGCCTTAGATTTGCCTGCATCAAACGATGCCTTAGATTTGCCCGCATCAAACGATGCCTTAGATTTGCCTGCATCAAACGATGCCTTAGATTTGCCCGCATCAAACGATGCCTTAGATTTGCCCGCATCAAACGATGCCTTAGATTTGCCCGCATCAAACGATGCCTTAGATTTGCCCGCATCAGTTACGATGCCTTAGATTTGCCCGCATCAGTTACGATGCCTTAGATTTGCCTGCATCAAACGATGCCTTAGATTTGCCCGCATCAGTTACGATGCCTTAGATTTGCCCGCATCAAACGATGCCTTAGATTTGCCCGCATCAAACGATGCCTTAGATTTGCCCGCATCAGTTACGATGCCTTAGATTTGCCTGCATCAAACGATGCCTTAGATTTGCCTGCATCAAACGATGCCTTAGATTTGCCTGCATCAAACGATGCCTTAGATTTGCCCGCATCAAACGATGCCTTAGATTTGCCCGCATCAAACGATGCCTTATTTGCCCGCATCAGTTACGATGCCTTAGATTTGCCTGCATCAAACGATGCCTTAGATTTGCCCGCATCAAATGATGCATTATTTTCCCGCATCAGTTACGATGCCTTAGATTTGTCCACATCAAACGATGCCTTAGATTTGCCCGCATCAGTTACGATGCCTTAGATTTGCCCGCGTCAAACGATGCCTTAGATTTGCCCGCATCAAACGATGCCTTATTTGCCTACACCCATAGGATGCCTTATTTGCCCGCATCAAACGATGCCTTATTTTCCTGCACCCATAGGATGCCTTATTTGCCCGTACTTTTTGTTTGATTACAGTTCACACTCACAATGCCAAACAATGAAACCAACACAACAACACGAAACAAAACAACCAAACAACACAACGGCACGAAACTAAACAACCAACCAACATAACAACACGAAACAAAACAACCAACCATTAAACCTTACCGTTCTATGGTGTAGGCCCGAAGGCAACGAAAAGATTTCCTCTACTTACCTGGCTGCTCGGCACTCGATTGTTCACTTCGTCCAACCAAACTATTTGCTCGACAACCTAACAAATATGAAAAATAACTTAGCAATTATTCTAGATAATTCTAAGGAAATCTTAAACCCAAAACTAACTAAAATTCAACCAACTAAACAATTCAAAACTTAAAACCCGATTTTCTCACTATTTTTAGCGTCCAACTTCAAACGGCCATAACTTACTCATTTTTCAACGGATTTCGACGTGCCACCCCAATCCGTAAACCTCTACATGTCTACTATCCATTAAAACACTCAAATCAACCAACCAAATAACTTGGCGAACCCGAAAATACCAAAACAGAACCGGTTCACCAAGTGTACAAAACCGGTTTTTCCATAACATTTACCAAAACTCAAATCTATCCCTTAAACAACCTAAACTAACATTGTTAAAGGTTTAAACCATCAATTTGGGAAGAAACTAGCCAAAAGACACTAAATTTTCGGAGCTCCCTTTTAGGGTTATCCAAACCCTAACTAAATCCAACAAAAACACCTTAAAACTACTAACAATCAACACCTAAATGTAACAAACCAAAAACCCACTCAAAGTTACCTTGAAACCTTGCAAAAACATGATGAATTGAAGGTTGAAGGAGGCTCTAATGGTGGCTGGAATCGTGGAGGCCAAATGAAGAAGGAGAAGGTGTAGCACCTGGTTCTATTGAACCAATTTACTTTATCAATTAATGGTGCACGTTTTATGGAAGAAATGGGGAGCATTAGTGATTAGGTTAATGAGTGACTAGGTAAGGGCAAAATTGTAATTTGGGAATTTAATAATGGATAACCTATTTAAGGTAAGAGGATTTGTGATTAATGCACAGTAGCCGCCACTGTTTTCTATTCTTCCTTTAAGCTCTCAGTTCAGCAGAGTGTTCTAAGAGATTCTCCCTCCGATTTTTATAGCCTAGGTGAGTTTCTCCTTGATCTTTCTTCTTGCTGATGATTTGCTTACGGTAGAATGAGTGTTTTGAGAATGCTGTAAGTGAGAGTTAGTTCGGGTTTTGTGATGTATCGGGAATGCACTATGACCAGAGCTCCCAAATAACTTCCTTAGATTTCTGAATAGCTTAGGATGAGGTTTAGTGAAGATCTAATCGATACTTTGTCTGTGATTTTAGGTTTGAGTAAGCTCTCGAAGTAGCCTTTCACCAAACATTTTTCCAGGAGACCATGTAAGTAGAGTTTACGTGTGCCTTCGGGCCTACATCACAAAACAGTAGGGTTATGCATGTTTTGTATGTTTTCAGGATGTCATGCATCATATTTTGAAATGATACGAAAATGTATTTACATGTAATGGCATGGTAAGGCATGAACATATCAGACCAGATCAGCTATTAAGGGAACTAATCCGCCCCTTAATCGAGTAAGAAGATGTATGACTTTGGGAAAACCGATCCACTTCCCATCGGATAAAGGGATCAGATCAGCTATTAAGGGAACTAATCTGCCCCTTAATCGAGTAAGAGGATGTATGACTTTGGGAAAAACTGATCCACTTCCCATCAAACCGAGGGATCAGATCAGTAGAGAATGTTTATGAATTCAACTGAGTTGTGAAAGTAGAAATTGCATAAATAGGATTTATGTTTCAGCATTTCATTTCCTTATTACTCTACTTATTTAGCATTAGGCTAATAGATGAGTTTTGTGATGTAGGTGTTGAGGTTTCAGCAGGTGATTTCTCTGAGTTCACTGAAGAATAAGTGAAGTTGAAGGAGCACATCCATGCCACGGTTTGGTGTTCTGATGAGGCGGTTTAACTATTGTCAGTATGTGAAGTTTCAGTAGTTAAGTGTTTTGTTGAAGTGTGCTGAGGATTTTAATGACGGCAGTAGTTTTGATGTTTTAAACACCTTTGGGGTTTTCCTTTTTCTGATTATGAAAACATGATTTTCGATTTTAGTTGTAGTTTGCTATTCAGGATTTTAGAAAGTTATGGACTTATGTTATTTTGAATGATTACAGTGAATTTACAAGTTCTTTTAACAGTTGTTCTTTTGTTTTTAGTAAATGGTTGATGCGCTGTCCTGCTGTCTATCGGTAGAAGTTGTCTATCGGTAGATGTTGTCTATCGGCAGATGTTGAGTGTTACTGTTTACCGGTAGATATGGTCTATCGGCAGATGTTGTGAGATCGCTATCTATAGGTAGAAGTGTAGCGGTAGATGTGAGTAGTAGAGTTTTGTCGTTTTGTGATCGGTAGAAGAGTAGCGGTAGATGTGAGTAGTAGAGTTTTGTCGTTTTGTGATCGGTAGAAGTGTAGCGGTAGATGTGAGTAGTAGGTTTTGTCGTTTTGTGATCGGTGGAAGTGTAGCGGTGGATATGAGTAGTAGGTTTTGTCGTTTTGTGAGCGGTAGATGTTAATCGGTTGAAGGTGAAAATTTCTGTTGAGCGGCAGATGTTGGATGCAAGAGTCATTCGGCTGACGTAATCGGTAGATGTGAGTGTTACTGTTTAGCGGAGGATGTAGTCTGTTTCTACTCCTACCGCTGAGACTATCATGTCTCTGCTTCTACCGCGGAACAGTGTCAGCGGTAGATGTCTTCTATTTCTACTTCTACCGCTGAGACTATCCTGTGTCTGCTTTTATCGCTGAACAGTGTCAGCGGTAGATGTCTTCTGTTTCTACTTCTACCGCTGAGACTATTATTTCTATTATTTTTAATTGTTATATAAATACTGTTTTACACAAATGAATTTCCGCTGCAAGTCTTGATGTTTTTTTTTTTTTAATAATGTCGAATTTTGACCGTTGAGTGAAATTTTAAAATTTTACTCAAAATGTCTTAGTTCTGTTCAGTGATATGAGTAGCGAACCAAGTTTAGAAAATTCAGGGCGTTACAGAAGGAAATTTCTCAATTTAACCTACTAACTTTTTACTTTTAATTTTTGCCACCAACTTTTTAATTTTTTATAAAACTCACCACCATCCCTTTTTCTTTTTTTCCACGTGAATACATCACATGCATTGCCCCTTCATTCACCTCCCTATTTTCTTAAACACTTCCTATTGGTTCTTAAGCCCCTTTGAATTTTCAAACCTACCTTTTTTACTTTTCAACCAATCCACCATTTTTTCTTCTCTTCCATTTCACACTTCTTTTCTATGACTTAGGGAAACTCTAAATTAACATTAAACATGCATGATGTAACATGGTCTAAGGCTACGTACATTAAGAAAATTTTCCGGGTGTTACAATCCACCCTCTTTACAAAAATTTTGTCCTCAAAATTTGAGCTTAGTCATTCCTCAACTTACTCACTCCAATGCTACACCATTTACTTTTTGGGTTGCCACACTGAATCTCCACTATGCTACGGCCTAAATTATTTATCGGGTGCCCCTCATAACTTATCGAGTAATGTCTTTTCCTACATCTCCAAGTTTCAAATTTCCCAGCTATGCTCTTTATAGCTCAATTCTCTTATGTTCATCAAACATTTGCATAACTTAAGCATTCATCACTATACTCTCAACTCCTCTATCTAGTTTCAACTCTAACGTCTTCTCACGCTAATTTCATCTAATTCCTAACTTATATCAACCCTCAGAGTATACTCACTCACGTAACATCTGCCGAGTAAACTTCTTATCCAAGTCCTCAATTTAACTATCCCATTTCGAAATTATCACTTTAACCTCTTGCACCTATTTACCTCGAAGGATCATTACATTTCATTAATCATTCACACATTATCCATGTCTTAAATCTACATTACCTCGTCTCTCACTCTTCACCCGACAACATAACCTGTATATAATTTTTCAAATTCCCTCCCATGTCTAAGCTTTCATAACTCTCTCAAATTCAACTTACTTCCAAGTTTACTTGTATAACTTCAATAAGAACTTTCATCCGTTCTTCATCCATATCTTTTTAAATTCCTCAATTTGCTTCGCACTACAGACTTAACAAGTAAACTTCTTTTCCTAAGTTCACACATTTCAAATTTCCTTCTATTCTTCTCCCTCTTTACTTCAATTTTCTTTCTCCTCTATTATCTCATTACTCACTTATCACTCTCATCTCATACACTCATTTCCCCAAATAATCATAACATTTATTAGTTATTTCCCAACAAAACTCTCATATACAAAGCTCTCACCACTTAAATCTATCAACTATTCCTTAAAGTATACTATAAATTCTTAAAATTATTATCACTAAACTCAATCCATCCAACCAATACTTTTGTCATCACCAAACACTCTCAAATTATTAGGTCTAAACTAACTCTTTCCCGACTTTACACTCGACACCCTAAATGATGTTTAGGCACTTCATTTCAACTCCAAAATTTCAAATTAAAACTTCCATAATTCTCCGGAATTCCTAAGTTCTCTCGTATAATCTTTGTGTCATTCCTATCCAATATCCTCCATTAGAAATTACTAATCTCCTCACCTCATTTACCTCTTTCCTTACATCACACAGTTTCTATTCCCTTGTCCTTACTCCAGTATTACTGGTGTTCTCCTTTTCATCCCACTCTTAAACTCACCACTCTTACACTCACCAATTCTTAAGCTTCCTAAGCTCTTTACGACATTAACAGTTTCAACCTCGTTACTTACGAGTCGGTCCTTCGAAACTTCTAACTTAACATTATCCCTAACGCACTCAAACGCTTTTCGTGCAAATTCTCGTTCCTCTTATTTGAAACTCTAAATTCCTCAAATCATACACTACTAGATACTTAAGGTGGAGACCTCAAATTCTAACCTTCCCTCGAGTTTACTCGTAAAATCTCTGTGTGAGACCTTTCTTTCCTTCTTATCCGTTATTCTCTAAATTTCTCACTTTTCTTTACCCAAGATCTAATAACACTCGAGTTCTAACTTACATTCTATGCTTAAGCTTATCCACTTAAACTAATCAGCTCTAGCCTAAGTTATTCACCAAATTCGCACACTACTAAATCTTTACCAGGTTCTTCTTAATACTAATACAAATATCTAATTTCTCTCGAAATTCTCTTCAAAGTTTAATAACTAAATCTACTCTATTTTGCTCTTTCAACTCGCCCAGTCTCCTACCTGTTATATTTCTACAATGGTTCTCACTCATTCTAACTATACCTCTAACACTCAACAATCCCTACCATTGTTCACCTCACTTAATTTGACACTCAATCAAACTTATAACTTCCTCTAACTTAGAATAGGCTCCCCTCTTGGTTCTTCTTGCATAAAGTTCATCAAAATTGTCCCCCACCGAATACTGATTATTGTCTAATATTCTCAAAATCCCCTTAACAATTTACTTAAGCTAGACACTCGAATACAATCTACATTTAAATACTTCCAACTCTACATAATTCTAAAATATACCACTTTTTCAGCTACACATATCCTCCTAAACATATACTAATGGCATTTCAATGGTCTAGGGTGTCTCTTGATAATTTTGTTTCCCACTTCAACTCCTGTCTGGGTACTCGTATTTTAAGACTCCAAGGGTTTGCTAACTAGGGTCCAATTTCTATGTCAATCTTATTTTTCTTATTTTCCATAAAATGTATCTCTCTAAAGTAACAAAATCCTAGGCGTATCAATCTTACAAACACACAATATTATTGTATGTTAATGCATAGCATTTACCCCAACCTATCCTTACCATCAGGCTCAGGAGCCAGACCCTTCTTCTTTACTACAAGGCAATCCCTCGCTAAATGTCCAAGCTCGTTGCAATTAAAGCACCGTTTAGTTTTTGGCTTCGGACAATCTCGGGCAATATGGTCAGCTTCAAAACAGTTAAAACATTTTCCTTCATATTGTCCACACTCCCCTGGATAAAGTTTCAAACATTTTTGACATTTCGGAAACCTTCTCCCTGCTGCTTTCGCGGCTTCTTTTCTCCTCTCAGATCATTCAAATTTCCTCCCGGCCTTCTAGTTCCTTGAGATTGAGAAGAAGACCCAACCATTTTAAAACACCTCATGTCCATCTCTTCCACTTCTATTGCCTTGTCCACTTCATTAACATAGGAAGCACCAACTAATTCTGATATGTTCACATCCTTATTTTCTTTCCACGTCGGAGGATTTAACCCTCTAGATTCCGCACCACTATAACTTGCTCCAACATTTCGTTGTCCTCAAAAATTAATGAGCAATCCAAGTAACTCCGTCTGCCTACCAACCAACTCCATGAGTTGTCTAACTAATTCCTCAAGCTCATTTCTGGGTTGCCTAAGTTCTCCTTCGTTTCCTGACATTTTAATTCTAATCCTGCACAAGGTTAGAATAATCCAATCTTAGTTAATAAACCAACTAAAAGGAAAAGAAATACTTACAGTCGGTGAAGCACGTTGCATGGCGGCCGGCATTGTTGGGTAATCCTTTAAACGAATCGACCATTTTGCTCTAATACCATCTTGTAACGCCTCCGAACCCATCCCGGCTCGATGCGCTACTCTGCTAACCCAACCCAAGTTTCAAACGAAATTTAAAATAATTTTTCGATAAATTTCTGACTCGATTTTTGGGTTTTTCGAACCCTCGATAATTGTTGGAAAGCATGCCCAAAATACGTTTAAAATACGTCGAAAAAGATCGGGTTAAAACATAGGAGAAATAGGAAATTTTTCAAAAAAAATAAAAAATGGGGCGCTGGGCGCCGTGCACACCCGGGCAGCGCGCGCGCGCCTGCACACACCTGTGCGCCCGTGGCCGATCGATCGGCAACCTCTCGGGTTTCTTCGGCCAAAATGCTCTTTTTTCATCTTTTTCCAACTTTTCTTCAACCCACACTATTCCCGACACTCCCGACTCTTTGACACATAAAAATCCCGAGAAACCGACTTAAAACGAATAACAAAAAAAATTAGAGAACGTGAACCCGACGTTATTTGTTTTAAAAAAAAAACGAGCGGCATAACGCCTAAAATTTCCGAAACCCAAAACCTGAAATCAAAGCCTTAAAACACTATCATTTCATACCAATCATCCAACAAAGCTATCACTAACCAAAATACGAAATCCAATCAACAAAACATCAAAACCCCAAATATACAAAATAGTGAGAGAACTATACACAATCCCAAAATACTCAATCCCATACCCAAACCACACCTCCCCGAAGATCCAGGTCGAGGCGCCCCGACAACTACCCGCACCGACGTGCCCCGTGAATCTCCGACTGCTCCTATGCCTAATCTTCCCCATCAATCTCACCTGTATATATCTTGTCACCTACACCACAAAACACACACACACGTAAGCTTACGCTTAGCAACTAGGGAATAACAAATGCGACTAAACAAAATGCAACATATCCTATCACATGTAGTTTCTAACACTCAATTGTGCTAATAAGATTTGCGTGCATCGATCAGGATGCCTTAAAATGTGTCTGCATCAATCGCGATGCCTTAGATTTGCCCGCATCAAACAATGCATTAGATTTGCCCGCATCAAACGATGCCTTATTTGCCCGCATCAGTTACGATGTCTTAGATTTGCCCGCATCAGTTACGATGCCTTAGATTTTCCCGCATCAAACGATGCCTTAGATTTGCCCGCATCAGTTACGATGCCTTAGATTTGCTCTCATCAAACGATGCCTTAGCTTTGCCCGCATCAAACGATGTCTTATTTGCCCGCATCAGTTACGATGCCATAGATTTGCCCATATCAAACGATACCTTATTTGCCCACACCCATAGGATGCCTTCTTTGCCCACATCAAACGATGCCTTATTTGCCCGCACCCATAGGATGCCTTATTTGCCCGTACTTTTTGTTTGATTACAGTTCACACTCACAATGCCAAACAATGCAACCAACACAACAACACGAAACAAAACAACCAAACAACACAACGGCACGAAACAAAAAAACCAACCAACATAACAACACGAAACAAAACAACCAACCATTAAACCTTACCGTTCTATGGTGTAGGCCCGAAGGCAACGAAAAGATTTCCTCTACTTACCTGGCTACTCGGCACTCGATTGTTCACTTTGTCCAACCAAACTATTTGCTCGACAACCTAACAAATATGAAAAATAACTTAGCAATTATTCTAGATAATTCTAAGGAAATCTTAAACCCAAAACTAACTAAAATTCAACCAACTAAACAATTCAAAACTTAAAACCCGATTTTCTCACTATTTTTAGCGTCCAACTTCAAACGGCCATAACTTACTCATTTTTCAACGGATTTTGACGTGCCACCCCAATCCGTAAACCTCTACATGTCTACTATCTATTGAAACACTCAAATCAACCAAATAAATAACTTCGCAAACCCAAAAATACCAAAACAGAACCGGTGCACCAAGTGTACAAAACCGCTTTTTCCATAACATTTACCAAAACTCAAATCTATCCCTAAATCTGCTCACTTCCTGCCGATGAGAATGACATACTCGATGGATCAACTTGCTGAGTTGTATGTGCAAGAAGTTGTTAGACTGCATGGAGTTCCAAGCGCCATAGTTTCAGACCGAGATTCTACATTTACATCTAAGTTTTGGAAAAGTCTGTACAAGGCTATGGGGACTCAGCTCAATTTCAGTACAACTTTTCACCCTCAAACAGATGGACAATCCGAGAGAACTATTCAGACTCTAGAAGATATGCTCCGTGCATGTGTTTTAGATTTCCAAGGTTCTTGGAGTAAGTACCTAGCTTTAATAGAATTCTCTTACAATAACAGTTTTCAGGCAACGATAGGAATGGCACCGTATGAAGCATTATATGGACGAAAATGCAGATCACCTTTGTATTGGGACGAAGTTGGTGAAGCACAGTTGCTTGGTCCTGACATTGTGCAACAAACTGTTGAGAAGGTTGCTCTCATCCGTCAGAGGATCTTAACAGCTCAAAGCCGACAGAAAAGCTATGCTGACAGAAGGCGCAGAGAATTAGAGTTTGAAGCAGGTGATGAAGTTTTTCTTAAGGTATCACCATTCAAAGGAGTTGTAAGGTTTGGGAAGAGAGGGAAGCTAAACCCCAGATATATCGGACCTTTCTCAATCTCGAAGAGAATTGGGAAATCAGCATATGAGTTGCAATTGCCATCTTCTATGGAAGGAGTTCATAGTGTGTTCCATATTTCTATGCTTAAGAAGTGCTTGAGGGATCCATCTCAGATTGTGGAACAACTGAACATTGAAATTCAACCTACACTGACCTATGAGGAGAGACCAGTAAGGATCTTAGATTATGCAGTGAAGGTATTACGCAACAAAGAAGTTCCACTAGTGAAAGTTTTATGGCATAACCAGAACATTGAGGAGACAACTTGGGAACGCCAACAAGACATGATGGACCAACATCCAGAACTATTCAGGTACTGAATTTTGAGGACAAAATTCTTTTAAGGAGGGTAGATTGTAGCACCCGGTTTCATTTAAAATCAGAATAACTAATCAAACTATTAAGTAAAACTTTGTGGATGAAATTTGAGCATAATGTTGATTAGGTTGAAGAGTGAGTGAGTAAGGGCATAAGGGTAATTGGTAAATTTGAAACTGGATAACGTATTTAAGGAAAAAGGTTTTGGAGTTTAATGCACTGTAGCTGCCACCATTACCCATTTTTCCTCTTTCGGACTTCAGCTCGAGCAGCAGAACTCTCTAGGCGATTCTCCTGCCCGATTCTCCTTCAACCTAGGTAAGCTCTCCTCGTTTTCTTGCTATTCTAGTAGTTAGATAGCTGAGAGAGTACAATGTGAGGGATTTCGAGGATGCTGTGATTGTGAGTGGTTTCGGGCTTAGCATAGAATCGGGAATACTTAGCGATCAGAACTCCCAACTATCCCCTTAAGTTTTCTGAATGCTTTAGAATGAGGTTTAGTACAGATTGGCTTAATGTTCTGTTTATGTTCTAGGTGAGTAAAATCTCGAAGCAGCTCCTAACCGAGCATCTGCCAGGAATCCAGGTAAGTAAAGTTTGCTTGTGTCTTCGGGCCTACATCACAAAACATTAGGATTTTTGTCTGCTTGAATGTGTTTGCGTTTCATGCATCATATTTTTGAAAGTATGCGAAAATGAGTTTACATGTTTTGTCATGGTAAGGAATGAACATTTTGAAATGGCTATGTGAAACAGATATACTGTTAAGGGAAATAATCTGCCCCTTAATGAGACAGTGGATGCTTATACTTTGGGAAAGTTGATCCAATTCCCAATTTCACAGAGGGATCTGAACATTCATGAGTATCATATTTACTGTTAAGGAAATTAATCCAACCCTTAATGAGACAGTGGATATTTATACTTTGGGAGAAGTGATTCAACTCCCAATTTCACAGGGGAATCTGATCATAAACGAAGCATATGCAACAGAGATGAGAAAGTAGGAACTGCATGTTAGGATGTTATGGTTTCAGCGTTTCATGTCATCATTGCTTTACTTGCTTAGCATTAGGCTAATAGATGAGTTTTGTGATGTAGGTGTTGAGAATTCTTCAGGTGATTTCCATGAGTTTGCTGATGAATAGATGAGGTTGGAGGAGCACATTCATGCCACGGACTTGGTGCTTGATGAGGCGATTTAACTGTTGTCTGATTGAGGAGATTAATCAACAAATGGTATCTATTGAGACAGTTCAGTGAATTATAGTCTGGTTTAGTATGTAGAAACTTTCTAGTGGTAGTAGTGGTCTAAAACTCGATCTATAATTTCATTTAAGTATGTTGAGTCTCCTTTATGACAGTATTGTCTGCGATGATTTCATTATCTTTGGGATTTTTCCCCTTTAGCTTCAAAACATGAAATTTGGTTTTAGATATCGATGTCATTCTGGATTTGGAAAGTTGTGGATTTGTGCTATTTGATTGTTCTTAGTAAAAATTCCAAGTTCTTTTGTTATTCTGCCGGTAGATGCAGTCTATCGGTAGAAGTAGTGTGTTTTGTTATTCTGCCGGTAGATGCAGTCTATCGGTAGAAGTCGGTAGATGCAGTCTATCGGTAGAAGTAGTGTGTTTTGTTATTCTGCCGGTAGATGCGGTCTATCGGTAGAAGTAGTGTATTATCTGCCGGTAGATTCAGTCTATCGGTAGAAGTAGTGTGTTTTGTTATCTGTCGGTAGAAGCTGAGTATTTCTAAATCTACCGGTAGAAGTTAGATGACGTCACTGGTAAAAGATGTAATTCTACCGCTGAGATGTTCCTTGTCGTTTTGTGAACGGTAGAAGTTGCTGCTCAAAACGCTGTCGTTTGGCTATGAAGCCGAGCGGCAGAAGTGTGTTAAACCGTTGGCGTTTATTTCAGTGGTAGAAGTTGTTGACTATGACCGACGGTCGAATTATTTGACTTTCTCAATTTTCAACTTCTCAAATGTTTTAATTCAATTCTAAACCGGGTTTTAAATGTATAATTAATTCCGCTGCAAGTTTTAACACTTTAAATGTAACACCCGGCATTTTTGCCTTGTAAATATTTCCTCGAATTATTTATCGGGATGAAATCTTTATAAATGTGATGGATATTTTAATGAATTATGGTAGAGTTTTGTGGGGAAACCGGATTGACGAACTAATGGACAAGTTAGTTAGAAAACCAATGGGAGGGTATAACGGGGAGCAATTAAGGTTGGTGGGAGGAAACCAATAGATGACTGACATGTGGCAGCTTGTTGAAGAAGCCATGCTCTTCCCTCCTACGTGAAACCCTCATTTCTCCACTGCTCCCTGGTTCCTCTCCTCCTGGCGATTTTAACCCTCCAAAAGACTTCCATTTTCTGCTTTCTCCACTAAGGTAAGCACCTGTAAATGTTAACAGGTTTGGACAAGTTTAATGTAAGTTTTGTTGAAGTTTAAGGTTAAGACGTTTAAGAGAAAACTCACTGCTTTTGGATAAGAACATGTTGGTTTACTTTCTAAAGGTTTGAATGGAGTTTACTGCATATTCTGCTAGGTTATTAGTTAGCATTCGCAGCCTTGCTCATTCTCCTTACATGCATGTTCAGGTTCGTACATCACCAAGGCAACACTTTCAACACCGCAGCAAACAGGTAAGTTCATGTAAGTTTATGTCCGTAGGTTGGCCCTTAAGGCCCTACATCTCGGAGGTACTAGGTTTTACAGCCTATGTGGTCGGTTCTGGGTAGAAGGGTTAGAGTTAAGTTCTGTGTTCCCGGTTTATGTTTCTGTTGATGTATGTTTCCTGTTCTCTACTGTTTAAGTTCAGGCACTGCAAATGTTCATGCATACACGATTTTCTGAAAGTTCATGCAAAAACTGTTTTATGTACACGGTTTAAAGTTAAGCAAGATAAAATCTGACTGAAATGTATTGGTTAAGTGTGGGACGGGGACTGGCCCCCTGTTATGTTTCTGTTCTGTTTTGTATCCCTGTTTGTGCCTGATAGTGCACCCTCTGTTTGCCAGTTCCCTATAAGCCCCACTTATACCCCTCTGCCAGTGAAACGTAATGTTCTGTTCTGTCACTGCATTCTGAAAACTGCATGCATAGCATTTTGCATCTCTGCATATTCCTATATGTTCTTACTGAGTTTTAGACTCATAGGTGAACTCTCTGATGTAGGTACTGAACCAGTGTATGAGGACCCTGAGCCTCAAATTGATGATTTAATGTAGTTGATGGATCGAGCTCACTGGGGAGGGTTGTGGCAGCCAGACAAATTCTGTACTGAGGTTTCAGTTTTTAAGTAAAGTTTATGTCTGTAGGCCCTGTTGAATCCTGGTGTTTGGTTAAAAAAAAAACTTCTGTTTTTGAGAAATTTTATAAATACATGTCAAGTTCCGAACTCTCTTTAAAATTTTAAAACAATGTGTGTATTCTGTAATGATGTTTAAGACCTCTGTATTTGACAGATGAATGATATTCTAAAGTATTCTGGAATTTGTTTGGGATATTTTCTGATTAGTCTGTGCATGGATGATTTCTGGTTATGGAACTATCCATGCATCCTGCTTCCTTGAATCTGTCAATCGTAAAGGATGTTTTACAAACTTGTTTAGAATCGGGTATTGAAGGTCTGTAACTTTCATGCCTTCTGATTTATGCTCCCTGTCTGTGAGATTTTCTGTCAAAAGTTGTCAAAATTCTGCCTTCAAAGTTATGCTTTCCAATTACATCCACCGGTAGGAATTATACCTACTTCTACCGATGAGTTTTCTATCTGTATTTATCGGTTTCTTCTATCGGTAGATGGTGCTTTTACTTGTGTTTTCATTCCTACCGATGCCCGTTACCCTTTTAAGTCTATGTTTAAACTTCATCTACCGATAGATACTGTTCAATTGTTGTCTTATTCGCATCCACCACCAAACAGTAGATCTGTTATAGGTTTTCCTCCTGCCGATGAAGTCATCATCATCTTCTGATGACGTCATCACACATTTCGATTTCCGTTTATTGCCTGTTTCCTGCCGATGATGTCATCATCATCTTCCGATGACGTCATCACACCTACCGATTTCATTCAGTTTTACTCATCTCCTATCGATGAGCACTGTTCCTGTTTTGTCTTATTTGTTCCTACCGATAGCTATTCTTTCTCCCAGTTTTACTCATCTCCTACCGATGAGCACTGTTCCTGTTTTGTCTTATTTGTTCCTACCGAGAGCTATTCTCTCTCCCAGTTTTACTCATATCCTACCGATGAGCACTGTTCCTGTTTTGTCTTATTGGTTTCTACCGATAGCTTTAATCTTCCACCCAGTGTCAAAATGCTTCTCCCGCCTCAGTTATTGCAATTTGTTCTGTTTTTCGATTTATTCTGTTTTCTGTATTTTCTGTTAGCTATCACTATCTGTTTACTTCATTGTTCAGTTTCTGTCGTTGTTAAATTTTGCTTTCAAAAGGTCAGAATGTAGTTTCTCTGTCAATGTACACAAAAATCTATTTTTGTCATTTAATTCTGTCCTTCGGGTTTCAACTGCTTCCTGTTATGAGTTCTCTTTACTCTTCAAGTTTCAGAGAATGTTTTATCCCTCTGTTAAAGGTCAGAATGTAGTTTCTCTGTCAATGTACACAAAAATCTATTTTTGTCATTTAATTCTGTCCTTCGGATTTCAACTGCTTCCTGATATGAGTTCTACTCTAGAGAACCCTTTATTTCTCTGTTGATGTTTTAAGGTGTAAGGTTTTAAAAAAAAAAAAAAATAGTCCCTGTTTTCTGTTAACTGCCCGGAGTGACGGCTCCGACCTCGGACCCCGATTGGGTTCGGTTTTTGGGTCGTCACATTAAAAGAGAAAAGTTTGATTGTTGAACAAAATTTCAAATCTTACTAAATGTCACGGTCCGGTTTAGTGAATAGAGTAACGAGCCGGGTTTATATTATTCGGGGCGTTACAGAAAGGCAGAGAGGAGAGGAAAAAAGAAGTGTTTTCACGTGGAAGATAAGAGAAGGGAGGAAGAGTGTAACACCCCTAATACTGTACCCATATTTCCGTACTATATTTTTTTTTTGTCCTTATACTTTAAATGAACTCTAACTAAAACCTAATCCGAAATCGAAACCAAAATCGAAATCGGAATTGAAATCAAATTTTAAAACTATTTAAAACAATTAAAACTATTAATAGAAAACTATATTTAATATAAAATTATAATTAAAATAAAGGGGAGGGCATAATCGGCAGTTTGCCATTAAAAACAAAGGGCAGCGATCGATCTCTGGCTGCCCAGAGATCGATCGCTGGCAGCATATTGCTGCACAGCGATCAGTCGCTGGCCTGACCAGTGATCGATCGCTGGCAGCATTTGCTGCCCAGCGATCGGTCACTGGCCTGTCCAGCGACTGATCGCTGGCAGCATTTGCTGCCCAGCGATCCTGCCCAGAGATCGAGCGCTGGCAGCCCTTCAGCTGCCAGCGATCGATTTCCTTCTTCGATTGCCCTTAGCTTTTCCTTTTCCTTCGCAATTGCTCTCTGGAATCCAAATTCCAGAGAGCAGAACACTTACAGAATTAAAAACAATGCTCTCTGGAAATCTGATTCCAGAGAGCAACTTCTCATTTTAACACTCAGTAAATACATTCTCAATTCCACTAACTCGCACCGGACTTTACGAAGTCCAACTGCATGGATAGCTCTAAAAACCGAGCTTATCCGTAACGATACAAACACCATTAAAAACATTTCCAGAACGGTTAAATCAATAGTCTAAACAAAACGTTTTCTATATACAATTTAAACCAAGCAGTTCCAGAATTTCTATACTATACATCTATACATGTCAAACAGCCCAAAAACCCTCAAAATCTATACATACTGTCCCCACGGGTCGTGTAAGCCTCGACTGCGCCAGCACACCACCGCAGCCATCATCCGTCAACTGAGCTATGCCTCAGGTGGAGGAACGTCGTCCTCACCTGGTATCTCGTAGTCTATGTCACCTACACCATACATAAACACACTATGAGATAAATCTCAGTAAGCCCTGGTAAATGCGATGCATGCTGTGCTATGAGTTCGATAAATCATGCTTTATTTTATCTTTTTATGCTATGCTCTGTAGGTGTCACCGAGATCCTATACCCTCTAACCAGAGAGAGCTCATCCAGCGGGCGGACTACTCTTTCCAGCTAGAGGAGGGGGGTACACGCTTACAATCCGTACAGCCGTGCCTGAGCCCCACCTCGCGTGACCTGTAACTGTAAGCCTTTCGGCCGGTGTACTGTAAACCTTTCGGCCGTGAACTGTAAGCCTTTCGGCCGTGAACTGTAAGCCTTTCGGCCGTGCACTGTAAGCCTTTCGGCCGTGAACTGTAAGCCTTTCGGCCGATGCTATGCTTTACGTTATCTTTAAAACTCTGTGCGGAAATTCGTTTTCATGCTTTTCTTTAAAACCAAGTGATGCGTGAACAGTTCAATATCATACAATAAACAAACAACACATAGACCATCGGGACTTTAAAAACGTAAACTATAAACTCCTAAGACCTAGCTACCCAAACCGAGCAAAACTAACTAAAGGCATCTCCAAAACGCCTCGAGACGACACGATGTACGGTGTAGGCCGATTTGGCCAAAGAAAATCACGAGAACTTACCTCGCGTCCAAAGCAGCTTAAACCCGTCCACGAGCACTGTTTACCTAAGCAATTTACAAGGATTTACGTTAATCGAGTTTATTCAAAAATCTCGAAATTTCGTAAATTCTAACATTTTTTTCCTAAATCGATTAGATTCGTCCAATAACGTCAAATACGTGCTTAATATACTTAATCACGGCTAACCTATTAATTACGAACCCTAATTCGCGTTTTTGACGAGATTTAATCGAAACCCTAATTATTTAAAACGCCGTAAAAACCGAAATAAAAGCTCTAAGAACGTAGATGCATACCGAGGGTAGCGAGAGGAGAAGAAATGACGAAGATCAGAGGAAAAACGGAGGAGAACGGAGGTTGGATTGTCGGATTTCGTCGCACGGCAGAGGAGAAACCCTTCTCTGGTCGCAGGAGGAAAATAGAAAAGAGGGAGAAGTGATTCTGCCGAGTGAGGAGAGAAACCTTTGTTTTTATTTTTAATTTTTACTTTGCAAATTACTATTTTGCCCTTAGTACTTATTTCGTCTTTCGGTTCGTTAATCGTCCAACGATTCGGTTTCACCAAATCTCCTTATTTCACCAATAAGTCCAACTTGTTATTTGAGATTTAACAAAACTGTCCGTTCGCAATTCGGACCTCATTTACTATTTTTAATAAAACGTCAATTACTTTACGAAAGACGTAATTACTCGGAATATAGCGTTTAAACTCCGAAAATTCTCATAATTTCCTTAAAATTCTTATTATTCGTTAGGGTCGTAATAACGCTTTCTTTTCGTGAAATGGACCTAATTTGACATATTTACAAAAATGCCATCAAATAACATAATATATCAATATAATATATTATTCCAAAAATCCGTACAAGCCGGATATTACAAAGAGAGAGGTAGCATGGCTTCTTCAACAAGCTTGAACACTTGGCATCCATCCATTGGCTCCCTCTCAACCACCTTAATTCCTTCCCAAATTGTCCCTCCATTGGTTTCTAACTAATTCGCTATTTAGTTCGTCAATTTGTTTTCTCCGAAATTCTCTTTTTCCACTAACTTCCCAACAACATCCAATGAAATATTCATTATATTAAAAGCAAATTCATCCCGCACAATAAATTCAAGGGATTATTACATGGCCAAAAATATCGGGTGTTACATATGTATTTTTAATGTGATACCCGAATTTGATCTATATATTTCTGCTGCGTACGACCAGACTAGTTTATACTGTTCGTCGCTCTTGCCTTCGTTAATTGTTTGAGCTACGCTTTTTGCTCTTCTAGAAATACCGAGTGTAATGTTGAGAGTCAAATCATTCCTCACTGTCTCAATAATGAAAGAGATTTCCCACGTAGGTTGACTTTTGAACCTATCCAGATAATGATTTGCTAGTATTTTTGCTATAGCGTGTCGATTCTTCATTTTTCTCGAACAGCTGTGAGAATTGATCAGACTCTTTATTTGAAATGTATGCTCATCTTGCATCTTCGAAGCATGCAGTCACCACTCACACCTGTCTTCACACTCAGGCGTCAGTCGCTACTTGTCACTTTTTGGTGAATTTGATCTCATAACCATTTTTCAAAGAATATTCAACTATTTTCACTTTAATAACTTGTAAATAACTATATTTTTTCTCCAAAACAAAATCCATTGAGATTTCTTCTATTACCAGCATGTTTTCCGTCTCATCATCCTCTAAACAGATCGGTGTTCGAAGCTACTCGTCTAGAGTTTTGCAAGTCAAATGCACTTCCATTTCTTCAATTCCATCTAAGTGATCGAATACTCGAAGATCACCATATGCAGGAGTGACGTACAAATACCAATCCACATCGATATCAAAACTTGTTGGCTCGTCTAAATCAACCGCTTTAATTGAATCAGAATCCATCGTCGTTGCTAATACAACGAAAATTCTCCAAAGCAAGACAATAGTGGAGAGGTTTTAGAGAGTTTTATAACTCAAAAGTGATGAGAATGGAGGGTGAAGGGCGGGAGAACGGTCGACCGTTCATTTTAGAGCGGTCGACCGTTCTCCACTTGCGTTGCATGGGGAGAAAGCCCCCGAGAGAAAGGGAGACCGTTTTAAAACGAACAGTCGTCCGTTCTATATGTAAAATATATAACTTAAGACAACGGTCGACCGCCATAGATTTTTTTATTAGGTTTTGGATAGTTTAACATTATTTTTTAACGTAAACATATTTTGAAAGTTTAAAAAAAAAAACATAATTTAAGGGTGAAAATGAATTTTATCCTTTTAAATTACATAGAAAATTTTAATGTTAGTCTAAATGAATCAATAGTTCAAATTAAAAAAATAATAATAATAGGCAGAGAGAAAACACATCAAAATGATATTTAAAATTGAAATTTTACATTCTTTGTTTTACAAGAAGTTTATGAATCCTGTGTGACATTTAACCAAAGACCTTGCACAAAATATCCTAACTTTTGACACAAATCTTGGGGAAAAAAAAAGAAAAACATTTGTGTTTACACTTCCCACCGGATAGGACGATCAAACCAGAAGTGTTCTAAAATGAACGTGTTGATTAATATTTAACAAAAGCTTCGAGAAATACCCTGAAGAATTGTGGAAAATCTGCATATCTTTCTTACTCCTGGTTAATCAAGTAGGCAGAATCCATGTTGATTGGATAGAGATCTACAGCAGATGCTGAAGAACTAGTCCATGGTGTATCCAAAGATACGCTCTGACTCTGACTATCATTTGTGCAGCTCTCTTTGTCGCGCTGATACTGTCTCCACATTGCTTTCATGGCTTCTTTTGAGGCATTGGGATCGGGAACCGTTTCCTTGGGAAGGACTCTACCTTCAAGCATGCTCACAACGTTCGACATCAATGGCCTCACTGCTGGAGAAACGTTAGTGCATTGGAGACCCAGATTGGCCATCACCATTGCCTCTTTTTTGTCGAAGTCTGATCCTAATCTTTCGTCGACTAGGTGAAGCAGACTTGATTTCTCGTTTAAAATAAGAGCCTGAAAGAAATACAACAAAAATAGAGATCATAAATCTCCATATCCACTAAGATACAAATATTCCTTTCAGTCGTAACAATTGTAATTACAATTCTTTCGATATATAAAATCGTAGGACCATATGCTTCCTCGGATAACTACTTTTTTTTGTATGACCGGATTATTAGTTACTCGTTAGACTTATTTGAGACATTTACTTTTAAGTGATTGATATGAACCATTACTATTTCTCCCATGGAGTTGTGCATATTTCAAAAAAGTTCTAAAAATTGAGTTGAAGTTGATAGGCTGATGTTGATGTTGATGTTGCGTTAATCATTTATATAAATTTTTGTTGTTTATCTACTTTAATTTCAATGCCTCAAGAAGTGATCAGAACTTATGACACTTTCTAAATAATGTCAAGAACAAGATAAGATTAAAATGAAACTAGAAATTCCATACCCAATCAAGAAGGTACAAGCATTCCTCTTTCGGCAGGTAACATGTGTTGCTTCTTCCACTGACAATTTCCAGGGCCACGATACCAAAGCTATACACATCTGCTTTATCAGTCAAATAGCCTCTCATTGCATACTCCGGTGCCATATATCCGCTGAAAACTCATGAAAATTGTATGTCAATCAATCATCCTTCAACAGTAAATGAAGAGAATTTCTGCAACTCACAAGGTTCCGGCGACTCGAGTGCTAATGTGTGTATTTCCTTCTTCGTCAAGCTTAGCCAATCCAAAGTCAGAAATTTTTGGTTCAAGATTTTTATCGAGCAAAACATTGGTTGCCTTAATGTCTCGATGAACGATCTTCAATCTCGACTCTTCATGAAGATAAGCCAAACCTCTTGCAATACCAATACAAATATTGTATCTTGTCCGCCAATCCAGTTTCAATTGGTGTTCTTCAGAGCCTTCATTTGAGCAAAGCATTGGGTGCTTTCAATTTTCACAGAATATACTTGTAATCAAGAAGTACAAATGATTTAGGTGAAGAAAGTCATACTCACCGAATAGAGCTCGAGCAAGGCTGTTATTCTCCATGTACTCGTATATTAACAGTAATTGATTTCCTTCCATGCAACATCCATAAAGCTTAACGAGATTTGGGTGCTGCAGAGCAGATATCATGCCAATCTCATTAATAAACTCTCGATTTCCTTGCTTTGATTTTGACGAAAGCTGTTTCACTGCTATTATGGTCCCGTCCGCTAGAAGACCCTACAGTGGAGGAGAAAATATCATGAACGTCAGAGATCAGACCAGAGTGTGATGAACAACAAACAGTCAGCGTGAATAGCTATATTAATTTGTTAAATTTTATAGCTAAATATGATAATCCAAAGATTTAATCAATTTTTTGTTGCCAAATCACCGTATTACTTGCTAAAACTTGGTCACATAATAGTGTCTATGAAACATTAAACTAAAACATAATCAAGAAAAATATAATACTTTGAAAATATATTACCTTGTAAACAGGACCAAAACCACCCTCGCCAATCTTATAAGCTGAATCAAAGTTGTTAGTGGCAGCTCGTATTTGCCGCAAGGTAAACGAACCAGTTTGAAGATCTAAACCTCTTAGATCTATAAGAAGCAAATTATGAGAGAAAATGAATGAGATATTCTTTCAAAACCACACAGACATTTTCTATATGCATATATTATGTCTCGGCAACATCTTTGGGGTGAGTGACGATGGGGATCATATTTAAATTTTATGAAAAAAAACAATTAAATATCCAAAAACTGGAGAGTTGTGAATCCAAAATAAATCTTATTATTTTCTTTGGTGAAAAATAAAATTACCAATGTGCGTAATTACCTTCGTCCATTGTTTTTTTCTTGCCAATACAGCCTTTCCACCACAAGATTCCTAGAATCAGCAATATCATGACTAGCACTGCAGCTACAATTCCAACAACAACCCCGGCTGCCATGCTACTGTTATCTACTCGTGCTTGCGCTGGAGGCTGCACTGGAGGCTGCGCTGGAGGCTCAAAGTCTAATTGACAATACATACACCGATAGTTGTCAATTCGAATAGAGGATTGAATACAACAAACAATTTGACATTAAACACATACTCTATATAAATAATAATAATAATTTCAACTATTCTAACAAACAATTTCTTTCTTTTCTTACAACTATATTAGATATTAATGCAATGACAAAAAAGAGCAAAGACTGCAATAGGGTTCTCAAAAAACACATGCGCATTCACATATATCATAGTCAAAACAAGAGCCTAGCAATGAAATACACTCGTAAAAGCTGACGTTGATATGTGGTTATGGTCATACACCTACAATTAACATTCCATCGTTCGACGAATGTGACCAAACAGGAAAAATCCCATTGGCAAGTGGAAGCATGCAATGGAACCTCTCTTTGATGTTATAGGAGGAAGGGACATATACACCTTTTAGTTTGTTTGGGGGGTAAAGGCTGCCCACATTACCACATATATACCAAAAAACTGAGAATATTGCATACCACTTGAGGATCACTAATAGCAACTAAAATGAGGGACTTATGGAAGTTATTGTCATAAAAAAACTTAATCAATGTTCTACCTAAGAAATAAAAAACCCACCAGGATCTACGGAAATGGCTGAAATTAGAGGGCCATAGACTCCTCTTTGTGGAATAGCATTTGTCCCCTTTCCCGCCCAATAGAAACGAATTTCCAGGGTACCATCTGTAATAATGACGGGAAAATTTTTCACCACAGCCATGCCAACCCCACCTGCTTCTCTTGCAATATCAAAATTCTCCCGCACCAGCGTTCCCTGATATATTGGAACTCAATCAGATCTCTTTTAAGCTCATAATAAGCTAAATATTCAATCAAACCATCTACTCGAAAAACGGCAAACAATAAACATTTGAGACTATATATTAATAAAAAAAAGTAAAATTACGAATTTTGATTTATACCTGAATGTAAACATCAAATATGCGCCTACCAAGATCGCTAAATTTCTTATCATTAGTAAACATTATCTCTGCAAAGTGGAGGTTAACAGTGTAGGGTCCATTTCCAAGACAATACCCATAATAAGTAAGAGAGAGTGCAGAAACCCGAGCAGTTCTATATAGTTCAGGATTGGTTGTGATTGAGAGCGCAGATGAGTTTTTACGAATGTAGGTTGTCATTGAGAGCGCAGATGAGTTTGCCCAAATGTAGGTGTCAGATGGGCGGTCATCATCCATGAAGATACCCGTATTACTAATTCCCCAATTGTTGTATCTACTTTCGACAAACCTTGATGATCTAACATCACTTGAATCGTCGCCAAAAATTTTATTTCCATTGATTGTTGTTTCCTCTCCACCACAATTTACACGCAGTGAATAACTAGCTGTAAACGGTAACCAGGTTAGTACCCTGCCATTGCAAAATTTAGTGAAAAAAAAACTCAAACCAAATAGGAAAACAAAAATATAATGATAGAAATTCTTTTTTGATAAGAATATTAAGAAAGTGCTACGTAAGCTAATATTTAAACCCCCTCTCTTAAAGATACAGTTATGTATATACAAGACCAAGGATCATATAAAAAAAGTCCTTTACTTGATCAATACTTCGAAATAATTGATCAGTTGATCTCTGGAAGAAATTCAGCTATGGTTGGCATGGAAGACCAAAAACTATGAAAAATGCATTAGCTGCTTCTTTCAAATATGAAATCACATCACTGTAGTCTAACTTACTTTGTGCACAACGGTCTTTCCCCAAGCACGAAACAATTCCACTGATGAAAGAAAGTTTAAAAGTCAGAATTATTCCCATGCTTATGCAACTTACTTATAATAAGAAGCGAGAGAACAAAAAAAGAAAAAAGACAAGGAACTACAATATATGATTACGAAGTTTCAAATGTAACTTTAACTTACGAACTATTTCCTTTTGCTGTAGCTGCAAATACATTCCTGTGAACAAAAATTAAGACTTCATAGTTAAATCAAAAGATATATTTGATACCTTCAGTGATAAATAACAGAAAAAATCATCCTTACACATTTTGTTGTTGGCAGCTTGAGGATCTATTGTTGCCTATAGAGAAGTTGTTATATGAGATATCACTGCATGAAAAACAAATGTAATATTATTCATCTTGTCAGAGAAATAAACTTGAAAAACCTCTCCGGAATCGATATTTAGTATATTTGACACATTCAAGATTGATTATTTATAAGAAATTAGAGTCCAAAATAAACAGATACTTTAGTGTTTGTTCTATATGTGAGTCTGTTGTTAGTGATTTTATACACCTTAACGCAAGTGCACGTGTCGCTAACGAAGTAATAAAGTAAGTAAAAGTCGATCCCACGAGAATATTTTTAATCAAATTAAAAATTGCTATAAAATTTTATAAAATAAATATGAAAATAATAAAAATAATGAATGGCAGTGGATGATAAAATAAAAGTATTCAGAATTAATAAAGACTTAAATTAAAATGAATTGAAGAGATAAATATGGTAAAAGCCTTGGTTATGGTTGATTTCCTCATTACATGCATTTTACTCTGATGCTACAGCAATGCTACAACATTAGTCACAGAACAGCAATAATTTATAATATTTTCAGGGTTCCGTCGAATTGCCTAGATAAATTTTTTTCAGAATTTTCTTCTCGACTGTGAAAAGATAAAAAGTTAATCCGAATTTTTATGTAAACCTATTCTTAACGCCAAATAAATTATTGTTAGCTACTTTGCAACAAATTTATTTTATTCAATTACTCATGCATCTTTCATTTTTATTTACCTATCGATACAATAGGAATATGTGAGATCAAAATTTCCTATTGACACAAATTGAATTATGAAATCAAAATCATGAGAAATCGTTCAGTGAAAAATACTAAGCATTCATAGATCAAAGTAAAAACATGTAAAGAGTACTTTCTCTCCTAAACAAGATAAAGAGTTCTAGCTGAAAATTATAATAATAAAACTAAAAATAATATTCATAAACAAAATAAAAAGAATAAGAGAAGAAGAAGAAGAATGTAGTGCTCTCTGCCGTAGACCCTGAACTCTCCTTTCCAGCAGAGTAAAAGATATGAATAAATACCCTCTCTCCTTGAGGGAATTAAATCCCTCTTTTCTCGTTCTCTCTCCTCTAGAATTCCCTTGATAAACGGCTTATCATTATGATAGAATCTTCTTGATTTGCTTTCTTTTGTCGTCCGATTTTGATTTGCTTTCTTTTGTCGTTCGATTTTTTATTTGCTTTTGTCGTCCGATTTTTTTATTTGCTTTTGTCGTCCGATTTTGATTTGTCTACCGTTTTCATTTTCGTTCACCTCTGTCATCCATTTCTATCTTTGTTCACCTCTGTCATCTGATTGTTTTGTCTACCGTTTTCTTTGTTTGTCTGCCGTTTTCTTTGTCTTTCGTTCTTTGTTTTGTCTTGTCTACCGATTGTTGTTTGTCGACCGTTCCAGAGCACTATTCTTTTCTTTAATCTTTTCAGCCCAAAATCCTCTTCATCCCTTGATTCTAGGGATTTCTCCAATATTTGCTCATTCTCTTTTGGTAATTTAAATAATGAAAATCCAATCTCCTCTGATTATGTGGCCAAAGATAACAACAAATATTTAAATTAATGCTAATAATCTGATATATTCGAAAATATGCATAAAAATCATTAATTTCCTAAAATCTTTCCATACTTAGTACCCTATAACAATTTCTATAATTTTGGTCCAAATCCTTTTATATTCACTCAAATCATACGAGTTTTATTAAATAAAAATAACTCTAATTTAAGAGTTATCATCTATCTATTACGAACAACTTTTTTAATTTAAGCTTTGCCACCAAACACCACTAACTAAATTGATGGAAAGAGAATTTCATTACATCAAATAAACAATAATTACATGAGACGAAACTCCTAAAACTGACCACAAATCTTAACAACAATGTTAAAATTGGAAAACCCTAATAATCTACCAAGAACATTCTTTCATCAATAATCATCGTAAAAACATCTCATTTTGCACTTCATTTTCTCATCTATAATAATCTTATCTTTTTAACTTTAATTTTCCCCCAAAACTTCTCAATAAACTAATAAAAACTAACTTTGTCAATACATTATATAATTTTCAAAATACTAATGATTATTACATAACGCTAAATAAACATATCAATAAATAATATTTTTTTTCTTATAGACAGGCTAATCGTCCACTGAAAGACGAGTGCAGCACTGAGAAGAGTGAATTTTCCATGTCTCTTAATTAGACAAAAAAGAGAATGTGAAACTCAAATGTGTGAGCATGCAAAAATTTTTTCACAAAGCACTTAGCATTCTGCTCCCAAAATAGAGAAAAAAGATCCAACGATAAACCAATAGACACGATGCAAGACAGTTGTGATCAAACTCATAAGCTCGTGATCTTTTAATATTCGCGATCTTTTTAATATTTTATCTTATATAATATTATTATATTTGATTTTATTTATTTTAATTTCTTATATAGAGTTCATTTTTGTAAAAGTATTCTTAGAGATTTATTTTATTTTTTAAATATTCATTATAGATTTTAAATCATAAACCAAACTTTATTTAAAACGTTGTGGTAAATATTAGAGAGACACTTTTTGACAATTATTAAAGTAATCCTATTTTGAGAGTTGCTTATCGGTTGTTATTTTATTTTCTCGTTTCAATTACAAAACGAAATTTTCCCTGCCCAAGACACCAGAAAACTTTCAAAGCAGAATAGCTTCAACAAATGCAGAAATAATAGGAGCCACATGTAAAAGTTCCTGGAGATTCTAGTAGTAGTGAGTTTCATAAGTAAAAGTTAATGAATGATTTCATTATCATATTTCCACTCCACTCAACCACCTTGGGTGTTTTACAAACTAGTTAACTTTTAAAAGATCAAATACATAGATTTTTAAGTTCAATGGGTGTTTGATCTTAGAAAACAAATATTTTAACAACTTCATAAGATAAAGGTCAAACCAAATCACCTTTATGCTCAATTATTTATAAAAAAAAGGAAATTTGTTTTCCCCCAAAGTTGTTATAGAGTTGTAATGAAGTTTACTAAATAAGATAAAAGGGTGTCCTTTAATTGTCGTTTAGAATTCTTAGATTATAATTTAATTATGTCTTTTAGTATTCTCTATTTGTTTATTTAAAAAGGAGATTAGAGGATTAGTATTATCTTTTGGGTAAAATTAGTCTAAAGAAAGAGTTATCAGATCTCTTGAAAGTCTCGATATTTTGAGAAAGTTAACAGACCTCTCGAACGTCTGATTATTTTATAATTTTCTCTCGTCTTTTATATTATTATTATGGGGTTCGTATCAAGTTGATATTTAAACTCCTTCAAATAGTGAAATGATAAATATAGGAAGAAAGCTTACAAGCTATCTGCACTTCCTTGGAGCATCCAATCAGGCACTGATCCATTGAGCATGTTTCCAGTTAAAATCCTAAACAGATTAAATCAAACATCAGCTCAATTACCTGGTTTTTTCTGCATTACAGATTTTGTATTTAAGCTAGCAACTTCAATACATAAAATGAAAACCTTGAAAAGAATGTCCTTCTTAGATGTACCTATCAACAGAATAATATACTATTACAACATCAAGACCTTTCAACTGCCATGGTTTACAAAGAAGGAATATAAGTGTAATCAAAGATGAGTAATCACAAATAACATTATTTTTTGAGTAAATACACTATCGGTCCTCATATTACGTGCTCATTTGCTCATTTTAATTTGGTCATCATAGTTTAAAGTTTTTTACAAAAGATCCTATGGCTTCAATTTTGTTTTGAAATGATCCTCCTCGCGATTTTCATCAATAAATAGCGAAAAATTGCCATATGATCTTACTTTTATCTATATTAATATGTCCATACTAACAAAACACATTATTTGGCCAAAAAAACATTTAACCAATTGTCCAGGTCCTCATGAACAGTTAACTGAACCCTTGTGTGGAGAACAGGGTAAAAATAAATTGGTCAAATAAGATATTTTTATTAGCATGACCATGTTGACGGTAATAAAAATTAAAATATCATAGTTTTAGTTAAATTCATAAACATTGACTAGAGAGCCATTTAAAAACAAAACTCAAACTACAAGTACCTTATTAAAAAAAAAAAAATTAGAACTACGAAACTAAATTGAAACGATCCTAAACTAAGAGAACCACTAGTGTATTTTACCATTCACTTTTCCTGATATCCTTAGATGTCACTCCAAGTAGCATACTGTTAATGGCATCTACCCTTTAATCGTATTATAGTCGGACATTAAACAGGGCTGGCTGAACCTATAAGTGCCACTTCTTTCTTTTTAGTGTTGAATCTTATTGAGCCTTCAAACATTGAATTTAAAGAAGAATTAATCATTGGTTTAACCTTAGTAACATGCATGACTTGAAAATTTAAAAGTAGATTCTCCAATAAATAGAATCCATGAAATTGATTTCACACCATATTTTGTTTATCGTGTGGATTTCAACAATTAAATTATCAATCTTCCTGAGACAAAAAATAACAAACTGCACTTCATTATAGAATATTCATCTGTCCCAAACAAAATACTCACACATTATCCACTTTTTGAAGAGCATCATAGCCGGTAGGAATTGGCCCTTGTAGCTTGTTAAAGCTAAGGTCTCTGCAGTTAAGAAAGAGTCAAGTCACCCCACCCAAAAATTTACAGAATTTCCTCAAAAAGGAAAGGCACAAATGATAGTATTTCAAAACATAATACTACAACATAAAAAAACTGCGTATTCATGGTACCTATATCAAAGATAGAATCAAAACCATTTTGAGGAAGTCAAAATTGAAGTTTAACAACACAATTTTAGAGGATGGAGAAGTTTATCTCCATTGAAGTTCCATATTCTAACTATCCTCTCCGCTTGGATCAGGGTCTTTAGCACGTTTAGAGGATGCCAAAGGACACGAAAAGTGCTCAATTTTTTTTTTTCTTTTTGATAAGTGTCCTTTTTGCAACAAAACAAACTTTAATTTCATAGTTAATTCATTATAACCCTCTGCAACACAAGTGCACAAATTCATGATGTGCATATTCCTTTAGGTTTCATAAAATTTCACCCATAGATATGAAATAGTTGCAGGGATCATTAAAGTCATGAATGTTCAGTTAATTAAATCTTTCAACAGCAGAAATAACCTCAAACATTCAATAATATAGAGAAACAGTCGACTAACAAGGTTTTCAATGTTCCTCCCATGTTCACCAGAAAATCGGGCAGCCCTCCAGTAATATTGCAGCTTCTTAATATGCTATGACCACCACAAAAACAAAAAAAAAAAAAGAACTATCAAACTGATGAAAAATAACAAATAACTAGAAAATACAGAATATGAATAAACGTACAAAAAAAGAGGAGAATGATTAATATTATTCCCAAAGGTACAGCGAAAGTATTTAACTTACAGTACTTTCAATTTCGTCATATTACTAATGGGAGGAAAAGGCGCCGGAGATCCAGTTAAGTCGCTGATCCTCCTGCCCATTGAAATCAACCTTGAAACAGGCACATATGGTGGTACAAATTTAAGACTATTAAATATTCATGAAAGGAGAAGGGTCACTGACAAATCAGTCACTTTGCTCAAAAGTGATATGCCAGAAGGAATTGGCCCTGTAAGTCCACTCGCTTGGAGCACCCTGTAATGATCAAACATGAATTTAATGGGAGAATTCAACAATGGTCCTAATTGAATTAATAACAGTTATGTGAGAAGAGCTCCCACATCTTCTCGAGATTGGTCCAGCTTTGAATAAAATTGGGTATCTGGCCTGTAAATTGATTGTCACCAAGTCGACTGCATTGCACATGAAGAGATATTTACATTAGAATCTTATCAAGTAAACAAGATGCATCAACTGGGCCTACAAATTTAAAAAAAAAATTGAAACTTACATGTCCTTCAGTGAGGTTAATCCAACAAACGTTCCTGGCAACTCCCCAGCGAAGTTGTTAGAGGTAAGAAGTCTATCATAATAACGTCATAAATCTAAGGGTCAGCTCTCATTTCCAAATAGGCTTGATCAAATGATTAGGAACAAAGAAAATAAGAAGAGACTACAAAAGAATAAGAAATAAAAAAAAAAGTTTATACGAGTTTTCAGTTCAAAACATCTCCCAACAGATAAACGTCAGAAAAAAGGTTCTTACAGTCTTTCCAAAAAGGACAAACTTCCGAGCTCCGGAGGAAGAGTTCCAGACAGTTGATTCATTTCCAGGACCCTGAGCATAAAATTTAAAGTCAATCTCATCAAAATTAACACACATTACAAAATTAAGCGTCAATGATGAATAAAAAATTCCTGTAATCAAAATACCCACAGGCTTCGAAGAGTGAGGATCTTTCCGAGCTCTTTTGGAACCGCACCAGTCAAGCGGTTGCCAAGAAGAGAACTGAAAAAAAATAAAACAAAATATACATAATTGATAATTTGCGGCAAAAAAAAAAAAAAAGATCCACCATTAACATTGAAATCGATAAGGAACTTAAGACAGTAAACATAGTACGAAAATTCCATAAAAAGGATGGAAACGAGACATTACATGCCGAGGAGACTCGTGGAGTTTCCCCATTCCGGCGGAATTGAGCCGTTCAGATAGTTCCGGGTGAGATCACTGTATCACAAGTCGTGTACAAGTTATTAAAGAAAAGTAACATCCTTAAAGTCTAAATTACTACAACACCCTTGCATCAATATTTTGAACTTTAAACCAATTATTCTAATTTCCACTCTAATCTCACTTTATACAGGTCATGCATTTATCCGTATAATAATAATGATAAATCATAAATAAATAAGCCAAATAATATCAATAAATAATACAATTAAAATATGAAACGAGCTGAGCTTACAGGTTTTCGAGGTAAGGCAGATCGGCTATTTGTGGAGGAAGAGTTCCTTGAAGACTCTGTCCCTTGAGAGAACTATTCACAAATTTAAGTTAATTATATAATTAATCACAATAATTAATTGCTAACAAGATATTGGGTTAAACTAATCCAACCAGACATAAGAGACAGAGAGCTACATTTTATTTATTTTTAACTTTAACCCCTTAAACTATGTTCATTTTGCATTTAGTACCCTGTTCATTCGCAAAGTTGACCTAGTACGAGTGATTAGGTAAATAGGATATTGATAATTATTATTTAAATATTTATTTATGTATAGATAATATTATTTAAAATTAAGTTTGCTGGACAAACCGCGTTGGATATAAATAATTGTTGACAAAAAATTGAAATATGGGGAAAAAAAAAACTTAGCATGCTGGGATGTTACGTAAGTGGGGACCACGACATGTTTAGACAAAACGACGACGTACGTCTCTTCACTCCTGAAGGTTGGCCCACACAAGTGATAAATGAGAACAGCTCAGCAAAAAGTCAAACCGCCAATTTTAACTGCGGTCACGTGTCATATATTTTAAATAAAATAAGATAGGGTTAAGTCCAAAAAAAAAAAAAAACTTCAACTAGCGAAAAAGTACAAAAAAAAACCCACAACTCGGGGAGCGCGATTTTAAAACCCTAAGCAGCTTAAGTCGGGCGTAACCTCTGCGCAGCGCTGCTATCCCGTCGAAATCCACTTCATTGCCGCCGAAATCGTCCTAAATCCGACCATTCGTCCAAATCCGAGGAGTTTGTTACGCCCAACTCCAACGCCCGCTACGCCTAACTCGTCCAAAATCCAAGCGCCCCAAATCGTCAGAAATCCTATCGGATTTCGTCAAAACCGACCTAAATTCATCAAAACCACGTCGAAATCGTCACAACCGACCCATTTTTGCCGAGATTTTGCAAAAATTCGAGATTGCATTTGAGAAAATCCAACAAATTCAATCTTAAACCCAAAAAATCCGAAAACCCTTCCACTAAATCGCCCAAACAAACCGAAAAATGCGCCCCCCCCCCCCCCCCCCCGCCCTCCCGAACTTTTGTTGGTCGAAAGGTTCTCCGGACGACAAACCGGAGGAGGAGCCGTAGCCGTCGTCGATGGAATTTCGAAACCGAGCGTGTGATGAGCAATTCGAGCTGGATACGTCAAACTGCTCGATTATTTATGGAAAGTCTGCCAACTTTAGCAGTTGGTAGTCATTGGAGATCAAAGAAATGTTTGATAACATCTCTTTGCACGGGGTGTACGACATGTAGGGAGATGGTTGTGACAGAGTGGTTCACCTATTTTATGCGAACTTGGTTGGTACAGAGAGGACGGGGTGCGTGGAGTCGTACATATTTGGAATGGATATTGTCGTCTCTGCAAGCGTTATCAACGAATTAATCGAATTTTACTAAGAAGATGCGGAGAAATATTATCACTCTTCCCAATAGTGTGATTTTGCCTAAATAAAAGAAGGAATTGAGTTCATAAGGCAAATCCATTGCAATTCAAACATTGCAGGTTTTGTGAAGCCAAGATCGAAATCCTTGAACATCAAAGTTCGGGTTATTCACAACCTAATCAGCCACACCCTATTGCCAAGGGATGGACACAGAGATCTTGTTAGCTGGATGGATCTCTATATGATACAGAAGCTATATAGCGGCGGGACGTTTGACCCAGGATTCATGATTGTAAGTCATATGCAGGAGGTTTGGCGAACAAAAAATAAGAGTCTGTCGTTCGGTTCATTGATTTGGAAGATCATAGAGCGATCTCAGCTTCATGTGCCCAGAGGAGAGCACATGAAGCTATACAGCTAACAGAGATCTTGTTAGCTGGATTGATCTCTATATTATACAGAAGCTATACAGCGGCGGGACGTTTGACCCAGGATTCATGATTGTAAGTCATATGCAGGAGGTTTGGTGAACAAAAAACAAGAGTCTGTCGTTCGGTTCATTGATTTGGAAGATCGTAGAGCGATCTCAGCTTCATGTGCCCAGAGGAGAGCATTTCAGATCAAACAAATCTGGTGGTGTATTAGACAGGATTCATCTTACTCAGATGGGCCTGGTTGAAGTCGACAGGTCTTGGATGCCTAAGGGAGATCCTGGAGCCTCTACATCTCGAGATGTTTTGATGGAGGACAACACCACCACTGAGGACGCTGACGCCATTGCCACCGAGGACACCACCGCCACCTTCACCGCACCGCTATTGCACCCACAAGGCTAGTATGAGGGAGCAGAGGTTTGACAGGATAGATAATCATCTTGTCGGGATAAAGTGGAGGTTGGATATGATGCACGACATGTGGGATCAGAGGTTGGATATCATGCAGGAGATCATGCAGGAGAGACATAATTTTATGAGATTGTCTCAAATACGGCTCAAAGACGCCTTCGATCGTTGGCGCTCAGACAGAAGCGAAGGTGGCGAGGGCGACGATGTCTCACCTCCACCATTACCATAATTTAGTTTATGTTGTATATTTATTTTAATGTACTCTTTATGTTTGCCATTTTTGTATAGTTCATTTTTATTCTGTAGTTTAGTTTAACTTATTTGTGTACTGGATTTGTCTGTTGGAAATATTTTTGTGATTTGAATATGTAGAAATTATTTGAAGATAGCTATGGAGGGAGTCATAAAACAAATGAAATTCTGTCCATTCTTTTAATTTTAATTTTATATTTTATTATAAATTAATAAATTAATTGTATATTTAATCTTTTCAATTTGATTAATAAATTAAGTTATGGGTTTAATAATTAAACATTGTTTATTAATTAATGTATTTTCTTAATTAAACCCGTTAAATGAATTAATTAATTAATTAAAGTAATTAACGAGTTTAAATATTTTAAAATAGTTAACTTAATTTTAATAACCAATTAAATTAATTAAATTAGTCAATTAAATAATTTACGTTTTTAATAAATTAAATTAAACATTTTTAATTAATTAAAGTAGTTAACATGATTAATATATTCTTTAATTAATTACATTATTTAATGTATTTAATTAATAAATTAATTTACTTGTTTATTAAATTATTTCATTATTTAATTATAAAATTAAATCACGTGTTCAATGAAATAATTAATTAAACAACGTTATGTATTTATTTAATTAACCAATTTCAAACATTATATTCAACGATTTTTACCTCGACCTCGCGTCGCAGATTCTTGCGTCCCCTCAAATTCATTGAAATCTATAAACGTGTCTTGTGCAGCAGCGTCTGAAGTGGATCTCCGGTGAGGACAAGTACGAATGTTATACCCTTGTTGCCGACATATGTCACATGTCATCTTCGAGATCTTCTTACTAATTTTCGAACTCGACGGTTCGTCGACATTCCGCACTCTTGTCTTTTTTGGCCTACCAGGTTAGCGATGTTTTTTCGGCGGCATGAGTGCCGTCATAGCCGGCCACATTTGTGGGTCGTTCATGGGTTGAATAAATTGTGAATACATCTGCATATAAGTCACCCGGTGATAATAAGGATGCACGTACTTTTCCAGTTCCACTCTTATTTTATTAATGCAGGGAATGTAGGGGACACAAGGGATTCCAGTCATCTCCCAACTGGTGCACTCGCACACACCCATATTCATGTCAACCTTGTATTGTTCGTAACCATTGCTGACCTCAAATCGTGCATCTCCTGCTAAATGAGCACTCCAGTTTTGAGCTGAAATTTTTAGATCCCAAGCTTTTTCTTTATCCGGAGACACAGAATGTCTGTTGATTGGGCCATCTTCTCAAACTTTTTCACAATGCAAGTCATCAAATCCTTTCGTATTGTCTCGAACATAGTGATAATCGATTTGTCTCTGGCAGGCAATAGAACTGCATTGTATGACTCTGACAAATTATTCAAGCCTATATCGCACTTAGGGATCGAAGAGAAGGCATAATTAGCCCAATATCTAGGTTCTTTCCTTCGAAGCCATGCGTGGGTTTCCGAGTTTAACTGAAATAATTTTCTCATTTCTATTTTGAAATGATGATGGGTGGGGGCCCTGACCATTTTCCACATCGCCTCTCTGTACGTTTTGCCCCGAATGAGACTTTTGAAATTTGCATACATATGTCGTAGACAGAAGCGGTGTTCGGCGAAAGGAAATTTGGTCTCAACAGCATTCTGCAACCCTCTGATATTTGAAAGAAAAACAGAGTCAAAATTAGCAACAATATAATTATCTAACAATTGGAAATGTATTATACCTTTTATCAATCCGAAATAATTGTACATCTCTCTCCCGATCTCATATTCAAGTATTGCTTCAAAATTCGCAAAAACCACGTCCATGTGTCCTCAGTTTCTTTTTCAACGTTGGCAACGGCAACATGATATATTTCATCGTTGCCATCAATACTGACAGCCGTGAGTAATTATCACGAGCCCTTTAGATGACAACCATCCAAACAGATGACAGGGCGTCCGTACTGCAGCAAACATGTCTTGCAAGCAGCCATGCACATATATACTCTTTGACATATCATTAAAGTACTTCCTGTATCGTAAGTATGTACAGCTAATGTGTTGACCAGATTTGATCTATATATTTCTGATGCGTACGACCAAAGTAGTTTGTACTCTTCATCGCCATCACCTTCGTTAAATGTTCGAGCTATGCTCTTTGCTCTTTTGACAATATCATGCACAATGTTGAAAGTGAAATCCTTCCTGACTGTCTCGATGATGGAAGGAATAGCCAACATAGGTTGACTTTTAAATATATCAAGATAATGAATTGCAAGATTTTTTGCTCTAGCATTTCGATTCTCAACTACCCTCGCACAGTTGTGAGAATTAACCAAACACTTTATTTGATAGGTCTCATCGCCTTACATCTTCGAAGCATGCAGTCGCCATGGACATCTGTTTGCGCATCTAGCTGTCAATCGCTTATTGTCACTTTGGACAAATGTGATGTCGAAATCCTCTTTCAAAGAATATAATTCTATTTTCGTTTTAATTTCCTTTATATAACTAGATGTTTTCCCCAAACAAAAATCCATTTAGTTTTCTTCCCATACCGGTAAGCTTTCCACCTCATCAACGTGCGATCCGATCGGTGTTTGCAGCTCCTCGTCTAGAGTTACATATGTCAAATACGACTCAATTTCTTCATTATTATTATGCGAATACAAATCTATATCGACATCAAAATTTGTTAGCTCATTTAAATCGATAAATCTTATTGGATCCATCGTCTTCAAAGGAAAATGAAGAATAAATAATAATTTAGAAATAATAAATTATTAAATAGTAGCAAAATAATTAGAGGTGAAATACACATATCAATAATTACTATAAAAAAATATCTCCAAAAGAATTTAAAAATATTAATAAATAATTCAGAAATAATAAAATAGTAAATATCAGTAAAATAATATTTAATGAAATACAAATTAATATTCATGAATAATACCTTTTATTTGAGTACACCACCTATTCAAAGTATACTCTAGAAAGAAATTCTAAAATAAATCAGTCAAAGAAACAGGAGAGATGGAGAGGAAAGTTGGAAGTGAGAAACAAGAGGAGGAGGGGACGTGCTTAAATAGGCGCTACAACGGTTGACAGTATTCATAGAACGGTCGACCATTCTAGGCCTCTTTTCAGACATTATTTGCATACAGTATACTTCGTGATGCGAATATTTCAGAAAATTCACATGCTAGGCGGTCAACCGCTTCAAAACAGCGGTTAACTGTATTACACGGGGACCCTGTGAGGGTCACGTGTTATGTATTTTTAATAAAATAAGATAAGATGAGGTTATTTTTAAGCATCTTCATTTACCATTTTAAACATAGATCAAAGGACTAATATCGTGTGGGATTTTGAATCATTCATACATTTTTTAATTATTTAATTTATAAATTAAAATTAGTCACATTAGGTTCACCCTCAAAGATGTGACATAAGCATTATTGTTCTATAAAAATTAATTGGCTATCAAATCAGCGACAAAATTGTAGGTGAGATTAAATAATCAGCGATTTTTCTACAAATACAGCCATTTAATAAAAAAAATGTGACAATTAATATTGGACCAAATCAAACAAAAAAAGTAGTACCTAGAGAAATTTATATCTATGTTATGATCATATAATAAAAATATATATACACCAAAATGACATTTGAGACTAATATACTAGAACAATTTGTAATAACTAAGAGTCAAGAGAGCAAGAAGACATGACTGATGCAGAGAGAGACAGGCTGCTGTATAGCTTGCAGAGAGAAGTCAATTAAACCAAAATCATTTCAGTGTTCTAGATTTACATATTTTCTTTGCTAATTATTATTATAATTAGATAATGTAACGGCGATAAAGTATATTATATAATCAGATCATGTAGATTGAGTGAATGTAAAAAGGAAGAGGAAGACAGACAGAGTGATGGAACGTACATACTGACAACGTGACAGATGGTAGATTCATTGAAGGTACAGCTGCAGCCGAGGATATTTTCAAAGCCTGGAATCGAAGTGTTCTTTGAAACCCAGCCGTCTGTTCCACCGCATGGATCTACACTGAAATTCCAGCTCATCCCTAATGTTACTCCGATCACCCGCAGAGTATCCACTGCCATTTTCATAAACTTCAAAGTTTAGAGAGAGAAAGAGAGAGTAATAAACTTATAAAAAACAGATTGGGATACGGTTTTTGCTGCAGACAATCTAAAAAACCAAGAAAAGAAAAACTCGGATTCCATCTATCCGTCTGTCTCTGAATAGGTTACCTTCATCGGGAGGAAGAACGCCGGAGAAGGCAGGAGTGGCGAGGAAGAAGCTGATGGAGAGAGAAAGAACCAGGAACTGGAGTAAAGCGAAGTAGAAGCGATTCATTTTCCAAATCTGGAGACAGACCAGAACCACTCCCTTCTTCTGAGTGGGTTTCAGAGGGAGTAGTTTTCTAGTGAAACCTCTGAAGAAGATGAAGAGAAATGGGTACGGAGGGGAGAGACGTTTGGTGGGGTAGAATGTAGATGAGGTTTTCAAGAGAAGAAGACAAAGGAGGAGACGAAGAGTAGACTTCTGAAGACCACGGCTGATGAAGGAAGTAGCAACTTCCCATGTCTGACTACACAGCGATTGCCTCTTACAACTTGCAAGATATAAATTTAAAAAAAAAAAAACACAAATATCTACAACTTTTTTTAATTAGTTCTTTAATCGATCTATTCCTTATAAAATTTTTACTTTTAATTCTAAGCTCTAATTTTTTTTATTAACGTTGTCTTTATCATTAATTTATATAATAATTAATAATTAAAAACTTCTATTTATATCCATCAATGACCGACACTTTGTAAGTTAATAATACAATATATAATTATATAGTAAATCTAACGTTATTATTTCATTACACATTTGGGAGTATAATTTACACTCTTTATTATTTTTTTTACGACGTTAAAAACCAGTAAATAAAACATGTGTTGCATGTTAAGTTTAATATCCTCACACCCAACCTAAACATAAATTTGTAATGTCTTACTCATTGAATGACTCTCTCTCTCTTTCTCTCAATATTTGAGATTTTTATCCCCAATCCTAGAACCGGTCATTTCAGAGATCGGGACCAGACTGAAATTTTTGGTCCAGTCTCGGTTTCTCCCACCATATTTCTGATTTTTTTTTAAATTAAAAAACAATAAAATGCAATATTGTATAAATATATTTTTTTCAATAAAATCAACATACAGATTTGAGATTACAAATTTTGCTTCTACCCGGAATCGAAAGAATGAAAAATAAAATCAATATATATTAATCTAACTATCTATGTTTAAAATTAAATCTAATAAACTCAATCCAACTATCTATTATTAAAATAAAATCTGATAAACTAAATTCAACATCCAAAATTAATCCAACTACTTTAAAAATATAAACTAAATAGTAAATCCAACTAAATAGTCAATTTCAATCTAACTTCCAAACCATTAGAAATAAACATTAAAACGAAGTCAATAATTGCAACCATATCAAATCATCGATGTCTCATCTTCTACTTATATAAAATTTTCATCGATAGGGTCAGTGGAATCTGCAGAATGAAAATATTGAAGGCATTAGTTAATCATTAGAGATAAATATGTAAAATAAATAAATATTAAATTGTTCGAACCTTCTTCAATAGTTATGCTAGTAGTATCTTTGAAATCACCATCGATGTTTGTACTTGTAGAAATTTTAAAAAGGTTGAATATTTTGAGCCAACTTTGAGAGCATATAATAGATTCAACACTTTGGGGGCTTAGAGAACTGTGAAATACATCAAGAACACGACCACCACAACTAAAAGCAGATTCTGACACCACCGTAGAAATTAGAATGATCAATATATCTTTCGCAATTCCACTCAAAACTCGATATTTATCGAAGTTCCTCTTCCACCAAGATAATATGTCAGAACTGTCAAAAAAATTCTTTAACTTCTCACACAGATATAGATCAATCTCTGATATATTAGTTTCATCACTTCTCTCTGAAGAGTTGCCAGACCCATAAAACATCGAGTACACTTGCAGTTGAACAAGTTTGCACAAAAAAACTCATTGACTTTTGAGACTTTCGTTGACTATTGCTACTGCTACTTGGAGTCTGGTCTTCATTGGTTGTCACTTTTATATTCGATACAAAACTTTTCAATTACATCATCTACCTGTTTTGTGTATTGTGCCGCTCTTTCACTACCAAATAAAATAGCTAAATAATGCCGTAAAAATTTTATTTTGCAACTTGAATAAAAAACAACAACAACATATACAAGTATGTTTATTTTTTCAAAATATCTCTAATATTTATCAAACTTCTTTTGCATCTCGTTGACCATTCTTCTTAGCATTAAATTATCGTATTTGCCATATATCTCAATAACAATCTTCAAATTACAAACTTCACATGCGTACATATTCGTTATAATATGCAGAGAAGCATAAACATTAAGTGTCATAGTATGAAATGTCTCTAAGAATTTTATGTATTCTTGAATGCATGACCAATCTTTAGATGTGCGTGAACCTTCCACTCCCATTTTATGCAAGAAATAGCAATCATTATCTGCTAATTTTTCAAAAGTCGTTTCATACTTCTCAGCGTTTGCCAACATCAAATAAATAGAGTTCTAACGAGTACGAACATCGAGCAACAAATTACTTTTACAAGTAATTTTTACCGCATCGATGTAGACTTTGAACTGTTGCAATCTTCCCGGATAAGACCTTACGTACTTAACAACTTTTCGTACACTCGCTATGGACTCATGATGTTCTTTCAAATTATCAGAAATGATCAAATTGAGGACATGTGCAAAACATCTTACGTGCATATGGTTGCCATTTAAAATCAACCCCTTCTAATTTCGAATTGTTTTCGTTAAATAGGAAATACCAACGTCGTTGGAAGAAACATTGTCAATGATTATGGTGGTAAAATTTTTAATCTTCCAATTAAGCAAATATTTTTCAATTTCTTTACCAATAAATTCACCCTTATGGTTCGGAATCAAACAAAAATTCAATATTTTTTATGCACATGTCACTCTTCATCAACATAATGACATATCAGCACCATGTAATTCAAATTTTGAATAGAAGTTTATATGTCAGTGGTCAAATATACCCTCTGTGATGTTGTAAAAAAATATTTCTTCAACTTGGTTATTTCTTTCTGAAATATGTTGCGAATATCTCTTATATTGTTCTTCTATATGACATAATAAACTTGAAATTGAGATACAGACAAAATGTCCTAAAATCAATTCCTTCTACAACTTTCAATTGCAATTCATCCAAGATAATCATCTTTGCAAGAAATTCTCTAGCAGCTATTATAGTAAATATGGGTATATAAGCAGTATTGATCTCATTAGATTTAAATAACAAAGTTTTTTGCTTACTGTCTACATTTTGTGAGAACTTTTTGCATACTTTAATATGTTTTATTAAACTTGAAGTCTCATTTTTTTCGGGTGTGCTGCATATATCTGCCCACAATAATTACATTTAGCTGAATCAGTATTTGGTACCCTACTAAAGTGAATCAAATCTACAAACTTAGTTCTTTTCTATTCGACATGGGAACTTTCTCTATGAGAAATATTCATCCTATCGTAGAGAAAAAACAATAAACAGATCAACACATTAATCAACTTACATTTATCAACCTAAATTTATTAACCTAAATAGTAAACACATTACAATATAAAAAATAAAATTGATACCTAATTCATCAAGAATGAAACTAACAAACTTTTTTTCAATGAAATCAACCTCACTCTTTATAAATTGAGGCATCTCAATTCTCAATAGTGAATAAGCACAACAATTCTACCAAATCTCTTTTCTCTCTGGATAAGTTTCTTTGTCATTTTATTCAGACAAATCAGTGAAGTTTTACCACATTCAGGATAAAAAACAATCTTGAAATTGAAGCTTTGAATCTTAAATTCATCAAGTTTCTATTAACTAATCTTTAACATCCCCAACTAAATAAGTCTATTCTTTCGAAGATTTGTTGAAATCAAAACTAAATTTTCAAACTGCCTAATAACTCTATGAAAATTAAAGTTATGTCATCATTCTAAATAAAGTTATGTCATCATCAATTTTTTAAAATACAAAAGGCAAAAGCCAAGACAAACAGAACCTCGAATTAAATTCGAGGAAAGCTGAGGAGCAGCTGGGTTTAGTTTTTGTCGCGAGCAGATTTTTGTTGAGCAGAACTGAGTAGCACCGAGCACGGGCTGAGGTCCGAGGACTCCTGCGTGAGGCAGCATAGAGCTGAGGAGTGAGGCCGAGGCAAGCAACAGAGAGCACGGGCTAAGGGGCTGACGGGACACACTGACACGAGACTCGAGAGGGGAGAAATTGAAGGTTCGGACGTTTGGTCACCAGCTTCGAGCCTCCAGCCCTAATTTAATTGAAGTTTCGATCCAGTCTGGATTTTTGAGAATTTTTGGATATGGGCCGAGAACCGGACCATTTGCACGGGAATTATAGTTTGTAGACCGGTCCTGAATCGAGAACCTTGGAGAACGGACTAAAACCGGCGATTAGGTCCAATTCTGCCGACCCCTACCTAATAGGGTTTAAATCAAACGTTTTTCATACTTCAAGATTCAAATCTTTCGAAAAATTACTTTAAGGTAGTTTTTATTCAGTATCTTATAATTCATGATTTAAATTGAATATTACCCTATTTTGAATTGGGGTATGCATTCCAAGGAAAGAAATTTCAAAGAAGGAGGTCGTCTATATTATTATTATTATTATTATTATTTATTAAACAATCGCCCGTAAATGAAATAAAATAATAATAATTAATGCTTTAGACAACTCTCATTAATAAATATAGTTGGGTCATAAATATTCCAAAGACGGATTTTTTTTAATTTCTTTTGATTTTTTGACTTTTCATTCTGCTCTTTATGAATGAATAAAGATGATTATGACCATCTTCTTGGAAAATCACTTTAGAATTATTTTTATTGAATTAGAAAATATATAAATCATATTATTATTTACGTGTTACAAAATTGTTTTAAAATAATACTCATTGCGGATGCAAAGATAGCTTTATAAAAATAGAATAATGTTAAATTTATCTTTTATTTCTACGCTCTAATCTTAGTGTTGACACTTATATATTATTCATTAATTGATATTATAATAAATATAAATTAAAAATAATTAATAGAATATATTAATTACACATATGCAATAGAATGTAAACGTAACATTTATTTATAAAAAATAAAATTAAAAACATTTTTCTAAAATTTCCTACAATTTTGTCACAAGGGTAATACTAGATTTATCTTATAATCTTATATCATAAGCTAATTAGTGCAATCAATGTCTTATTTTAACTACTTATAATTTATATTTATTACAACATTAAGTAATTAATGCCATAAAAATATCACGTATTGAGATAAAATTAGAATATATAATTAGAAGGTAGACCTAATATTTCTCCTAAGATTACTCTAACTATATTGTTGCCATGGATCTTGGCCTAATTGATTGTGGCTTTGTTCACCCGAGCTTACCAGAAGTATTCTTACTAATAACTCAATTTAAGAACTTAACCTAATATCCAATTGAGTAATATTAAGTATACATTCTAAATTTTATCTCTTTATGCAACTAACATTAATCAGTGCATTAATTTTTAATTTAAATATTTATAATTTATTTTAATTTTTGTACTAATTCGTAACTGACACTTTATGTACTAAAACTTGGAGGACAAAAATAGAAGTTAAATATAACATTATTCCATCCAATTCAATCATTCCTGTGAAAAACTCGATACATGATCCGACTAATTTTTTGTCCCACGAACAAATTCTATTTTGATCGATTACAACTAATGTTAAATTTAAACATTTAATTAAGACGATTTCAAAAGTAAGAAAGGTAGGTTAGATATTTCAAGGAAAGATTGCGTGATTAATTGAAATTTGTCCTCTAATCTATGAATCTTGAAAATTCCTAAAGTATGCATTAATTATTATTTTAATCGAAAAGCATTAGTTTTGTTTAGATTCGATGTTTTTTTTTTAGTTTAACTCTGTTTATCCACCAACTGTGTTTTTAAGCACGTAGTTTTTAGCAATTATGTTATAATATAATTTCTAATTAAAGCAATTTTGCTAAAATATAAATATAATTTTGTAACGAAAAAAAAAAAAAAATAATGTTACATTTCATTTTAATTGCATCATATTTTAAAAGAATAAACGTAACATCATTAAAAAGACAAATAATATCATCTCAGTCATTCAGTGATTATTTCACGCGAGCGACTATCTCGTAATACTAATTGTTGCTCTCTTCATTTCTTATTTATTATTTGCTTATTTTTTTGAGTTAAAAAATAAAAATATCTCATTTAGAAATTGCAATTACCTTCTTGAAAATATTAATTCATGGTATTGGTAATAAATTAATTAAGAAAATATTTTTGATATGGAACCTTATAATATTAATTTATTAAATGAAAATGATTCACACATTATATTGATTAATATAAATTTAAAAATTATTAAAAATCGAGGAAGGAAATTTAGAAAACGATGAAAGAAAAATAAATGATTTAATTAAGAAAAAGGTCAAATAAAGTAAGCAAAAACGTAACATTTTGAAACTCAAGACGACAAAGCGGCTCGTCCTTTTTCCGTAAAAATGTCATCAAACGACGACGTTTTTAATTCGCGCCCTTCCATAGCCGCCTTCTTCCTTTGGCCCCCCATTTTCGAAAACTGCTCTCTCGCAGACTCGCTGAGAGCAGAGAGAGAAGGATCTTCACCGGCGGCTCAGTTTCGTCCTCGTTCAAACAGTTGATCGTTTCTTTATTTGTTTGAATTTTCGCTGGTTTGAACCCGTAATCTTTGACGCCTATATATTTTCATTTGCTCTTCCCCCAACCACTCTCTGTCCTTATTCTTTCATCGTTTTATAGTTCTATTTCCTTGTTTATTTGATAAGACTTACCTGATCAAGATCACTCCAAGCATTTTTCTCTGGAGCGGAAGAATAATGGGATTCGTGTATGCAGCCTTCAAAATCGTTTATGTTCTGGTGCTCGGATGCCTTGTTTTGAGTTGCTTCAGTATTCTTGGGTCCGACGCGAGACTTTTGCCTCAAGAAGAAGGTATGCTCTTGAATTTTCTCGCTTCTGGATATCTGAGGAAGTGAATTTTGCTTATGAGTTTATAAAATATTATTCTCTTGTTTTCTTTGCGATTTTAATTTGGTCGGCTTTTACTCTGATTTGGCGCATCTTCCAAAAGTATATCTTAATCACAGACTTTATGCCTGTGTTGCTGTGTATTTTCTTTGTTTTTTTGGGAATTTCTGCTTCCTCGTGGAGAGAATTGCAATTTTTAGTTGCTCAGAAACTGCTGGAAAACTAAAAAAAAATAGTATCTGGGTTCATCTGGAGCTTTTTTGGATTGAGATGAACAGAATAAGAGTGGCAAACTACTGTTGGATTTAACATCATTTGGCGTCTTCAAAAACTAATTTCCTGGAAAATTGAAATGGAACTTCTTTTTATTCTCAATTCGATGGATGCCAAACTTTCTTTTTTGAACCATACTCATAGTGTTACTTGTTCAATGAACGTCTTCGCTTTCTCGTCAAGATTTGATAAAACCAAAGCTGGTTTCCTCATTCTTAAGAAATCGAAGTAATCCTTCATTTTCTCACACTTTCTCGGAAATCAAACAACCAAACCTGTAAAAATACGCATTTTTTCCATTTCTGTTTTCTAGATTTCGTTGCACGAAAGCTCTCCATCCTTTTTCACCGGTCTAAATAATTTCATTTTGCATTATAGCCATTAGTCCAATTATGACTTGCAGTATGTGATTAATGTTCCAACGTTGAACATAAAAATAAATTTTAACGCTCTAATTTAGGTTTTTAAAGAAATAAATTAATAATTCTGTCATTAATACGAGGTTATTTAATATGTGAATTGCCGATTAACGTCTACGCTGAATTTGAACGTAGTCATAGTCAATCTAATCATACTAACGGGTCCCACATCTGTCTTTTTGCCTAGGGGCCCACGGTATGCTACAGTTATTGGACAAGATAAATAAGCTTGCTGTCCGTACTCTGTATTGAAATTACAATTTTAGTTTTCTCCTAAATTCTACATTATCTTATCTTTTATTTTATAATATAAAAAAAATTAAAAAAACAGGTGTAAAGAAAAGGGTAAAATCGTCACATAATTTCTATGCTGACAAGTTGAGTTTCAATTTCCTTTCTCATAGGACTCGCCAGTGGCATGGCAGATCCCATCCCACTGTTATTTATTAGATTTTCTCTTGCTATTTGCATTTTGCTTCGCTAATAAATTGAAAAATCCGCTGGAATAACAGTAAAAAATTAACCTAATTCGATCATTTTTAGATCGTATGTAAATCCAAAATAGGGAAATATTCAAGTTTTGTGAATGTGCACTAATTCTTAGACTGCATAAAATATAATGAGCTGGTACATTCATATCTGTGTATGTGTGTTTGGGTGATTTTTTTGTTGGCTTCTGTAATGTAAGTTCTGTAATAGTATGCAAAAGTAATGAATTATGATGTTTCAATTAAAAAAGATCGGCCACCTTAGTGGACCACTTACATGCAAAACGGTAATTGTCTATCCCATGCAAACAGGGCGTCCTAATTATATAACGGTCCCCCTTTTGACTTTGCCATATGAAATCGACTATCAATATCTTTCGATAAAGATTTTGGTTGTAGTTGTACTGATAGAATCATTTAACTGGAAAGTACGTGGGCTTGATGAATTTTCATTTTACATTATTGGATGACATGTTTATTCACGTATGATCTTATTGCTTATAAGATAAAAAGGAAGTATAAAATGTAAAAAAAAAGTAAAAAAAAAAAAAAAAACATAGCCTGACTCCTCCTAGATATGCAAGTACGTTTAATATCTAATTGATTTAAAAGTATAGCAGTCCATGTATAAGCAGTAAAATGCAATTTTAGCCACATTTCAAACAGAGAAACTATGCGCGCGCACACAGACATATGTGTTTACACAAATAGAAGAAAGAAAAGTATATTACATGCTTCATATTAGCCCTCTTATGTCTTATATGTATGTTTACTTGTTCTAGTCAAGTATCCATCATTATTTTCTAACAATTTTAAAAAAATAACATTCTAACCATTTTTATGTCCCATTTTAAATTATTAGAGATTTTTGTGTTCAGCATCTGTATTGATGAACGTATGCTTCTTTTTTTTTTTTTTTGTTAAGGCGGCTGTTGTTGATACATTTTATTGGTTGAATTTTGCATGACAGTCGAAACCCTTCAAGCAATATCTTCAAAGTTGGAGAACTTGAATTGGGCAGTCACCCAAAGTTCCTGTGATACGGGGGAAGGCTTTTTTAATAGAGTGATTGACGGAACTAAAATAATAAGTAATGTCTCGTGCAGTTGTCCTTCCACTGTTTGCCATGTTACCTCCATGTAAGCCTGCTTTTTAATTGGCTTTCTTTCACTTGCACTTTTATTTTTTTGATTTTGTCAGAAACATCTCTTTGATTATGAAATTGGTGTGAAAGTGGGTAATAGGTAATAGGAATATATAAGCTGTATGACTCCATGTCATGTAAAATATATCTGTGCAGGTGGGTGGATCATGGATGGGTGAGTTTGTGTGTGATTTTGTGATCTCGGAAAAAATGCATTTGAATTAGTGTAACATTGTTTTTGCTTCCAAAACCTAATTTTCTAATGCTTCGAAGCTTTTCAAATTGAATGAAATTGTTGCTTTGCTCATACTGTGTTTTAGTCTGATGATAATGGTTAGGTCATTGAAGCTTACTTCTTTCCTTTGCTGCATTTTTATCATTTTTTCCTTGTGTTGTTTTCCAATCTTTAGCTGGCTGAAGGGTCTCAATTTATCCGGTATTCTACCATCAGAATTTGGCGACCTCACACATCTACAGGAACTGTAAGTGCTTGTACCAGATAGAATTAGATCATGAAGTTTTCTTTTTCATCCCTATGGAAAAATTTAGCATTTATACATTTGCTGATGAAGCACAATATTTTAAATGTACAGTGACCTTGCTAGAAACTACATAAATGGATCAATTCCAACAAGTTTTGTTCAGATCCCTCTTGTTAAACTGTGAGTTTGCCTTCCTTTAATACATCAAATCACTTCTTGAATTTCACACGGATACTAACTGAAAATCTAATGAGTCAATCATTCATGATTTGTGGTGTGTTGCAGTACCATCTTAGGTAACCGGCTTAGTGGTTCAATTCCTGACCATGTTGGTAATATGACATTACTAGAAGAGCTGTAAGTTATCAAATAACTGTTTGCCTTTATTGATCGGAGATTGTAGAAACCTATTGACAATCAATCTGGTTGTAGGGTCTTGGAGGACAACGAACTGTCTGGAAGTCTTCCAGAAAATCTCGGAAATTTGAGTCGCTTGAGGAGATTGTAAGATAATTATTGTTGACTCTTCTCTTAGGGTATTCATTTACGTGAGGATTGATAATTAAAGCCTATTATATTATTATTTAACTGCAAATTTTGAATAATTTGCATCAGTAAATTAAATTTTGTGTATAAGTGATCCCCTTAAGAAATAAACAAAAACAAAACAAAGTATTCTTATGGAAGCTCAAACAAATAAAATTTTTGGAGGAACGTTCATAACCATAGAGATAAATTTCCAAAAAGAAACTCCCTAGCTATCCTAAATTAAAATATAATGAAAGACCTTATTGTTTCTCTGTTTCAAAACACCAAATGAAACATAAATCTGTGCTATTTTTTGTGGGATATAAAGTCTAGGATACCATTTACTTCCAACGCTATAGATTTCAGGCCAATAATTATGATGACGAGTAAAACATTCTTTTTTTTTTTTTTAATGTTTTTGTTTATTTTAATATGTTATGAAATCTTGACTCTTTTACACTGAACAAAGTGCGAAATTATTTTCAATGACATTAAAGATAAAATTATGAGAAAGATTAATATGGATAGAGAATGATTATTCAGAAGTGTGGTTGTGGTAAATTGAAAATCCTTATATTTATCACCGTCAATTGTCAACTGATGTGAACAATTGTATACTCAATATCAAATTTTCTGCTATGCAATTTGATTTACAAATAATTTATAATTTCTATGTTGTTTTTTTTATCATATTTAGAATTTGATCATCTTTCCGTAAGTCTTATATGTGTTATGCCTCTTCGGATAGTAATGCTTAAGGTAACCGCCAGAAGCAAGACTCTTCAATTTCTTGTAAATAAACGAAGGAATCTGTTGGGAAACAAACTCAACTACAGACTCCAACTATAAATGACCTTACTCTTACTACAAGCCAGTAGACTAGCTCACTCTCGGCTTGGTTCTACCTCGTGAAATCTTCAAATACAGAAAATATGCAGATTGAATGATTCCTCTCCCTCCATTCCCCCTTATATCAGTCTCTCCCTAGACAATCTCACTATGTTATATAACAAACTACAAGCTCAAAATACTCCAATTCGGATGCTGCCCTTACTAACATTTTCCCCTTCTCCCATAAGTCCTTCCATAGAATTTCCCTTCTCTTACTCCTGTTGCATCAGAATCATCTTTATCCTCATAGTCAACATGCATATTATTAATTCTTGGATTTCGTAGAATACCATGCAGCTTGTTTTAGGACAAGTTTATTTAGTTCCTGTTTGTTCATTGCAGACTTCTATCCGCTAACAATTTCACAGGAACAATTCCTGAGTCATATGGAAATTTGAAGAACTTGACTGATTTGTAAGTTATGTAGTCTCATACAAATATTTGATATTTAAATACTTCTAAATATCTAAAGTCCGAGCACTATTGCAGTAGGATAGATGGAAGTAACATGACAGGAAAGATACCTGAATTTATTGGAAATTGGATCGAGATAACCAGATTGTAAGTACTATATGTGATCTATCTTCTTTTTATTTAACTAATCAAAAGCTATTTTTTATTCTTCTTAAACACAAATCCCGTTCTTTTCTAAATTTTATTTATTTTGAGTAGGGATTTGCAAGGAACATCAATGGATAATCCCATTCCTTCAACAATATCCCTTTTGACAAAGATGGAAGAATTGTAAGAATTGTTTGAACAATATTTTTCATTCTGCTAAATAATCTTAAACACCATAGTTACCAAAGTTAATATTGTTGCTGAATGACTGTATTTCTTGACGTTTCTTGATTCCTAGGCGGATATCGGATTTGAATGGACCATTTACAGGATTCCCAAATTTAACTGGAATGATGAATATGCAAGAATTGTAAGTTAGTTGTCACTCAATTCTTCTTATATATAAATTTATTTATTTAAGTGGATTTATTTTTACCAAAGGGATTTTTTTATTGCACGCAATCACGTTTCCCTTTCTCTTCTTGTCTCTCAGGATCCTGAGAAACTGTCTCATCAATGATACAATTCCTCCATATATTGGAGCAATGAATAATCTCAAAGTCTTGTAAGCAATTACATTTTGTTTTAGTAATTTACAATTTATTTTATGGCTGTTTTTTCAAGTGCGTCTTATTTTTTTGTTGGAACAATGAAAGATCTAAATAACTTATAAGCATTTATGATGGTTTGTGAGTATAATGGAACAATGAAAGATCTAAATTCTTATAAGCAACTGCATTTTATTTTAAGAGAATTTATTTGATGGCTGTTTTTTCATTTGCATTTCATTGTTCTTGTTCATTCGCAACATTAACTGACCAAAACCCATAAATCCAAGGAACCCTTTTGCCAAAAGAAATTGTTTTTCATTGGCTAAATATGATTAAACCATGAAGTAAATGAATATTGTGGAGTATATCAAGTTCTTTAGTTCTTGCTTGCGATGAAAAAGTTTAGTTGATATGTGAAACTAGGGAAAACTAAAATTACATCCTATATTTTGTGTCTTTTCTTTTCTTTCCCAGAGACTTGAGCTTTAACAAGTTGACTGGTTCGATTCCCCAAACATTCCAGAATCTATTAAGCCACATCGCTTACATGTAAGTTAATCAATCATAGAGTTAAAAAGTCAACATTTTGCAAAATCAGGTTTTCTCATTCGTGAACTGTGTTCTTACATGAATATTTGCTTTACAGCTTTTTGACCAACAACTCACTTACTGGAGAAGTGCCAAGTTGGACTTCGAGTAACAATAGGAACATGTTAGTCTGCTTCTATTTAATTTATTGTAAAAAACATTTTTAATTACTCCTCGATGAATTTTTTTGCACCTTTTTCCTGTTTCTTGTTGAGAAATCTGTTAGGCCAGAAGTTCGGTTTACATACTCAAGGAGAAATAAGGCAGTTAAAGAATAGAATATATTGTATATAGAACTGTATAGCAGTTAATAATACAATAGTTAGTAGTTACGAGTAGTTACAAAAAAATAAGCATAAGAGGAAAGAAGGGAGAGGGGAGGAGGTTAGTCTGGAATTTGTGGTCTTGATAGGAGAGGAGGGTCTCTCAGTCAACCCTGGAGTTTGTAATCTTTTTTTCATTTTACCTGAAATAAAAGAATAGCTTCTATCAATTTGGTATCAGAGCTCCGATTCCTCAGGCATGCCAAGGATGTTGACAAGAGGTGAAGCACAGAAAGAGTCGATGTCAGATTGGCAAAAGGAGTTGAGCGAAATCAGAGAGGAATTACAGAAGATATCCAAGATATCTGTCATAGAAAAAACGATGATATTAATGCAGGAGCAATTATCCAAGTTGGTTGCTCGTACGGAGGAATTGAACAATTCCGGCCAGGAAAAGGTAACACAGTCGACGGAAGAGCAAGGTCATAAGAAGGATGAGAGCGAAATGACTGTCATTAATAGGGATTTTATGCCGAGAAAGCTAGAGTTACCCGTGTTTTCAGGAGAAGAAGTGGAAGGGTGGATTTTCAAAGCAGAACGATATTTTTCGGTGAATCGATTATCTGCAGAAGAAAAAGTGGAAGCGGCTACTGTTTGTTTCGAAGGTCCAGCATTGTCATGGTTTCAGTGGGAGAATAGAACCCGACCTTTTCGAACGTGGACGGAGCTGAAACAAATGTTGATGGAGAGGTTTCGTATGATGCATGAAGGGACGAGTTGCGATAGGTTATTGACGCTGAAACAAGAAGGATCTGTGGAGGAGTATAGAATTAAGTTTGAGACGCTCATTTCTGGGTTGATAGGGATACCAGAAGAGGTGTTGATTAGTGCTTATTTCAATGGACTGAAGAATGAGGTTAAAGGAGATGTCAGGCTTATGAGACCGAGCGGATTACGTGAGCTAATGCAATTTTCTCAAATGGTTGAGAATAAAAACCAGTTGCTCCGATCGACTGTATCCAATAGTTTTAAAAGTACTCGGAAATATATTCCTGAAAATGGGAATGATAGTTATAAAAATGTTCAAGAAATTTCGATCAAACCTCAAGGTGTGTTCAAAGCTGAGATTCCACGAAGGAGGTTGACGGAAGCTGAGATGCAGTTACGTAGGGAAAAAGGTTTATGCTATCGCTGTGATGAGAAATACAGCCCTGGTCATCTTTGTAAAAAAAAATTGTTGCAGGTATTGATTATGGAGGACAGTGAAGGAATAACCGATAATGAGGGGATGATAGTAGAAGAGTGTGGACATAAGGAGGATCTTAGTCAACCGAATACGGTGGAATTGTCGTTAAATTCCATAAGTGGAATACAGACGCCACGTACGATACGTTTGAAAGGCAGGATTCAAGGGAAAGAAGTGGTGGTAATGGTAGACAGTGGTGCTACGCACAATTTCATATCCCGTCGACTTGTTTGGGAGGAGGAATTACCTATTACGGACACCAACCCATATGCGATATCATTGGGAAATGGGAAGTCGTTGGGAGGTATGGGGATTTGTCAGGATGTGTTGCTCGAACTTCCGAATCTGGAAGTGAGAGAGGAGTTCCTTCCCATTGAGTTGGGTAATACAGATGTTATATTGGGAATGCGTTGGCTGGAATCTGTTGGCAATATGCACGTCGATTGGAAGAGGAAAATCATGAAATGGGAAGACGATCAGAAGATGATTGAAATACGAGGAGATCCTAGTTTAGATAAACGATCGATTTCATTAAAATTAATGATGAAGAGTTTGCAGAAAGAGAGACAGGCAATATTAGTCCGGATGGGAAGTTTAGACGGACAAGATAAACAGGATGTAGTCCAGGATGAAGTTGCTGTCACGGAATTGTTAAGAAAATATCGTGAAGTATTTTCATTGCCGAATGAATTACCTCCTAGTCGACAGCATGAGCATCAAATTGTGCTGAAAGAGGGCGCGACTCCCGTAAATGTTAGACCTTATAGGTACCAAGTTATACAGAAAGACGAAATTGAAAGGTTAGTAGGGGAAATGTTGTCGACTGGTATCATACAACCCAGCTCTAGTTCTTTCTCGAGTCCTGTTATTTTGGTTAAAAAAAGAGATCAGAGTTGGCGATTCTGTATTGATTACAGAGCATTGAACAGGGAGACAGTGAAAGATAAGTTCCCCATTCCCGTGATTGAGGAATTGTTGGATGAATTATATGGCGCCAAAGTGTTTTCCAAACTTGATTTAAAATCTGGTTATCACCAGATTAGAGTTAAAAAGGAGGATGTGCATAAGACCGCTTTTAGAACTCATGAGGGGCATTATGAATTCTTAGTAATGCCCTTCGGCTTGACTAATGCTCCCTCCACTTTTCAGTCGTTGATGAACAAGGTATTTCATCAGTATCTCCGAAAATTTTTGCTGGTTTTTTTTGATGACATATTAGTTTACAGTAAATCTTTGGAGGAGCATCTGTTACATTTAGAGATTACGTTGAAAATTTTGGTTGCTGAGCAGCTATTCCTCAATGAAAAGAAATGTTTATTTGCGAGGCGTGAGTTAGATTACTTGGGTTATATAATATCAGATCATGGAGTGGCAGTGGATCAAAGTAAAGTGGCGACAATCCGAGACTGGCCGGTTCCGAATTCACTGAAACAACTACGTGGTTTTTTGGGTTTAACTGGGTACTATAGGAGATTTGTTTCCGGTTATGGTTCCATTGCGATACCACTTACTGACCAGTTAAAAAAGGATAATTTTGCGTGGAATAGTGCAGCAGAATCAGCATTTAAAAAATTGAAATCAGCTCTCTGTTCAGTCCCTGTTTTAGCTCTTCCAAATTTTAACGATATTTTTGTTATGGAAACAGATGCGTCTGGTACGGGTTTAGGAGCTGTGTTGATGCAGAATAACAGGCCAATTGCTTTCTTTAGTCAACAGTTGTCACAGAAGAATAGATTGAAGTCCGTTTATGAACGTGAGTTGATGGCGATTGTGTTAGCAATTCAAAAATAGAGGCCGTACTTGTTAGGGAGACATTTTATTGTTCGCACGGATCAACGGAGTTTGAAGTTTTTGTTGGAGCAACGCTTAGTCGCGTTGGAACATCAAAAGTGGCTTGTCAAAATTATGGGTTATGACTTTGAGGTTCAATATAAACCGGGGTGTGAAAATAAGGCAGCTGATAGTTTATCTCGGAGATCAGAAGGCGACCAGGAGTTGCTGCAGTTGAACGTCGTGTTCACTCAAAGTTCGATTTCAACAACGGATTTGGAGGAAGGTATGTTAGCCGATGACCGTTTACAAAAACTTAAACGAAGATTACTTCAGCATACAGACTGTGATTCAAAGTTTATAGTTTGTGGGGATCAACTTTTTTATAAGAATAGGAAGGTGATTTCTCAGTCTTCTCCAGTTATTCCAAGGTTATTAGCATTGTTTCACGATAGCCCTTTAGGGGGACATGGAGGTATTACGAAGACGTATCGGAGGTTGGCCGGTGAACTTTTCTGGTTTGGCATGCGAGGTGATGTGGAGAAGTATGTACGCAATTGTGCTGTCTGCCAGGCAAATAAATATGAGACATTATCTCCGGCGGGTCTTTTACAAGCACTTCCGATTCCAGGCGATATATGGGAGGACATATCCATGGATTTTATTGAAAAACTTCCGAAATCTCATGGGTTTGACACTATTATGGTGATCGTTGATAGACTCAGTAAATATGGTCATTTTGTGGGATTACGACATCCATATTCGGCGACAGTAGTAGCTGAGAAATTTTTGCAGAATGTTGTTCGATTGCATGGTTTACCTCGCTCGATTGTCTCCGATAGGGACAAAATATTTGTTAGTGTTTTTTGGAGAGAGCTGTGGCGTCTCCATGGCACAATTTTGAAGTTTAGTTCCGCATACCATCCTCAGACGGATGGGCAATCGGAGGTGGTGAATCGGACACTAGAAACGTATTTACGGTGTTTTACGGGGGAACGACCAACGGAATGGGGTCGTTGGTTGTATTGGGCTGAATTTTGGTATAATTCGTCTTTTCATTCGGCAATTGGGATGAGCCCATTTAAGGCTGTGTATAAACGGGATCCTCCTTCGTTATTACGCAGTGAAAAAGGGTTTTCTGTAGTTTCGGCGGTAGATTTGCAGCTGCGCGAACGCGATGAGATTTTGGCGATTTTAAAGTCTCATCTCAATAGAGCTCAGCAATTGATGATTCAGACGGCAAATGCCCGACGGCGAAATGTGGAGTATGCCGTTGGGGATAAAGTATGGTTGAAGCTTCGGAGATACCGACAGACATCGGTGGTATCGAAGATCAATCAGAAGCTTTCCTCCAGGTTTGTTGGTCCATTTGAAATAGTCGAGCGAATCGGAAAAGTAGCTTATAGATTGTTATTGCCGTCGACGACCAAGATTCATCCGGTTTTTCATGTTTCGTTGTTAAAGCCGGCGACTGGCGATTTTTTGGATCCCGTTCCTCTGCCCGAGGACTTGCAAACGGTGACTGAGCAAGTTAGGGAACCGGAATCGCTATTAGACGTTAAGTTTTCTGTGGGAACAAATCAGCCTGAATCGGTTTTGATTAAATGGAAAGGCATGCCATCTTTTGAAGCAACGTGGGAACCATTTATGGCTATCCTTCATCAGTTTCCGATTTTTAACCTTGAGGACAAGGTTTCTTTTTGGCAGCGGAGTATTGTTAGTCCAGAAGTTCGGTTTACATACTCAAGGAGAAATAAGGCAGTTAAAGAATAGAATATATTGTATATAGAACTGTATAGCAGTTAATAATACAATAGTTAGTAGTTACGAGTAGTTACAAAAAAATAAGCATAAGAGGAAAGAAGGGAGAGGGGAGGAGGTTAGTCTGGAATTTGTGGTCTTGATAGGAGAGGAGGGTCTCTCAGTCAACCCTGGAGTTTGTAATCTTTTTTTCATTTTACCTGAAATAAAAGAATAGCTTCTATCAAAATCTAAAGTCAGTTAAAGCCTGGCTGAACCAAACACTGGTAGAACAAACTTCATGGCTGAAACATTACTTTTAGGAGTAATTCTACGGACACCAAAAATTTTCCTTTTAAACTGTAATCTGATAATGTATAAGAACCACATGGTCTTTTCATTCAAATTTTCATGATGATGATGAAGAAACGGGTGCAACTGATTTAAAGATAAAGAGAATAAAGCCTATATCAGTACGTTCTTGCAGATGTTCTGATAGTATGAGACAACATCTTTTGCAGAGATCTATCTTACAACAATTTCACAGGGGCAATGCGATCTAGTTGCCAAATGTCAACTCAGTAAGTTATTCATATCATAGATTGTTAAACTTCTATTTGAATTTTGTCTCTTCACGTGCCATGTAATGTGAGGATTTTCAGTGATCATGCCTTGACTCTGAATATCATTCTACAGGAATTTAGTTTCCAGTTATTTGCCATCAGCAAACGAAGAGTAAGAATCTTGTTTTACCTAAAGGAATTTAGTTTCAGTTTTGGTTGTTACTCTTCATGATACGAAAAAGCTGAGTGGTTTTACGTTTCCAACTACCAGAGTATCTTGGTGCTTACAGAAAGATCTTCCATGCTCTGGAAACGCTGAATGTAAGTACAAATATATATATAATGATCGATTTGGCAAAAATGTTCTGTTTTGGGTATTCATACTAGTAATTTAAAATTGGAGCACAACTACGTAATGGCAAGCTTTTATTCTTAGGGGAGAATGTTTGTAACTTTTCTCTTTTCTTGATTAATATCTTGTAGATTAGGGATTTGAAACTTCCCTTAATTAGTCAAGGAAGCTGACAAAAAATATTTTGTTCAACATGATTCTCAATGACTTCAGATCATTCGTTGTTTATCAATTGTGGAGGAAGAAGAGTAGAAATTGATGGCAATCAATATGAAGACGACTTGTTTAGTGAAGGCAGATCAAACTTTTATTCAGTTGGAGAAAGGTGGGGTTACAGCAGTACAGGGATGTTCATGGGTAACGAGCATGTTCCTAACTTAGCAGAGAATACCTTTGGTCTGAACTTGAGTGGGGCGAGCTTCTATGAGACAGCTCGACTCTCCCCACTTTCACTTAAGTACTATGGCCTTTGCCTTCGAAAGGGGAGTTATAATGTCAAGCTGCATTTTGCTGAAATAATGTATTCCGATGACCGGAATTTTAGTAGTCTGGGGAGGCGTATATTTGATGTCTCAATTCAAGTGAGTGGAAGTCCACTGTCAGTTATTATACAGAAAGCTAATACTTTTGTTATTGAGCATTTGATATAAAGGGAGTTTATTTGGATCATGTCTTAAAGAAGTATTAACTGTTTACAGGGAAATTTAGTTTTAAAGGACTTTAATATTGCGGAAAAAGCTGGAGGAGTTGGTAAAGGCTACACTTACGAAAATACAGATGTTATCGTTAATGGCAGCACTCTAGAGATCCACTTATACTGGGCTGGTAAAGGAACTACTGCTATTCCAGATAGAGGAGTTTACGGACCTCTTATATCTGCTATCACAGTAACACCAAGCAAGTTCTTCTGTATTTTTTAGTTACCAACTTCTCTCTTTTGAGATACTTTATTTGAAGTTTTCTGACTTATCACAGTTTATCATTTTTTATTACAGACTTTGAGGTTGGGACAGGAGACTTTTCCGCTGGAGCTATTGCTGGGATTGTGATTGCTTCATGTGTGCTAGTCATATTAGTACTTGTTGTCCTTTGGATCAAAGGTTACATATGTGCAAAAGAGATCGTAGACAGTGGTAAGATGATATATGCATTTTAATCAATAAACTGCCTTATTTTTACTAAATTTAGTTTTCCCTGGTGAAATTTGTTAGTATTGTAGCAATAACAAATTTGTGAATGTAGTTTAAATTTTATGTTGCTTCTTTTTGGTAAAATATTCAATTTTGACATTAATCTTAGATTTATGCTTGAGAATTGAGAAAGGGAGTGCTAGACGATTCTGCATAGAACTCACTTTTCTCCATAATATTATCTCACTATAAAGCATCAAAATATATGTTGAAATATTTTTAAATTATATGTTTTCTTGAGTCATGTTATAGTTGCTTTTTATAAATACAGATTGAACATTTATTTTGTTTTGTTGTTCAGAATTGCAAGGGCTTGAATTGCAAACGGGTTATTTCTCTTTGAGACAAATCAAATCTGCTACTGGCAACTTCGATCCTAAAAATAAGATTGGTGAAGGAGGCTTTGGACCAGTATACAAGGTAAACTAAGTTTGTGCTAAAAATACAAATTAAATTCTGATAGACACATGAACCACATTAAATTTCATCTCGACTGGTTCATGACAGGGAGTTCTTTCAGACGGATCCTTAATTGCTGTCAAGCAACTTTCCTCTAAATCGAAGCAAGGGAATCGTGAATTTGTCACTGAAATAGGCATGATATCTGCTTTGCAGCACCCAAATCTTGTTAGGCTTTATGGGTGTTGCATGGAAGGACATCAGTTGTTGCTAATATATGAATATATGGAAAACAATAGTCTCGCACGTGCTCTCTTTGGTAAATTATTCAGCAGGACCTTTTTGTGTACCTAGCGACAAGCTTTCAAGAGTATATTCGAATTTGCTTATGATTGCTCATGGTTTTTTGTTTCAAGGTCCCGAGGAACATCGTCTCCACTTAGACTGGGCAACAAGGAAGAAGATATGCATGGGAATAGCGAAGGGATTAGCTTATCTTCACGAGGAATCGAGGTTGAAAATTGTGCACAGAGATATAAAGGCTACAAATGTGCTGCTTGATAAAAATCTAACGGCAAAGATCTCTGACTTTGGCTTGGCGAAGCTTGATGAAGAGGAGAATACCCACATTAGTACTCGGATTGCTGGAACCATGTAACATCTCTCTCTCTCTCTCTCTCTCTCTCTCTCTCCCTCCCTCCCTCCCTCCCTCCCTCCCTCTTCTTTTTACCTTTGTGCTGGATTGCTTATTATAATATCTAATTTGAGAATCTGAAGGAGACATTAAAAGAAGTATATTCATTATCCTTTTGAAATCAAACTTTATTCTACAATGCATATACTTGTTATTGTCTTAAATAGTGACTCAAGATAGATTTTGATACTTAGAGTTTCCTGGTAGTGACTTTTTTTTTCATCATCAGAGGTTACATGGCTCCTGAATATGCAATGAGGGGTTACTTAACTGATAAAGCAGATGTCTACAGCTTTGGTGTTGTGGCCTTGGAGATTGTCAGTGGAAAAAGCAACACAAATTACAGGCCAAAGGAAGAGTTTGTTTATCTTCTTGATTGGGCAAGTCTTTCCCCCTTTTAAGCACATCATTTTTTAAATTGCTTTCCAAGACTGTCTTCTTCCTTCCGTATGTGCTGGTCTTTTATTATCTTCTTTCTTCTTCTCTGCGTTAGTTTATACTATAATGGGTGATCTTGAATAAGATTAAGAATAAAACCTTTCTTCATTGTATTTTCTATTTACAGTCCGACCAGCATTGGAGGTGGCCAGGTAGTAGGATTCATGTATGACTACATTATAGGTTACAAAAACATGTCGTGTTTTTGTGTGCTTGGATGATAAATCCAAATCTAAGTTCACCGAGATATGAAAGTAGTTTCGGTCAGTTTGTTCCATCTAAAAACTGGTGTTACTCTCTAGTTATAGATTAATTGCCATATAGTTTTGTGATTAACGTGAAACTTAGCACCTTGGGAAAGCTATAGACAAATGAATTTCGATATGCAAACCTTATTGTGTAAAATTTGTCAAGTATGTGTGCATATGTTAGAATTATCTTGAAAATGACCTTTGGTCTTGGGTACTTTGGCAGGCATATGTCCTGCAAGAGCAAGGCAACCTTCTAGAACTTGTGGATCCGAGCCTCGGTTTAAACTATTCGAAGGAAGAGACTATGGCAATGCTCAACGTGGCACTCTTATGCACCAACCCATCTCCCACACTCAGACCCCCCATGTCTTCTGTAGTGCGCATGCTTGAAGGGAAAATTGCAGTCCAAGCACCCTTAGTCAAACGCACGACGGAGCAAGATGCAAGATTTAGGGCCTTTGAGAAGCTTTCACAAGACAGCAAAACAATAATCTCGTCAATCTCTCAAGACAGTGAGCTTCACAAAAGCATGTCAATTGATGGGCCTTGGGTTGATTCCTCAGTTTCTGTTCAAAGTAAAGATGAAACCCGTGACCATTCTTCGTCAAGTAAGCTCTTGGGATCTTTGATATAATCACTTAAAATAACCATTGCTGGTGTAATATGAACGAGTGTCACAATCTGATGTGCCAACTGCTCATTGAGACTGGTATAGTTAAAATAATGGAGAGTGGGAGTGGGGGGTTTTGGAAGATGTTACTTTCATTAAATTATTCTTTTTGTATAGAAGGGTGTGAAGATAATGTCTAGATTATTGGTAGTATTCCTTATTTGATAGAAGAACAGTCTTTCTTTTGTCTTGATAAAAATTAGAAGCTTCATTTTCTATGTACCTGATCACGTAACATTTAAGGAAATACAAACTGTTTTTATGTACATTGATTGATGCATGGATTTGGGATGAATGGCTTGGCTTGTGTCATAGCTAATTTGGGTGGCCTTCGTAAGTTTTTGGCAAACTAATTTTACCTGTTTTATCTTCTAAACAAATTTATTTCTATTGAAAATATAGTAAAATTAAAATATTTGGATGAATGAATTTAAGGAATGTAAAGCGGACGTCTAAAGGCTTGCTGCTTTGATTTTATTTACTACTTGCATCCACTTAATAATGAAATTATGTATATTGCTTCTCCAGTTACTTTTAATTCTTAATTGAAAACAAGTTTGATTCTTAATTCCAAATTATGTATTAATTAGTTTATAATAAATTCTAAATAATTAAAATAAGTTGCTAATTACACGAATTAATGTTTGACACGTCAATAAATAAGAATATAGAGTTATGATGTAAACATAGTAATACTCTTTCTTAATATAAAATTTGTCTTACATCTTTATTTGCCGCAAGAGATGTAAAGTTATGGTATAACTTATCATAGTTTCAGTTCTAAACACAATAATTCATGTGTCAAACTCTTTCTTAATGATGATTTGATCAAAAGTACTGACAATTTACCCAAAGTAGATACATTTTAGAGAGATCAGGTTTGAAGAGACTATTTTTGTTCAAAGGTAATAGGAGGTGTAGAATTTAATTTTCATATAATCTAACATGACGTTTCATCTCATTAATTATTCAATAAAATATTATGGTATAATATAAATATTTAAAATTAAATACGCGATCACTTATATTTAGCCTTTATCTAAAAAAGATGATGGACCGATACAAATCAAAACTTTTAAATGATAGCTCGCATTCGCTCCTCCAAAAACCATAAATAAGATCTGTTTTAATCACAATTAAATTTAAATTCGGATTATAAAAAAAAAAGTGACACCTCAAGTTTTTCTCAAGCGCATTAAAAATTCTCTAACTTGGTATTTAATGGTCGACCCTACTACACAAACTAGCATTTGCTCCCTTAGAATTCCTAATTAAGGACCTCCTCGATTACACAGTTAAATACTAATGACTTAACCAAAGCATGCCTAAGCTCATCATTTGCATAAACAATTTCAAAATCAAATTTGAAAACATAAATTGATCCTTTGACAACGTCTGCCTTTAATCTTCCTTGATTAAAAAGTTTTCTGTCAAAATCTCAAAGTCTCCAAATCAAGAAGAAGAGGGGCGGTGGGTTACCTGAACCATAATCACCTGGACGAGTTTTCGTCAAAAGGTAAAAGGAAACAGCTCCTTTTATACCAATTTTAGATGTCACGACCCAATTCTTTGCTGTCCTCAAATTGCTTATTTTTTATAAAATAAAACTTATGAAATGAGAGCATTTCTCTATCTCTATCATTAAAAATCATTAAAATAGCAAAGATTAAACTAGTGGCATGGCAATAGTAGAACATAATAATGGTATTGGAAAATAGAAAGAGAGATTGAGAAAGAGGCTATTCTGTTTAACTTTTAACAAAAAAAAAAAAAAGGTTTGTCCATTTTGTGACAAATTGACATTTTAAGTGTCGTTTAAAGAGTAAAAAAAAAAAAGAGAAATCTAAACCATGCACAAAACACAAAAACAGCCAATCCATAAATAGATGCAATTCATTATAGATAAGTCAAGTTTCTTAAGAGAATACCCAAATGGAAGGGACAAAAAAACCACCCTTCACCTATATAAATATATAGCTTAAGATGAGTGAAAACAACAATATAAAAAGGATAATTTAACTATTTTAGTCACCTTTTTGGAGGTGAAATGAAAAACTGATTCTTCCTGAAATCAGTCACCTGCAACAGCAGTAAAGGGATTGAACTACTTGTTTTCTTTTTCTTTTTTAAAATTTCAAGACTTTGAAATAGGAGTTGTGAGATCAAACCTTGTCCTTGAACTCCCAAGGGTCAGCTCGAGATCATCTGATCCAGAATCTTCATGGATCCTCTCTCCTTCCCAAGGCTTAACTATTCCAGCTGCATTGCTTCCAAATGCAAACTCATCTGAAATAAGTTCAGACATCGGAATGTCTGCAGTGTGATCAGAGCCTGCTGCAATGGCCGGAGAGCATGTCCCACTTTGCCCGGGAGTCCACATGCGCGATCCACCACCAGTTAACGCCTCTTCCTTAAAGCCAAATGGGTTAGAAGAGACAAGGCTGAACGTTGGAGAAGTTGGTCCGCTGTAAGGAATTCTAATTCCAGAAAACCATTCTGGATCCGGAAAAATCTGGCGGCCAGGGCTTGGTGGAGTAGAAGACGGAGGGCTTGGTAGAGTAGAAGATGGTAGGATCGAGTATTGTCGAGCAGTCCAACCAGGGGATGTTGTTTGTTCTTCCCAATTGGCTCTAATTCGGGGTGTTTTGGCACTTGGTGAGCTCAAAGGTGGGGTAACTGGAGCACTGACAGAGCCTCCATGGATATAGAGGTGGGGGCGCTTGGAAGAGGAGGCTGATGATGAGGCAGATGAAAGATTTTTAAGCCAAGGGATGAGGGAATTTCCATCCGTTGTAGGATTAGCAGCAGTATACGAAGATGAGACTGGACTAGGAAAAGAGGAAGAACTGGGGCTCGGAATGAAGGAAGCATATGGACTGTGATGCTGAGATGAGGAGGCAGCCGCTGGCAACCCACCAACAAGATCTATTCTTTCAACAGGTTTAAATCCCTGCACGTATATTTGAAACAGAACCATGGCATCATTTTCCACATATGCATGAAGTAGAACCATCATGAGGAATCATCAGTTTTCTGACTCAACATGTTCACAGAATCATAATGCATTTGAGGTTCTGATACTTATTCATTATACTCGCATCTGAGGCTCTTCTTCTTATGCATTTAAAAACTGACTCCTCCATAATATGTGTGTAAACCTTTCAGCTGCAGCTACTCCCTAATTGTTCAATTGCATTTTTCCCGCAGCTATTACTAGCAGTTACTAATTGGTCTACCAGATATATCTAATATCATATCTCCTCTTCAAACAGGAAGTTGGGATGTATTTCACAGTCACGGGCATTGAACATATGGTGCGAAAAGGAAGGACCCTGTATAAACCTCTCCTTCAAGTCAACTTCCTACCACAGTGTCCAACAATTTCACTACCTTTCATGCTTTCATTTAACAATATTTATTTTACACTCTTTTTCATAACACATACAAGGGAGAGTTTGAAATAATTAGTGCTGATGACACAGAATACAGATCATAAGGCGAAACCCTTTTCTTTCCTCCAAACATTGTTCTACGTTTTTCTTGTCATCAATAATTCATAGGATATATTGTATTATGATAACTATCACCCACATCCCTGTTTTATGAAACGCTTAAAGATGAAATTCATAAGCTGCTATATTTGTTCTTACCTAAGTCAAGGTGGTACGCATAAATTATCTCTATGACCCTAAGTAGTACTAAATAATGCACAAAAACAGGGGAAACTGGAGCTGACTGCGATCATCTCATAACATGCAGAAAACTCTGTTGACACCAAAGCTTCGCCCACACCCGAACTTGACCAAAAAGACAAAAAGGGCAGTAATGACAATCATTTATGAGGGTAAAGACTGAAGAGTCTCAAATGCATCAGGCCATTTGGTGGACGTCCTATTCCTAATATGGTATCAAGAAGATTTAAACGTGTGGAAGGGGTAAACATGAATCTACGAAACCTCAAATACGGCAAAGAAGCAAGAAAATTGGGTGTTATAGGCATGGAAAGGAGGTCTTCTTCTCCTTCTCCGATATTTCAAGGAAAAATTAAATGAGGAGGTCCCTCGTTATAAAGAAGGGACCTCACACTCTGTCCTTATTCTTTCATCGTTTTATAGTCCTATTTCCTTGTTTATTTGATAAGATTTACCTGATCAAGATCACTCCAAGCATTTTTCTTTGGAGCGGAAGAATAATGGGATTCGTGTATGCAGCCTTCAAAATCGTTTATGTTCTGGTGCTCGGATGCCTTGTTTTGAGTTGCTTCAGTATTCTTGGGTCCGACGCGAGACTTTTGCCTCAAGAAGAAGGTATGCTCTTGAATTTTCTCGCTTCTGGATATCTGAGGAAGTGAATTTTGCTTATGAGTTTATAAAATATTACTCTCTTGTTTTCTTTGCGATTTTAATTTGGTCGGCTCTTACTCTGATTGGGCGCATCTTCCAAAAGTATCTCTTAATCACAGACTTTAAGCCTGTGTATTTTCTTTGTTTTTTTGGGAATTTCTGCTTCCTCGCGGAGAGAATTGCAATTTTTAGTTGCTCTCAAACTGCTGGAAAACTATTTGGACGTAGTCGTCATAGTCAATCTAATCATACTATGGGGTCCCACATCTGTCCTTCTGGCTAGGGGCCCACGGTATGCTCCAACTATTGGACAAGATAAATAAAGCTTGTTGTCCGTACTCTGTATTGAAATTACAATTTTAGTTTTGTCTCCTAAATTCTACATTATCTTATCTTTTATTTTATAATATAAAAAAAAATTAAAAAAACAGGTGTAGAGTAGGGGGTAAAATCGTCACATAATTTCTATGCTGACAAGTTGAGCTTCAATTTTCTTTCTCATAGGACTCGCCAGTGGCATGGCAGATCCCATCCCACTGATATTTATTAGATTTTCTCTTGCTATTTGCATTTTGCTTCGCTAATAAATTGAAAAATCCGCTGGAATAATAGTAAAAAATTGACCTAATTCGATCATTTTTAGATCATATGTAAATCCAGAATAGGAAAATATTAAGGTTTCATGGATGTGCACTAATTCTTACACTGCATAAAATATAATGAGCCAGTACATTTATATCTGTGTATGTGTGTTTGGGTGATTTTTTTGTTGGCTTCTGTAATATAAGTTCTGTAATAATATGCAAAAGTGATGAATTATGATGTTTGAATGAAAAAAGATTGGCCACCTTAGTGAACCACTTACATGCAAAACAGTAATTGTCTATCTCATGCAAACAGGACGTCCTAATTATATAATGGTCCCCTTTTTGACTTTGCCAATATGAAATCGACTATCAATATATTTCGATAAAAAATTTGGTTGTAGTTGTACTGATAGAATCATTTATTTGGAAAGTACGTGGGCTAGATGTATTTTCATTTCACATTATTGGATGACATGTTTATTCACGTATGATCTTATTGCTTAGAAGATAAAAAGGAAGTATACATGTATAAAATGTTAAAAAAAAACAAAAAACATAGCATGACTCCTCCTAGATATGCAAGTACGTTTAATATCTAATTGATTTAAAAATATAACAGTCCATGTATAAGCAGTAAAATGCAATTTTAACCACATTTCAAACAGAAACTATGCGCGTGCACACAGACATATGTGTTTACACAAATGTGTTTACGCAAATAGAAGAAAGAAAAGTATATTACATGATTCATATTAGCCCTCTTTATGTCTTATATGTATGTTTACTTGTTCTAGTCAAGTATCCATCATTATTTTCTAATAATTTTTTAAAAATAAGATGCTAACCATTTTTTATGTCCCATTTTAAATTATTAGAGATTTTTGTGTTCAGCATCTGTATTGATGAATGTATGCTTCTTTTTTTTTTTGTTAAGGCGGTTGTTGTTGATACATTTTATTGGTTGAATTTTGCACGACAGTTGAAGCCCTTCAAGCAATATCTTCAAAGTTGGAGAACTTGAATTGGGCAGTCACCCAAAGTTCCTGTGATACGGGGGAAGGCTTTTTAAATAGAGTGATTGACGGAAATCAAATAATGAGTAATGTCTCATGCAGTTGTCCTTCCACTGTTTGCCATGTTACCTCCATGTAAGGCCTGCTTTTTAATTTGCTTTCTTTCACTTGCACTTTTATTTTTTTGATTTTGTCAGAAACATCTCTTTGATTACGTAATTGGTGTGAAAGTGGGTAATAGGTTAATAGGAATACATAAGCTATATGACTCCCTGTCATGTAAAATATATCTGTGCAGGTGGGTGGATCATGGATGGGTGAGTTTGTGTGTGATTTTGTGATCTCGGAAAAAATGCATTTGAATTAGTGTAACATTGTTTTTGCTTCCAAAACCTAATTTTCTAATGCTTCGAAGCTTTTCAAATTGAATGAAATTGTTGCTTTGCTCATACTGTGTTTTAGTCTGATGATAATGGCTAGGTCATTGAAGCTTACTTCTTTCCTTTGCTGCATTTTTATCATTTTTTCCTTGTGTTGTTTTCCAATCTTTAGCTGGCTGAAGGGTCTCAATTTATCCGGTATTCTACCATCAGAATTTGGCAGCCTCACACATCTACAGGAACTGTAAGTGCTTGTACCAGATAGAATTAGATCAAGAAGTTTTCTTTTTCATCCCTATGGAAAAATTTAGCATTTATACATTTGCTGATGAAGCACAATATTTTAAATGTACAGTGACCTTGCTAGAAACTACATAAATGGATCAATTCCAACAAGTTTTGTTCAGATCCCTCTTGTTAAACTGTGAGTTTGCCTTCCTTTAATACATCAAATCACTTCTTGAATTCCACACGGATACTAACTGAAAATCTAATGAGTCAATCATTCACGATTTGTGGTGTGTTGCAGTACCATCTTAGGTAACCGGCTTAGTGGTTCAATTCCTGACCATGTTGGTAATATGACTTTACTAGAAGAGCTGTAAGTTATCAAATAACTGTTTGCCTTTATTGATCGGAGATTGTAGAAACCTATTGACAATCAAACTGGTTGTAGGGTCTTGGAGGACAACGAACTGTCTGGAAGTCTTCCAGAAAATCTCGGAAATTTGAGTCGCTTGAGGAGATTGTAAGATAATTATTGTTGACTCTTCTCTTAGGATATTCATTTACGTGAGGATTGATAATTAAAGTCTATTATATTATTATTTAACTGTAAATTTTGAATAATTTGCATCAGTAAATTAAATTTTGCGTATAAGTGATCCCCTTAAGAGATAAACAAAAACAAAACAAAATATTCTTATGGAAGCTCAAACAAATAAAATTTTTGGAGGAACGTTCATGACCATAGAGATAAATTTCCAAAAAGAAACTCCCTAGCTATCCTAAATTAAAATATAATGAAAGACCTTATTGTTTCTCTCCCAAAACACCAAATGAAACATAAATCTGTGCTATTTTTTGTGGGATATAAAGTCTAGAATACCATTTATTTCCAACGCTATAGATTTCAGACCAATAATCATGATGACGAGTAAAACATTCATTTTTTTTTTTGTGAATGTTTTTGTTTATTTTAATATGTTATGAAATCTTGACTCTTTTACACTGAACAAAGTGCGAAATTATTTTCAATGACATTAAAGATAAAATTATGAGAAAGATTAACAAGGATAGAGAATGATTATTCAGAAATGTGGTTGTGGTAAATTGAAAATCCTTATATTTATCACCGTCAATTGTCAACTGATGTGAACAATTGTATACTCAATATCAAATTTTCTGCTATGCAATTCGATTTACAAATAATTTATAACTTCTATGTTGTTTTTTTTATCATATTTAGAATTTGATCATCTTTCCATAAGTCTTATATGTGTTATGCCTCTTCGGATAGTAATGCTTAAGGTAACCGCCAGAAGCAAGACTCTTCAGTTTCTTGTAAATAAACGAAGGAATCTGTTGGGAAACAAACTCAACTACAGACTCCAACTATAAATGACCTTACTCTTACTACAAGCCAGTAGACTAGCTCACTCCCGGCTTGGTTCTACCTCGTGAAATCTTCAAATACAGAAAATATGCAGATTGAATGATTCCTCTCCCTCCCTTCCCCCTTATATCAGTGTCTCCCTAGACAATCTCACTATGTTATATAACAAACTGCAAGCTCAAAATACTCCAATTCGGATGCTGCCCTTACTAACATTTTCCCCTTCTCCCATGAGTCCTTCCATAGAATTTCCCTTCTCTTACTCCTGTTGCATCAGAATCATCTTTATCCTCATAGTCAACATGCATATTATTAATTCTTGGATTTCGTAGAATTAGGACAAGTTTATTTAGTTCCTGTTTGTTCCTTGCAGACTTCTATCTGCTAACAATTTCACAGGAACAATTCCTGAGTCATATGGAAATTTGAAGAACTTGACTGATTTGTAAGTTATGTAGTCTCATACAAATATTTGATATTTAAATACTTCTAAATATCTAAAGTTCGAGCACTATTGCAGTAGGATAGATGGGAGTAATATGACAGGAAAGATACCTGAATTTATTGGAAATTGGACCGAGATAACCAGATTGTAAGTACTATATGTGATCTATCTTCTTTTTATTTAACTAATCAAAAGTTATTTTTTATTCTTCTTAAACACAAATCCCGTTCTTTTCTAAATTTTATTTATTTTGAGTAGGGATTTGCAAGGAACATCAATGGATAATCCCATTCCTTCAACAATATCCCTTTTGACAAAGATGAAAGAATTGTAAGAATTGTTTGAACAATATTTTTCATTCTGCTAAATAATCTTAAACACCATAGTTACCAGGTTAATATTGTTGTTGAATGACTGTATTTCTTGACGTTTCTTGATTCTTAGGCGGATATCGGATTTGAATGGACCATTTACAGGATTCCCAAATTTAACTGGAATGATGAATATGAAAGAATTGTAAGTTAGTTGTCATTCAATTCTTCTTATATATAAATTTATTTATTTCAGTGGATTTATTTTTACCAAAGGGATTTTTTTATTGCACGCAATCACGTTTCCCTTTCTCTTCTTGTCTCTCAGGATCCTGAGAAACTGTCTCATCAATGATACAATTCCTCCATATATTGGAGCAATGAATAATCTCAAAGTCTTGTAAGCAATTACATTTTGTTTTAGTAATTTACAATTTATTTTATGGCTGCTTTTTTCAAGTGCGTCTTATTTTTTTGTTGGAACAATGAAAGATCTAAATAACTTACAAGCATTTATGATGGTTCGTGAGTATAATGGAACAATGAAATATCTAAATTCTTATAAGCAACTGCATTTTATTTTAAGAGAATTTATTTGATGGCTGTTTTTTCATTTGCATTTCGTTGTTCTTGTTCATTCGCAACATTAACTGACCAAAACCCATAAATCCAAGGAACCCTTTTGCCAAAAGAAATTGCTTTTCATTGGCTAAATATGATTAAACCATGAAGTAAATGAATATTGTGGAGTATATCAAGTTCTTTAGTTCTTGCTTGCGATGAAAAAGTTTAGTTGATATGTGAAACTAAGGAAAACTAAAATTACATCCTATATTTTGTGTCTTTTCTTTTCTTTCCCAGAGACTTGAGCTTTAACAAGTTGACTGGTTCGATTCCCCAAACATTCCAGAATCTATCAAGCCACATCGATTACATGTAAGTTAATCAATCATGGAGTTAAAAAGTCAACATTTTGCAAAATCAGGTTTTCTCATTCGTGAATATTTTGTTAGATTAATTTTAATAATCTATTTGTGGCTCATGTAAATTATAGTTATTGACTTTATATTAAAGTACTCAATGTGATGGTTGTTGAGTATAAAAGAAATAATGTCAATTGGGTTTTAATTCCCTCTCCTTAACCTTATTAAAGTATTATACATTATAGTTGAAGAAGTATGATTGAACGGGTATGAATGAAGAGACATGAATGAAAGGGTAAGTATGGAGGATTACCTTTTGAATGGTTGTCTTCTTCTTCATCCTAACTAGAGAATCAAAGGCTAGTTTTATCACTCTAATCAATCTATCTCTCTCAATCTCATCATCATCAAAGAGAAACTAAAAATGAAAGGATTAAGGAGAAGAAAAGTATTCCGCAACGGCAAAACAAATTAAAGTTAAGCAATGGAGAAAGGTTAGTATAATTATATAACTGTTTTTTTGTTTATTAAAGAAAATGGTTGAATTAACAACGTTATAATGGGATTAAAGTATTGAATAGCAATTAAAGTTTTATATATTGCTTTCATATTTGCTTTACAGCTTTTTGACCAACAACTCACTGACTGGAGAAGTGCCAAGTTGGACTTCGAGTAACAAGAACAAAATGTTAGTATGCTTCTATTTAATTTATTGTAAAAAAACATTTTTAATTACTCGATGAATTCTTTTGCTCCTTTTTTCTGTTTCTTGTTGAGAAATCTAAAGTCAGTTAAAGTCTGGCTGAACCAAACACTGGTAGAACAAACTTCATGGCTGAAACATTACTTTTAGGAGTAATTCTACGGACACCAATAATTTTCCTTTTTAATTCTAAGCTGATAATGTATAAGAACTACTACATGGTTTTTTCATTCAAATTTTCATGATAATGATGAAGAAACTGGTGCAACTGATTTAAAGATAAAGGAGAATAAAGCCTATATCAGCAGCACGTTATTGCAGATGTTCTGATAGTATGAGACAACATCTTTTGCAGAGATCTATCTTACAACAATTTCACAGGGGCAATGCGATCTAGTTGCCAAATGTCAACTCAGTAAGTTATTCATATCATAGATTGTTAAACTTCTATTTGAATTTTGTCTCTTCACGTGCCACGTAATGTGAGGATTTTCGGTGATCATGCCTTGACTTTGAATATCATTCTACAGGAATTTAGTTTCCAGTTATTTGCCATCAGCAAACGAAGAGTAAGAATCTTGTTTTACCTAAAGGAATTTAGTTTCAGTTTTGGTTGTTATTCTTCATGATACGAAAATGCTGAGTGGTTTTACGTTTCCAATTACCAGAGTATCTTGGTGCTTACAGAAAGATCTTCCATGCTCTGGAAACGCTGAATGTAAGTACAAATATATATATATATAATGATCGATTTGGCAAAAATGTTCTGTTTTGGGTATTCATACTAGTAATTTAAAATTGGAGCACAACTACGAAATGGCAAGCTTTTATTCTTAGGGAAGAATGTTTGTAACTGTTCTCTTTTCTTGATTAATATCTTGTAGATTAGGGATTTGAAACTTCTCTTAATTAGTCAAGGAAGGTGACAAAAAATATTTTGTTCAACATGATTCTCAATGACTTCAGATCATTCGTTGTTTATCAATTGTGGAGGAAGAAGAGTTGAAATTGATGGCAATCAATATGAAGAGGACTTGTTTAGTGAAGGCAGATCAAACTTTTATTCAGTTGGAGAAAGGTGGGGTTACAGCAGTACAGGGATGTTCATGGGTAAGGAGGATGTTCCTAACTTAGCAGAGAATACCTTTGGTCTGAACTTGAGTGGGGCGAGCTTCTATGAGACAGCTCGACTGTCCGCACTTTCACTTAAGTACTATGGCCTTTGCCTTCGAAAGGGGAGTTATAATGTCAAGCTGCATTTTGCTGAAATAATGTATTCTGATGACCGGAACTTTAGTAGTCTGGGGAGGCGTATATTTGATGTCTCAGTTCAAGTGAGTGGAAGTTCACTTTCAGTTATTATACAGTGATATAAAGGGAGTTTATTTGGATCATGTCTTAAAGAAGTATTAACTGTTTACAGGGAAATTTAGTTTTAAAGGACTTTAATATTGCGGAAAAAGCTGGAGGAGTTGGTAAAGGCTACACTTACGAAAATACAGATGTTATCGTTAATGGTAGCACTCTAGAGATCCACTTATACTGGGCTGGTAAAGGAACTACTGCTATTCCAGATAGAGGAGTTTACGGACCTCTTATATCTGCTATCACAGTAACACCAAGCAAGTTCTTCTGCATTTTTTAGTTACCAACTTCTCTCTTTTGAGATACTTTATTTGAAATTTTCTGACTTATCACAGTTTATCATTTTTTGTTACAGACTTTGAGGTTGGGACAGGAGGCTTATCCGCTGGAGCTATTGCTGGCATTGTGATTGCTTCATGTGTGCTAGTCATATTGGTACTTGTTGTCCTTTGGATCAAAGGTTATATATGTGCAAAATGTTGAGTTATGGAGTCTAATTAGGTTTAGGGGTATTATGGTCAAATAATTACCCTGTTATTCTGTAACCCTAAATCGTCTATTATATAAAGGCGTGTTTAGGTTATTGAATGTATTACAGATTATCAGAGTGTCTGAGTGTGTGAGGAACAACTGTTGTAACTCCGGTTTTTCATCTTAGTGAAATCTATCAGCGGCCAGTGGACGTAGCTCTCGTGACGAGAGTGAACCACTATACATCTGTGTGTTATTTCTTTTTCTTATTTCTGAATCGTTCGTTACAGGAGGATTAGGGCGTCTAATCCTAACAATTGGTATCAGAGCTTCAGGTTTGAAGTGGTTTTCGGAAAATCAGGGTTTGATTTTTCGAAGGGTATCGATCGATTTCAGGTTCGTAATTTCATTAAGTGAAATTTCAATTTGGAGGAAAAGAAATTGAAAATTGAAAAAGGAGAAAAAACAAAAAAAAGAAAAGGATATTCTTTTGTTGTTCTGCGATTTTTCTTCAGCAGAGAAGAAAACAGAACAGAACCTCGCCGCGCGAAGGAGGAGCCCGAGCCGCGAAGGAGGAGCCCGAGCATCGCCGCTACCAACGCCGTCCGACAGAAAGGGCCACCGCCCCCGAACGAGCCGTCGCCGACCTGCTCCGCGCGCACCAGCACCGACCCGCGCGAACATAGAACTTCTCTGTTCTCGCACGCGAAGGGCCGCCGTTCTGCCACCACCGACGCCGCCTCTCCGAGCCTAGCTTTCCGTCGTCGACCTCCGAGCTCCGATCAGAACAGGCGAATAGCTTCGCCGCCGTCGCCCCCATCTCCGATTTACTCTGTTTCGTTGATGCTCCAACACTGAACATGAACTTTTGTTGAGGAATTTGAAATTGCAAACAGATTAAAGATTTCTGGAAACTTTTGGGTGCTGAAAATTCTGAAAATCGTGGGGCAGATTAAATTGTTGATTGTCTGCGTTATTATTTGGGTTGGATTTTTGGATTTTTTGTTTGCAGGGCTGAGATATTTTGGGATCAATTTTTGATTGGGAAATATCTGAAATTTGGGGCGGGTATATTGATTCTGATTTTTCGGGGCAGAATTATTCTGATTGTTTAAAAGGGAGATTTTTTGAGCAATGGCAGGTGACGAAAGCAGTAGCCACGGTATTAGAAAATTCAATGGGACAGATTTTGCGTTCTGGAGAATGCAAATTGAAGACTATTTATACGGGAAAGATCTTGAACTTCCATTGAGTGCAAAACCAGAAAAGATAGACGACGTTGAATGGAATCGCCTTGACAGAAAAGTTTTGGGAGTCGTCAGATTGACGCTGACTCAAAGCGTTACTCACAACGTGGCAAAGGAGACAACTACAGCGAGTCTGATGAAGGCTCTATCTGATATGTACAAGAAACCCTCTGCGAACAACAAGGTGCATCTGATGAAAAAATTGTTTAATTTGAAAATGGGTGAAGGTACTTCTGTAGCTGCACATCTCAATGAATTTAATACTGTTGTGAATCAATTATTATCTGTGAATATTGATTTTGGGGATGAGGTTCGAGCCCTAATTTTGTTGGCGTCGCTACCGAATAGCTGGGAGCCTATGAGGGCAGCAGTCAGTAATTCAGTTGGAAGTGCAAAATTAGTATTTACTGATGTGAGGGATCGCATTCTTGCCGAGGAAGTTCGAAGAATTGATTCTGGAGAAACATCGAAAGGCTCAGCTCTCAATGTTGAAAACAGAGGAAGAAATAATAACAGAAACTCCAACCGGGGTAGGTGCAGATCCAGATCCAATTCGAGAAATGGAAGGGGTCACTCTAAATCTGGAAAAAAATTTGAGTGTTGGAATTGTGGCAAGCAGGGTCACATGAAAAAGGATTGCAGAGCTCCGAAGAAGAACGGTACTGAAAAAAGTGATTGAGCAAATACAGTAACAGAAGAGGTCACTGACGCATTGATTCTTTCAGTCGATAGCCCGATAGACTCATGGGTCTTGGACTCGGGAGCATCCTTTCATACCACGGCTCACAAAGAACTAATGACAAATTATGTAGCTGGAAATCATGGGAAAGTCTATCTTGCAGATGGTGAGCCACTGGATATTGTTGGCATCGGGGACATTAAATTGAAAACGACAAACGGGTCTGTTTGGAGTATCAATAAAGTAAGACATGTTCCGGGTTTGATGCGTAATTTGATTTCAGTGGGGCATCTTGATAGTGAGGGTTACCATGTCAGTTTCGGAACTAATATGTGGAAGGTAACTAGAGGAGTGATGGTCGTCGCTCGAGGTCAGAAAACAGGAACTTTATACATGACTTCTACATGCAGAGACACAATTGCCGTTGTTGATAGCTCGAAGAATACAGAGTTGTGGCATTGCAGATTGGGCCACATGAGCGAGAAAGGAATGAAGATTCTTGTCAAGAATGGTCAGATTCCGGAGCTGAAGTTTGTTGAGCATCAGTTTTGTGAAAGTTGTATTTTTGGGAAACAGAAACGTGTCAGTTTTCTAAAGGTTGGCAAGGAGCTGAAGCAGAAAAAGCTGGAATTAGTGCACACTGATGTGTGGGGACCCGCACCTGTTTCTTCTCTTGGTGGATCACACTACTACGTGACGTTCATAGATGATTCAACAAGAAAAGTCTGGGTCTACTTCATGAAGAACAAGTCTGATGTATTCAGTGTTTTCAAGAAGTGGAAGGCTTTGGTTGAGAATGAAACGAATCTCAAGGTGAAGTGTTTGAGGTCTGACAACGGAGGCGAGTACATAAATGCAGAGTTCAGCGAGTATTGTGCTATGAATGGGATCAAGATGCATAAGACCATTCCTCGAACGCCTCAAGAAAATGGAGTAGCTGAAAGGATGAACAGAACGCTGAATGAACGTGCAAGGAGCATGAGATTGCACGCCGGGCTGCCTAAAACCTTTTGGGCAGATGCAGTCAGCACAGCAGCCTACCTGATAAATAGAGGACCCTCTGTACCTCTAGAGTTCAAAGTTCCAGAAGAAGTTTGGAGCGGTAAAAAGGTAAACTTTTCTTTTCTGAAAGTTTTTGGTTGCTTATCATATGTTCATATTGATGATTCTGATAGAAGTAAACTTGATTCGAAATCTAATAAGTGTTTTCTTATTGGTTATGGTGATGCCGAGTTTGGTTATCGTTTCTGGGATAATCAAAATCGGAAGATCATTCGCAGCAAGAACGTCATCTTCAACGAACAAGTTCTTTACAAGGATGCTGTTGGTAAGACTTCTGACAGTGGGAGTTCTGTATTGAAAGAGTCTACTGCGGTCAATTTCGGAGATTTTTCAGCTGATAATAATCCGACTGTTGAAGAAAATCGGGGTATTGTTGAAGAAGAAGTTGATGAGAATGTGGCTCCAGAAGTAAATCCGCAAACGCCGATTGCAGAACCAAGAAGATCATCCAGAATTAGCAAACCAACTCAGAGATGGTCCCCGTCTCTCAATTACATTTTGCTTACTGACAGAGGTGAACCGGGATGTTATGAGGAAGCAGAACAGTCTGATGATTTGATTGAGTGGGAGGCAGCCATGAAAGATGAAATGGACTCACTGAAATCAAATGAAACTTGGACATTAACCAAGTTGCCGAAGGGGAAGACAGCACTGCATAACAAGTGGGTTTACCGGATTAAAGAAGAACCTGATGGAAGCCAGAGATATAAAGCCAGATTGGTTGTCAAGGGTTTTCAGCAGAAAGAAGGCATTGACTACACCGATATTTTCTCACCAGTGATGAAGCTGACGATGATCAGAACAGTTTTGAGTTTGGTTGTGAAAGAAGATCTTCATCTGCAGCAGATGGATGTGAAAACTGCTTTCCTTCATGGCAGTTTAGATGAAGAGATATACATGTGTCAGCCACAGGGCTTTGAGATGAAAGGGAAAGAGGAACTTGTATGTAAGCTTCAGAAGAGTTTGTACGGTTTGAAACAGGCTCCAAGGCAGTGGTACAAGAGATTTGACAGCTTCATGAAGAATAACAGTTTTGTGAGATGTGAAGCCGATCACTGCTGCTACATTAAAAGGTTTGATAATTCCTATATTATTCTGCTCCTTTACGTTGATGATATGTTGATTGCTGGAGCAAGCTTGCATGAGATTGACAGGCTGAAGAGGAAGTTATCTACAGAGTTTGCAATGAAGGATTTGGGTGCTGCAAAACAAATCCTTGGGATGAGGATATTCAGGGATAAGGATGTTCTCAAACTCTCACAAGAAGAATATGTAAAGAAGGTTCTTAGCAGGTTCAAGATGCATGATGCTAAACCAGTCTCTACACCGTTGGCTAGTCATTTCAAACTATCCAAAGATCAGTCACCCTCGACTGATGAAGAGAAGGACTACATGGCTACTGTTCCGTATGCCTCTGCTGTTGGTAGTCTTATGTACGCGATGGTTTGCACACGACCAGATATTGCACATGCAGTGGGAGTTGTCAGCAGGTTTATGAGTAATCCAGGAAGAAAACATTGGGAAACCGTAAAATGGATTTTGCGATACTTGAAGGGAAGTTCAAAGTTTGCTTTATGTTTTCGAAAATCAGACTTGGGTCTAGATGGATATGTTGATGCTGATAATGGTGGTGATATTGACAGTAGTAAGAGCAGGACTGGGTATGTCTACACTTTGGGTGGTACCGCAATCAGTTGGGTTTCGAGACTTCAAGATGTCGTCGCTCTTTCTAGCTGTGAAGCCGAGTATATTGCAGTGACAGAAGCTGCAAAGGAGATGATGTGGTTACAACCTTTTCTACGCGAGTTAGGCCAAAACTACGATGGGAGTGTATTGCATTATGACAGCCAGAGTGCCATTCATTTGGCGAAGAATCCAGTTTATCATGGCAAGACAAAGCATATACAGGTGCGTTATCATTTCATCAGATCTGCTTTAGAAGATGGAGTATTAGCGCTTGAGAAGATCCCAGGGAGTCGGAATCCAGCTGACATGTTGACGAAAGCTGTGACAAGTGAGAAGCTGAAGTTGTGCGCAACTTCAGTTGGACTTCTTAAATGAGATATGGGATTGATGCCGCTGAAGATGGAGAGATGATGAGATTAGTCTACAAGTGGGAGATTGTTGAGTTATGGAGTCTAATTAGGTTTAGGGGTATTATGGTCAAATAATTACCCTGTTATTCTGTAACCCTAAATCGTCTATTATATAAAGGCGTGTTTAGGTTATTGAATGTATTACAGATTATCAGAGTGTCTGAGTGTGTGAGGAACAACTGTTGTAACTCCGGTTTTTCATCTTAGTGAAATCTGTCAGCGGCCAGTGGACGTAGCTCTCGTGACGAGAGTGAACCACTATACATCTGTGTGTTATTTCTTTTTCTTATTTCTGAATCGTTCGTTACAGGAGGATTATGGCGTCTAATCCTAACACAAAAGAGATCATAGACAGTGGTAAGATGATATATGCATTTTAATCAATAAACTGCCTTATTTTTACTAAATTTTGTTTTCCCCTGGTGAAATTTGTTAGTATTGTAGCAATAACAAATTTGTGAATGTAGTTTAAATTTTATGCTTGCTTCTTTTTGGTAAAATATTCAATTTTGACATTAATCTTAGATTTATGCTTGAGAATTGAGAAAGGGAGTGCTAGACGATTCTGCATAGAACTCACTTTTCTCCATAATATTATCTCACTATAAAGCATCAAAATATATGTTGAAATATTTTTAAATTATATGTTTTCTTGAGTGATGTTTATAGTTGCTTTTTATAAATACAGATTCAACATTTATTTTCTTTTGTTGTTCAGAATTGCAAGGGCTTGAATTGCAAACGGGTTATTTCTCTTTGAGACAAATCAAATCTGCTACTGGCAACTTCGATCCTAAAAATAAGATTGGTGAAGGCGGCTTTGGACCAGTATACAAGGTAAACTAACTTTGTGCTAAAAATACAAATTAAATTCTGATAGACACATGAACCACATTAATTTCATCTCGACTGGTTCATGACAGGGAGTTCTTTCAGACGGATCCTTAATTGCTGTCAAGCAACTTTCCTCTAAATCGAAGCAGGGGAATCGTGAATTTGTCACTGAAATAGGCATGATATCTGCTTTGCAGCACCCAAATCTTGTTAGGCTTTATGGGTGTTGCATCGAAGGACATCAGTTGTTGCTAATATATGAATATATGGAAAACAATAGTCTCGCGCGTGCTCTCTTTGGTAAATTATTCAGCAGTACCTTTTTGTGTACCTAGCGACAAGCTTTCAAGAGTATATCCGAATTTGCTTATGATTGCTCATGGTTTTTTGTTTCAAGATCCCGAGGAACATCGTCTCCACGTAGACTGGGCAACAAGGAAGAAGATATGCATGGGAATAGCGAAGGGATTAGCTTATCTTCACGAGGAATCGAGGTTGAAAATTGTGCACAGAGATATAAAGGCTACAAATGTGCTGCTTGATAAAAATCTAACGGCAAAGATCTCTGACTTTGGCTTGGCGAAGCTTGATGAAGAGGAGAATACCCACATTAGTACTCGGATTGCTGGAACCATGTGATAGAGATCCATCAATTAAATTCACGTATTCAAGGAGGACAAAGAAACGTCAAGAGTTACAAAACAAAGAAGCTGAATAGCAATGTCTTTTAATGTTGTTTCGGTTACTTTCATTAAGGGAGGGGCAAACTTTTAATGTTGTTTCGGTTACTTTCATTAAGGGAGGGGCAAACTTTTACTGATAATATTAAATAGGGGTAGAATTATATTAAGGGGAGGAAATTCGAAGCTAAGGGGGAAGAAAAGAGTGGTAATGGGAGAGATACAGAGGCTCTAAAATTCCTCTGAATTGTTCATTTTCTTGCTGAATTAAAGTCTATTTTCTGGTTTATTTGTTCTGCCATATTATTGGAATTGAAATCGTAGGAATACCTAACACCATGTAACATCTCTCTCTCTCTCTCTCTCCCTCCCTCCCTCCCGTGCTCTTCTTTTTACCTTTGTGCTGGATTGCTTATTATAATATCTAATTTGAGAATCTGAAGGAGACATTAAAAGAAGTATATTCATTATCCTTTTGAAATCAAACTTTATTCTACAATGCATATACTTGTTATTGTCTTAAATAGAGCTCAAGATAGATTTTGATACTTAGAGTTTCCTGGTAGTGACTTTTTTTTTTCATCATCAGAGGTTACATGGCTCCTGAATATGCAATGAGGGGTTACTTAACTGATAAAGCAGATGTCTACAGCTTTGGTGTTGTGGCCTTGGAGATTGTCAGTGGAAAAAGCAACACAAATTACAGGCCAAAGGAAGAGTTTGTTTATCTTCTTGATTGGGCAAGTCTTTTCCCCTTTTAAGCACATCATTTTTTGAAATTGCTTTCCAAGAGTGTCTTCTTCCTTCCGTCGTGCTGGTCTTTTATTATCTTCTTTCTTCTTCTCTGCGTTAGTTTATACTATAATGGGTGATCTTGAATGGGATTAAGAATAAGACCTTTGTTCATTTCATTTTCTATTTACAGTCCGACCAGCATTGTGGAGGTGGCCAGGTAGTAGAATTAATGAATGACTACATTGTAGGTTACAAAAACATGTCGTGTTTTTGTTTGCTTGGATGATAAATCCAAATCTAAGTTCACCGAGATATGAAAGTAGTTTCGGTCAGTTTGTTCCATTTAAAAACTGGTGTTACTCTCTAGTTATAGATTAATTGCCATATAGTTTTGTGATTAACTTGAAAGTTAGCACCTTGGGAAAGCTATAGACAAATGAATTTCGATATGCAAACCTTATTGTGTAAAATTTGTCAAGTATGTGTGCATGTGCTATAATTATCTTGAAAATGACCTTTGGTCTTGTGTACTTTGGCAGGCATATGTCCTGCAAGAGCAAGGCAACCTTCTAGAACTTGTGGATCCGAGCCTCGGTTCAAACTATTCGAAGGAAGAGACTATGGCGATGCTCAACGTGGCACTCTTATGCACCAACCCATCTCCCACACTCAGACCCCCCATGTCTTCTGTAGTGCGCATGCTTGAAGGGAAAATTGCAGTCCAAGCACCCTTAGTCAAACGCACGACGGAGCAAGATGCAAGATTTAGGGCCTTTGAGAAGCCTTCACAAGACAGCCAAACAATAATCTCGTCAATCTCTCAAGAGAGTGAGCTTGAGAAAAGCACGTCAATTGATTGGCCTTGGGTTGATTCCTCAGCTTCTGTTCAAAGTAAAGATGAAACCCGTGACCATTCTTCGTCAAGTAAGCTCTTGGGATCTTTGATATAATCACTTAAAATAACCATTGCTGGTGTAATATGAACGAGTGTCAGTCTGATGTGCCAACTGCTCATTGAGACTGGTATAGTTAAAATAATAGAGAGTGGGAGTGGGGGTTTTGGAAGATGTTACTTTCCTTAAATTATTCTTTTTGTATAGAAGGGTGTGAAGATCTGAAAGGGTTTAGATCAACGAGTGAAGACAATGTCTAGATTATTGGTAGTATTCCTTATTTGATAGAAGAACAGTTTTTCTTTTGTCTTGATAAAAATTAGAAGCTTCATTTTCTATGTACCTGATCACGTAACATTTAAGGATATACAAACTGTTTTTATGTACATTGATTGATGCATGGATTTGGGATGAATGGCTTGGCTTGGCTTGTAGGTTGGTCATAGCTAATTTTGGTGGCCTTCGTAATTTTTTGGCAAACTAATTTTACCTGTTTTATCTTCTAAACAAATTTATTTCTATTGAAAATATTGTAAAATTAAAACATTTGGAGGAATGAATTTAAGGAATGTAAAGCGGACGTCTAAAGGCTGCAACTTTGCTTTTATTTACTACTTGCATCCACTTAATAATGAAATTATGTATATTGCTTCTCCTGTTACTTTTGATTCTTAATTGAAAACAAGTTTGATTCTTAATTCCAAATTCTGTATTAATTAGTTTATAATAAATTTTAAATAATTAAAATAAATTATTAATTACACGAATTAATGTTTGACACGTCAATAAATAATAATATAGCGCCAGAATATGATGCAAATATAGTAATACTCTTTCTCAATATAAAGTTTGTCTTACATCTTTATTTGCTGCAAGAGATGTTAAGTTATGATATAACTGTTAATGCTAATGTGTGTTGGCATTATATTTTTGGCAAACTATTACTTTTGGTAAGTCATCTTTTTGGAAACTATATTTTTTTGGAATATATATTATTATATCCTTCTATTTTGGAGAACATATTTGGCAGAATATTTCGTCAATTCAAATGTGATTTGTTGAAAAATGAATCGTAACAATCTTGAATCTTGTTCCTAATTATTTGGGATACTTTGTTAAAGTGTCATTGGAAGTGTCTCTGCGGCAAATTTGTTAGGCAGAGTTTTTCAAATCCTTAGGCTGATTTCGTGGGATATGATTTTTTGAATGTATAGACTGTTTCGAGAAAATATTAGTGAGAGAAACAGATCTGCACCTTGCGTTTGTTTTAAAAGTCTTTTCTTTTTATGTTGAAAGGTGTCGACGCCATTATTTGTGTGTGCTGAGTTCCTCTATTAATCTGGGCGTCTTTATTTCTTCACTCACGTTCTTGTGTGGTGTATGTTATTATTGATTAAGAACTAGTCATCTTATCGTGGGCAAGGGGAGCTTGCCATACACGGAATCCGGGGGGAGTCATTTTCGACAAGGGGAGCTTGTCGTATTTAGATCTCGGGAGGGATCGTTTCAAAGTCGAGGGGAGCTCGCAAAACAGTTTCACTTGTGAAGGTTGAAGGAGGCGGCATCAAAGATAAGAAGGAGTCTTATTTTGTTTTAGTCCGAGTGTCTTGTAATCTTGTTTGAACTTGTGAAATGTTTTCATATCTGGGCGTGGCCCCGCAGATGTAGGCTGATTGCCGAACTGTGTTAACAACCTCTTGTGTCTTTAATTTCCGCATTTTAAATATTGTCATATATCGTATTTGTTAGAATTTGGTGTGACCCGAATTCTAGTGGGCCGGGTTGGGCCCATATATCAATATTAGGGTTTTACGTTTTCTCTATATATTGATGCTTGAGTAGCAAAACTCATTGTACCGAATTGATATTAGTGATTCTCTCCTCTATCCGTGGTTTTTTCCCTTTCTAGGGTTTCCACGTAAAATTTGGTTTCCATTATTTTCTCGTTTTTCTTTTTCGGTATTTTCTTGATCGTTCGTTACAGGTGGATTAGGGCGTCTAATCCTAACAACTGGTATCAGAGCTTCAAGGTTGAAGTGGTTTTTCGAAAATCAGGTTTTGATTATTCGAAGGTATCGAGCGATTTCAGTATTGTAATTTCGGTAAGTGAAATTGCAGCTTTTGAGGAGAAAAAGAAAAGTTTTTGTTTTGTTTTCTATTTGGTCTCTGCCGTGTGAAGAACAGAAAGTAGAAAGGAGAAAATAAAAGAAAAAAAAAAAAAAAAAACAGGAGAAAAGCAAAGTTTTTGCTTTTCTGTATTTTGTCTTCTTCGACAGAGAAGAAGAGTGCCCGAAGCCCAACAAAGAAACAGAGAGTTTCTCCACCGAGCACGCCGCTGCGCCGAGAGAGGAGAAGCCCGCCGCCGTCTCTCCGAGCCCTAGCCGCCGTCGCTGCCACCGCCGACTGCGAGAAGCGCAGCGCGACCCGAAGCCGAGCACCCTGTCTGCGAAGACCACGAAGCTCGTCGCCGTTCTGCAAACCTTCCGCCGCCCGCCCAAACCGATCGCCGTCTCTGCTCCGTCGCCGTCGACGTCCTCCGATCAGAAGACCTAGGTGAGGGCTTGGCCTAAGCAGAACAGAGAGGTGTTCTGTTCTACCCGTGCAACGACGAACAACAAATTTTCTGAGATATCTTTGGGATAGTTTGGTAATAAAATTATCTGGTTTATGGGCAGACTTGGATTAATTATTGGGTTGAATAATTAATCAGGATATTATTGGCTTGTTGGGCAATATTTGTTGGTTCAGAATATTCTGCAGGATCTATTCTGATTTTAAGAGGCAGCAATTTTTGGGAAAATATTTGGACAAGGTTATCGATTCAGATATTTTCAGGCTCGAAAAATTTATTTGGCAGATTTATTGATATTGTGGAGATTGATTATTGAGGTTGAATAATTGATCAGGAAATATCAATTTTGGGAATTGTTTTTGATAACAATGGCAGGCAACGATACAAGCCACGGTATTAGAAAATTCGATGGGACAGATTTTGCGTTCTGGAGAATGCAAATTGAAGACTATTTATACAGGAAAGATCTTGAACTTCCATTGAGTGCAAAACCAGAAAAGATGGACGACGTTGAATGGAATCGCCTTGATAGAAAGGTTTTGGGAGTCGTCCGATTGACGCTAGCCAAAAGCGTTGCTCACAACGTGGCGAAGTAGAAGACCACCGCGAGTCTGATGAAAATTCTGTCTGATATGTACGAGAAACCGTCTGCGAATAATAAGATATTTCTTATGAAGAAACTTTTTAATCTGAAGATGATTGATGGTGTTTCTGTCGCAGCGCATCTGAATGAGTTCAATACTATTGTGAATCAATTGCTATCTGTTGAAATTGATTTTGACGATGAGGTTCGTGCCCTAATTTTGTTGGCGTCTCTATCGAATAGTTGAGAGCCTATGAGAGCAGCAGTTAGTAACTCAGTTGGAAGTGCTAAACTGGTATTTACCGATGTGAGGGATCGTATTCTTGCCGAGGAGGTTCGTAAGATTGATTCTGGTGAAACATCGAATGGTTCAGCTCTGAATGTTGAAAATAGGGACAGAAGTCAAAGTAAAGGTTCGGGCAGTAGAAATCGAAGTCAGAGGAAGTCCGGAAAACACGCCAACTTTGAGTGTTATCATTGTGGCAAGAAAGGACACATAAAGAGATTTTGTCACAAGTTTCTTCGGGAGAATCTGAATGCCAAAGGAAAGGAAAAGATGTTCGAAGAGGGTGACACAGACCAGGAGGCAGACACAGCCACCGAGGAGTCCTTTAGTGTGTACAACGATGATGTTGTAAATTCTGATTGCCAAGATACGAGTTGGGTGATCGATAGTGGCGCTTCAATACATGCCACTTCGCGGAAGGATTTCTTTACATCCTACACTTCGGGTGACTTTGGAAGTGTGATGATGGGAAATGGTGGCATTGCAAAAGCCATTGGTATGTGAGATGTGCGTTTGGAGACCAACATCGCCAGCACCTTGGTTTTGAGAGGTGTGAAGCACATCCCGGATATCCGCAAGAATTTGGTCTCGACGACGAAGGGTTTGGCAACACCTTTCGTGATGAAAAATGGAAGCTTACCAGAGGTTCATTGATTGTGGCGAGAGGAGAAAAATGCTCCTTATTATATGTGATGCATGCGAAGATCGCGGGTTCCACAGTCAATATGATAGATAATAAGGCTGCAAAGTTTGTGAATTCACCTTTTAAGAGAAAGGTTGAGAAGACTCGGAAGAAGTCAGGTTCTCGGGTGAAGTTCAGGTTAGGATCTGAGGGTACATCCGAGCCGGTGAGTCAGCCTATTACAGATGTTCAGTCATCAGTTTCAGTTTCACGTCAGAATGGTATCGTCAAAGGCAGAACCATGGAAAAGGTTAAAACTCCGGGACGATATGATGAAACTGTGGGTTATGCATTGAATGTGTTCGAGGGTAACGATTCCTGTGTGGAGTCTTCGACATGTTCAGATAGAGTTCGTTGCAGCAACTCTGATAGTTCAGTGATACCATGGAGGAGGAGATGCGATTTCTTCTCAAGTAAGTCTCTCAAGTTTAAGCGGGGCTTGAACTTGATCAGTATCGGATGCTGAGTTGGCTCATCTGGGGCCTTTGTAGTAGAGGAGCTTTTTTAATGGTGTTTTGCAGATTTGTTTCCTTGCACCGGAATTTCGTTGAATGTGGAGATTGTCAGAGTTCAGTGTTCTGGATTCGGTTTTGTTGGGCCGAGTAACCCGTTGGATCTCTCTTGTGGAATTCGTGTTAAGGTGGAGTTTGTTAGAATTTGGTGTGACCCGAATTCTAGTGGGCCGGGTTGGGCCCGTATATCAATATTAGGGTTTTACGTTTTCTCTATATATTGATGCTTGAGTCGCAAAACTCATTGTACCGAATTGATATTAGTGATTCTCTCCTCTGTCCGTGGTTTTTTCCCTTTCTAGGGTTTCCACGTAAAATTTGGTGTCCATTATTTTCTCGTTTTTCTTTTTCGGTATTTTCTTGATCGTTCGTTACAGGTGGATTAGGGCGTCTAATCCTAACAGTATTTATAACTGGTGTCACACGAAGTGTTACAACACTTTATAACATCAAGTCACTAACCTTGATCTTTCAATTGGTATCAACGCGGATCGTCTCTGTTTCTTAGGCGAGATCCGTAGGACTTGATCTTGGTTTTTGCTACGATGGACTCTATGAAAGAAAAAGGTTCAACAATGCGTCCACCTTTGTTAAATGGAAACAATTATGCTTATTGGAAAGCTCGAATGAAAGCGTTTATTAAGGTGTTGATGAAAAAGCCTGGAAATCTATTTTAACAAGTTGGGATCCACCAATGACTACAAGCGAAGCCGGAGTTACATCTATCAAACCTGAAGAAAGCTGGTCCGTCACTGAAGATGCTCTAGCAAATAGTAACTCAAAGGCCCTTAATGCTATTTTTAATGGTGTTGACCCAACTCAATTCAGACTTATTTCTACATGTGAGTCAGCTAAAAAGGCTTGGGATATTCTTCAGACTACTTATGAAGGTACTTCAGCAGTAAAGCTATCAAAAATGCAGTTTTTAACAACAAAATTTGAGACCTTGAAGATGCATGATGATGAAAACATTGCCGAGTTTAATGCAAGACTCTGTGATATTGCTAATGAAGCTTTTGCTCTTGGTGAAACTATTTCTGAAGAGAAACTTGTGAGAAAAACTCTAAGATCTCTGCCCCAACGTTTTGCTTATAAAGTTACTGCAATTGAAGAAACAAAAGATATCACCAAAATGAAATTAGAGGAGCTGATGGGTTCTCTTAGAACATTTGAGATGAATCTCGATGTAAATATGGAAACAAAGAAGGTGAAAGGCTTGGCTTTAAAAGCAGAAATGCAAAACTCTGAAGAATGTAATGAAGATGATCTGGAAGAATCTTTAGCATTGATATCAAGAAATTTCAGCAGAGTGTTGAAGAAATTTGGTAGAAATAATCGTGGTGTCAGACAAAATGTCACTAACACCAAGAATGACTCTACAAGTTATAAGAAGTCCAAAGACGAAAATCAACCTTCAGATAAATTCTTGAATAACAGGGGAATTAAATGTAGAGAATGTGATGGTTTTGGACATATTCAGGCTGAATGTGCAAATACCTTGAAGAAGAAAAAGACCCCTCTCAACACAACCTGGAGTGAGAGTGATTCAGAAAAAGAAGATGAAATCTCAAACCAGAATATGGCACTTGTTGCTAAAGCTAAACCTACAAGCTTTGACAACATCACTCACAATGTCTCTGAAAGTATATCTGAAAATAGCGATGATGATACGGAAGAAGTTACAAAAGAAGATCTTATCGACGAATATAAGAAGTTTTATGAAAAATGGACAGAATTGGTTGAAATAAATCAACATCTTCGAAGACAGATTGGAAGCCTGAAAAATGAAAATGGAAGTCTTCAAGATTATGTTACGGATTTGGAAGTTAAACTGAAATCAAGCCAGAATGAGATAGAGCGGTTGTCGAATGATCTAAATCACATAAAGAAGAATGTCAGAATGCTAAACTCAGGTTCCTCTAATCTCGATGATATTCTAATGGCCAGTAGATCATGTGATGATACCTCCGGGATTGGTTACAAAGGAGAATGCTCAATGTCTCCGAAAGTGCAAAAAATCGATGCTGAAAATAAAGGGAAGAAAGTTGCGATATCCATCAACAAAACTGAACAGAAATCAAACTCTAAAGACAGTTATCAGATGAAGACCAATCTTCATATTCCCAAAAGTTAAAGGTAACAAATTTATTCCAATTTGCCATTAATGTTTTCGTCAAGGTCATATTCATCCTAGGTGCTTTGTTTATCTTAATGACTTAAGAAAAGGTACTGCTGGATATATCTCTTCATACAGATTTCCCAAACAGAAATGGATAAAGAAAACCATTGTAAAGTGTAATGTTGCTCATACTTCTCTTAAGGAAACATCTGTTGATGCATGGTACTTTGACAGTGGATGTTCTAGACATATAACAGGTGAAGTAAGATTTTTAAAGCATATTACATCAGGAGGTTTGGGAAAAGTAACATTTGGAAACGGCGTCACAGAAAATGTCATTGGAAAGGGAACATTAGACGTTTCAGGACTGCCATCTCTGAAAAATGTTCTGCTTGTAAAAGGTTTGAAAGCGAATCTGATCAGCATCAGTCAGTTATGTGATCAAGATCTGAAGGTGCATTTCACTCGCAACAAATGTGTTGTCTCGGATCATACAAATAAATGCATCATCGAAGGAATAAGGTCTTCTGATAATTGCTATCTCATTTCATCATCATCTACATGTGCTCGATCAAGCATGGAAGACACTATATTATGGCATCACAAGCTGGGTCATGTTAATCTCAGGATACTAAAACAAATTATCCCAAAATGAGCAGTACGAGGAGTTTCCATAATAAATGTTGATGAAGATAGAGTTTGTGGTCCATGTCAAATTGGGAAGCAAACTAAAGTGTCACACCAAATGTCTCAGACACCAGCAACTAAACGTGTTCTTGAATTATTACATATGGATTTAATGGGTCCTATGGCAGTTGAAAGCTTCAGAGGAAAACGATATGCATATGTGGTTGTTGATGATTTTTCAAGATACACTTGGATAGAATTTCTTAGAGAGAAATCTGACACCTTTAGTGCTTTCAAAGCCTTATGTTTTCGGCTTCAGCGAGAAAAAGATTGCATCATTGTGAAGATTGTTTGAATTCGAAGTGACCATGGAAGAGAATTTGAGAACTCTGTTTTTGAAAATTTCTGCAATCAACTTGGAATCTCTCATGAATTTTCTGTACCAAAAACTCCTCAGCAGAATGGGGTCGTTGAGCGAAAAAATCGAACTATAGCATAAATGTCACACGTAATGTTACATGAAAAAAATGTTCCACAGCGTTTTTGGGCTGAAGCTATGAACACAGCTTGCTACACTATCAATCGGGTTTATCTCCGTGGAGGAACGACAATGACTCCCTATGAATTGTGGAAAGGTAAAACTCCAAATCTTAGTTATTTTCATCCTTTTGGGAGTACGTGTTTTGTTCTTAATGACAAGGAGCATAGAGGGAAGATGGATCCCAAGAGTGATGAAGGTATATTTTTGGGATACGCTACAAATAGTCGTGCCTATCGGGTATACAACAAAAGGACTCAGAGTGTAATTGAATATGCAAATGTTCGTGTCGATGATTCACTGAATTCTATTGATATTTCTGTAGACGATTCATATCAGAACTCCACCGAAGAAAATTTCGATGTTTCAGATACTGTCTCAGAAAATGTCACCGAAAATATCACTGACCAGCTTGAATCAATCAATATGGGGGATGAAGTTAATCCTGATAACAGACAACCATCTACACGTGTTCAAAAGAATCATTCTGAAGATGACGTTATTGGAGGACTGGATGATGGAATTCGTACCAGAGACAATCCTAGAGTAAATTATCGGGACATGATCCACATGGCATGCTTCACTTCGACGTTTGAGCCAAAAAATGTCACCGAAGCTCTTCTTGATGAACATTGGATTAATGCTATGCAAGACGAACTAGGGCAATTCACTAGAAATCAGGTATGGGACTTAGTTCCTTGCCCTCTCGATACAAATGTTATTGGAACAAAATGGATCTACAAGAACAAAAGTGATGAGCATGACAACATTATTCGCAACAAAGCTCGATTGGTTGCTCAAGGGTATTTGCAAATTGTAGGGGTTGATTTTGACGAGACATTTGCTCCGGTTGCTCGCCTCGAATCCATTAGACTTTTATTAGCCATTGCCTGTGTTATGCGCTTCAAACTTTATCAAATGGATGTTAAAAGTGCTTTCCTCAATGGTCATCTTAATGAGGAAGTTTATGTTGCTCAACCAAAGGGTTTTGAAGACCCTCATCATCCCAATTATGTGTACAAGTTGAAGAAAGCGCTATATGGTCTTAAACAAACTCCACGCGCGTGGTATGAACATCTTACGGTGTATCTATTGTCCAAGGGATATGAGCGAGGGGGAGTAGATAAAACCGTTTTCATTCACCACAATAAAGGTCAATTTTTACTTGCTCAAATTTATGTTGACGACATCGTTTTTGGTTCTGTGTCACGGAAAATGGTAGACGAATTTATTAACCAAATGAAGGGAGAATTTGAAATGAGTATGGTAGGTAATCTCAACTATTTCCTTGGACTCCAGATTCAACAAAAACAAGAAGGTATTTTTATTACTCAAAGCAAATATGCCAAGAATCTGTTGAAGAAGTTTAATTTAGAAAAAGGTCGTCCAAGAAGAACTCCAATTGGAACAAATGAAAAACTATCTAAAGATGATAAAGGAATTTCTGTTGACAGCCGTATATACAGAAGTATGATTGGTAGTCTCTTATATCTTACAGCTAGCAGACCTGATATTTGCTATAGCGTTGGTCTATGCGCTCGTTTTCAAGCAAATCCTAAAGCGTCACACCTAGCGTCAGTGAAACGCATTCTAAAATATATCTGCGGAACAACCGATTATGGGATCTGGTATTCTTTTGACACTAACGCAAATCTTGTAGGGTATTGTGATGCTGATTGGGCTGGAAGTGCTGATGATAGAAAAAGTACATCAGATGGATGTTTTTACTTGGGAAATAATTTAGTTTCATGGTTTAGCAAGAAACAAAATTCGATATCTCTTTCAACTGCCGAGGCAAAATACATTGCAGCTGGTAGTAGTTGTACCCAGCTTCTCTGGATGAAGCAAATGCTGAAAGATTATGCTGTTACACAGAATGTCATGACACTTTATTGCGAAAATATTTGTGCGATCAATATTTCTAAGAATCCTGTTCAGCACTCTCGAACAAAACATATTAATATCAGACATCACTTCATTCGATCACTAGTTGAAGACAAAACTATTATCTTGGAGCATATGACAACAGAAAAACAAATAGCAGATGTCTTTACAAAAGCATTAGATAGCTTGAGATTTGAAGAACTAAGGTCAGCTTTGGGCCTTTGCATTCTCTGAAGAAAGTACTTGTGAGTTTTGTTTATATTTTTTTGCATTCTTAAATTAAAAAAAAAAAAAAAAAAAAAAAAACGTCACTTGTATTGGGCAATTTCTTTGCTATTTTTGAGTTCTTGGTCTTCAACGTCCTGCATGACACATGTGATTTTCTATGAAGATTTCGTTCTCTTTTGTGAAAAATTGAGTTTATTTCTCAATTTGTTGAAGGATTTATGGTTTATTTCCACAATATTTATGAATCTTTTGGCGAAATTTATGAAAATATGGGAGATAAGATATATTGGTGGGATTTTGGATGTATATTTCAAATCTGTTGGAATTTAATGGTGGATATATTTTTGGGTTTATTTCCCAAACCAGAACAGTATATTTCTCTGAAGTGAGTTTCTTAGGGTTATTTCTCTAAATTGGTGAAAACTCATTCCATCACCTTACTGCTTTGTGTTTTTCAAATTCGCGCTGAGTTTTTCCCTGCCTTCGTGCTCTCTGTTCTTCTCAAGCGTCTGATTACACTCATCTATGGCAAAAATAGTGGACTATAGTGATGGATCGTCTGATAGTGAGCATATGTCTCACAAAGGGTTTCGTGGAACAGGTACGAAATCGGTTCTTTTTGAAGAGTTCTTTCTGAATGTCGTTGAGGCCGTACCTATTAGTCAGTACAATCCTTCCGGCGAAGAGTGCAGTAAACGCCAGGATCCTCTTGCACATTTGAAAGTTTCTTTTGGTCTTCCAAGGGTTCGCTCAAAGGTAGTATTACCTTCTAAAAGAAAAGTCTCACCTTCTTTAATTGATCAAGAATCTTCTGACAAAGAGTGGGGCAGTAATGTTGACATCCACTCTTTATCTTCCGGAGAAGAGGATAGTTCGAAAGCTTCTGAGAAGAAAGTGTCCCCTCGGAGAAAATCTGCAAGATTGTTGGATAATCCCCCTAGAAAAACTGTTCTTAAGCCAAGTGCTAAAAGTAAAAGGAAAAGCTTCAATGTCCTCACCTGCCAGTTCCAGACCCAAAGCAAGGTCATGCAAAGTGTCTCACAAAAAATCCAGTAAGTCTTCTAAATCTTCTGAGGAATCTGATGTTTTTTGAACACCTTTCAATGCTAGTCTTTGGAGTATAGTTTCAAGGAAAAATCTCTGGAGTGAACGAAATATACATATGGTGGATTTTAAGGATTGCAGGGATCTTGTGAATCTCTTAATTAGTCAAGGCCTAGGCAGGACTTTCAAAGGCTTAAAACCTTTCTCTGAGCAAATAGTTCATGAATTTTACTGCAACCTGACTCCATCTATTATTGACCGAGGACATTCTGACTATGGTCACGTGTTTTTGAGAGGTTCTTTATTTGAATTCAGTCCATCCACTATAAACACCTATCTTGGAAGTTTTTGGACTGACTCTGAAGCTTTTTCGCCTGATTTTGACATGATAATCTCAAGTGTTACAGGAGGTGTTAGACAGATTTGGCCGCGTGCAAAAGACTTCCCTGCCTCTCAGCTCACTACGAAATTTGCTATTCTACATAAACTTACAAACAGAAATTGGCTATCATCCTCACATGCCACTGGAATCAACAAGAAGATGGCTAGGGTGCTATTTCAAATTGGTACTGGTATTCAATTCGACATTGGCCAGTTTTTCTTTGATCAAATTTTGAAACATATCAATGGAAAACACGACAGGTCTGCCTTACCCTTTCCTTATTTAATTTTTGGCATCCTATCCTCTCAACAGATTTCTCTAAGTGTTTCTGATAGTCTAACAATGGATCGAGAGGAAATACGGATTAGTTATAAACTTCGCACAGGTGGCCATGTTGATGACTTATACAATGTTGCTGATTCTGAGGAAGTTATTGAGAATAGTATTATTTCTCGTACTATTAAGATAATTAGGGGTGAATTGCAGGACATAGAAAATAGAAAGAAAGTTTTGTCTAATCTGCTGGATGAACTTGTTCAACATTCAGCTGTTAAAAACTCTTCCAATCCAACGGATCAAGGTCATGAATTGGCGAAATCACCCTCTGGCTCCACATCCTCTGAACATGTTGTACCAAATGTCTCTGAAGAACATCCTGCTACCCTTGATCAATCTGGTTAGATGTTTTTGTTTGTAATTGCTATGAGACGTCTTTCAGTATTTTTCTCTTGCTGGATGCTATGCACCTGTTTGACTTTATGGCTGGCTTGACAATGGTTGTTCCCATTTGTCTTTTTATGGCAAAAAGGGGGAGTATTTTTGGAGATTGATTGCTTTATGATGCTGTGGTGTTGTCTCTTATTTGAAATGATATTATATTAGGAGGATTGTTTCCAGAACTTCTCATTCAGGGGGAGTTTCGAATTCTCTCCTTCAGGGGGAGTTATGTTTTGCCAAAAATGCCAAAGGGGGAGATTGTTAATGCTAATGTGTGTTGGCATTATATTTTTGGCAAACTATTACTTTTGGTAAGTCATCTTTGTAGGATCGGATTTGTCTAAGAGGGGGGTGAATTAGACTTTTTTATTTTAATTGCAATTCAACCTAATTTCTCTTCTTGATTAAACTTAGATTTAGCACAAGTAATCAAATAATATAAAGAGAGAGAAAGAGAAATTCGACACCAGTATTTTTACGTGGTTCGGCCAAACTGCCTACGTCCACGCTCCAAGGCTCTCCCTTGAAGATTTCTTACTTCTCCTCAACGAGAAAATCTGATCGACCTTACGGGCTTCGATCCACAGCCTTTCACAATCCTGGATTGAACTTAGCGGGCGTCAATCCACTGCCTTACAGGATTTTCAGGTTTGAAAGACAGATTACAATAATCTACAAACTCTCAAAACAGAATCTCAAGTTTTGGAGTAGAGAGATGTAGATTGAGAATACAGAGTATGATTTTCACGTTAGGGCTCAGGAAATCAAATTAGCAAAAGTTGGGACTTCGTGCTCTAAGCTCAGCTTATATACTCTGTCTTCAAATCGGCTTGGCTTAAATGCTCCTTATCCAATAATAGAAGTTTAGTTACCGTTGGAGCAGCTTCCGTACAAGTTCAGGTAGCCGTTGCCGTTTGTAGTTGCAAATCGTCGTCGCCATTAATGATCTGGAGTTATGGCTGAAAACGACGTCACTGTAGCTTCGCGGCTAATTTGAATTATGGCGGAAGACAAAGCTGACTTATAGTCTTGAACCGCCAACGGATGATGAAGCTTTAAACCCTTGAACCGGCGTCGGATGATGAAGCTTTAAACGCTTGAACCGGCATCGGATGATTGATTCGTAGTTGTCTTCCGCCTCTGTCGTTTTGTGGCCGGAAGAGTAATTTGTTGAAGTCATCCGCCTTTGTCGTTTTGTGGCCGGAAGAGTAATTTGTTGAAGTCATCCGCCTTTGTCGTTTTGTGGCCGGAAGAGTAATTTGTTGAAGTCATCCGCCTTTGTCGTTTTGTGGCCGGAAGAGCAATTTGGTTTACTCATCCGCCTTTGTCGTTTAGCGGCCGGAAGAGTAATTTGGTTTACTCATCCGCCTTGTCATTTAGCGAGCGGTGGACTTCTTTGTTTTATGACTCCGCTCTTGTCGTTTTGTGACCGGTGGACTGATTCATTTTCGCTCATCCGTCTTTGTCGTTTAGCAAGCGGTGGAGTATTTCCATTTAGCCATCCGCCTTGTCGTTTAGTGACCGGTGGACTGATTATTTTGTTTAACATATTTCAGCCCTGTACACTTAATCACATGCATTAAAAACTAAAATACCCTTTTTAAGGGTATCTCCAACAGATCAAACTCAAATGCATTTTATTAAATTCAATTACTAAACATAATCAAATTACAATATTAAACAGACAAATACATCATCAAAAACAAATTTAGACTTAAACATCATTTAAGTCAACAATCTTTTTGGAAACTATATTCTTTTGGAATATATATTATTCTATCCTTCTATTTTGGAGAACATATTTGATAGAATATTTCGTCAATTCAAATGTGATTTGTTGAAAAATGAATCGTAACAATCTTGGATCATGTTCCTAATTATTTGGGATACTTTCCTAAAGTGTCATTGGAAGTGTCTCTACGGCAAATTTGTTAGGCAGAGTTTTTCGAATCCTTAGGCTGATTTCGTGGGATATGATTTTTTGAATGTATAGACTGTTTCGAGAAGATATTAGTGAGAGAAACAGATCTGCACCTTGCGTTTGTTTTAAAAGTCTTTTCTTTTTATGTTGAAAGGTGCCAACGCCATTATTTGTGTGTGCTGAGTTTCTCTATTCATCTGGGCGTCTTTATTTCTTCACTCACGTTCCTGTGTGGTGTATGTTATTATTGATTAAGAACTAGTCATCTTTATCGTGGGCAAGGGGAGCTTGCCATACACGGATTCCGGGATGAGTCATTTTCGACAAGGGGAGCTTGTCGTATTTAGATCTCGGGAGGGATCGTTTCAAAGTCGAGGGGAGCTCACAAAACAGTTTCACTTGTGAAGGTTGAAGGAGACGGCATCAAAGATAAGAAGGAGTCTTATTTTGTTTTAGTCCGAGTGTCTTGTAACCTTGTTTGAACTTGTGAAATGTTTTCATATATGGGCGTGGCCCCGCAGATGTAGGCTGATTGCCAAACTACGTTAACAACTTCTTGTGTCTTTAATTTCTGCATTTTAAATATTGTCCTATATCGTATTTATAATGGTGTCACAGAAGTGT
>CM039511.1:42570675-42599821 GCA_022432975.1 Begonia masoniana
ATTATGGACTGCTCTACGGGGATGTTTCTTCAACTCTTCGCATATCGCGAATTTATATCCGCATGTTGTTAAGATTAACAGATGATTAACTGTTTGAATCAACAACTACTCTTCCAATATATTGGTAATTATATGATTCATTTAAAAATGCAAAAGGCAAATACCACAGTAGAAATTCTGTTACAAGGTAGAAACCAACCACAGTAAATTTAGATGGCAGAATAGTGAGGGCAGCAGATAGCGAGGCCCTCAGATTAACTGAGTTCAGATGCCTTATCCAATTTATCCACTAGAATATGAACCTGAACCAAAGATATTAAACTTCCATCATACTGCAACATACTATATGAGACAACTCTTGTTAAGGATGAAAATATAATTACTAGGCAAAAGCAAAAAGGATGTTGCCAAGGCATTACTCAAACGTTGTGACAGCTCGCCAAGTGAAGACAAGAATGACCCAATTTGAGAGCTCAGCTCATACTAGTGGAGATGCACAATTTCATATCGCTATGCATAGTGAAAAATGCATAGTTTATAAGTATTGTTATTATCTCTACCTAGTACAATGCGTTTTGTCCTAACTCTAAGAACAAAACCATGCAGATTTCGTTTCAAAGCGGATAATTTTATACTAGGAGAATTGTGGACGTTAAAAACGATATATGATTAAAGGCTAACCAGAAGTGTGGCTGATGAAATGTCAAACCTTGAAGGAGGAAGATTGTGACAGCCCGTCATGTAAAGGCAAGAACCTAGTGTGAGAGCGCAACTCATACTAATGAGAGTGCACAATCTCATATCACTTAGAAGAGTGAAAAATGCATAGTTTATAAATAGTGTTCTCCTCCTATCTAGTACAATGCATTTGAGAGCTCAGCCCATACTAGTGAAGATGCACAATTCCACATCGCTTTGAATGGTGAAAAATGCATGATTTATAAGCATTGTTTGTTGGGTAGCTTGATGTACATTATGTTATGTACAAGACCTGACATTTGTTATGCAGTAGGAATAGTTAGCCGTTTTCAGTCCAATCCAGGATTAGATCACTGGATAGCAGTCAACCACATTCTCAAGTATTTTAAGAGCGAGAAATTATATGTTTGTATATTCTAGCAGAGATTTGATTCCTACAGGATATATTGATTCTGATTTTCAAACTAATATAGATGATCGAAAGTCGATATCTGGATCAGTATTTACTCTTGATGGTGGAGCCATCGTTTGGAGAAGTACCAAGCAAGGAGGAGTTTCTGACTCGACTATGAAAGCCGAGTACATAGCTGCTTCCAAAGTAGCTAAAGAAGCTGTATGGCTCCGCCATGTGTAGGAACCATCAAAACCAACATTGTTATCATCTCTCCTAGTGCAACGCGTTTTGTGCTAACCTTAAGAATAAAATCGTGCAGGTTTTGTTTCAAAGTGGATAATTTTGTACTAGGAGAATTGTGGATGTTAAAAATGATATATGATCAAAGGCTAACCGGAAGTGTGGCCGACGAAATGTCAAACTTTGAAGGAGGAAGATTGTGATAGCCCAACATGTAAAAACAAGAACCTAGTATGAGGGCACAACTCATACTAGTAAGAGTGCACAATCTCATTCATATTCCTTAGAAGAGTGGAAAATACATAGTTTATAAAATTGTGCAGGATTCAGCTCAAAGTAGACAATTTTACACTAAGAGGACTAGAACCGTTACAAATATCTAAAACAAATGGAAAGCTCCATAGTCACATTTAATGACATTTATTTGTTCTCACAAAAATTCTTTTTGCTTTTAAAAATTAGAAGATGTCTAGACCAGTTCGCACATCTTAATTAATCTCACGAAATGTTGAAGTTATTGACCAAGTAAGCTAGCATGATCTTGAGGGACTCGATTATTGGAAGGGAAAGAACCACTAGAAATATACAAGACTCAATTCCCATGTAAAATACAGACAAAACAATTAAGAAGAGAGAGAAATAAAATTTATTTAGTGCCCTCCTTATAGATATTTATCGTGCATTGTTCGTTGTTTCCATGAGAATTAATAGGGAAAGAACATCCAAAAAAATCTCTATTCCAAGTCAAGTTAAGAAGAGAGAGAAATAAAATTTATTTAGTGCCCTCCTTATAGATATTTATCGTGCATTGTTCGTTGTTTCCATGAGAATTAATAGGGAAAGAACATCCAAAAAAATCTCTATTCCAAGTCAAGTTCTCTAGTCTCCAGCCTGCTTTCATCATTTGGTATGTCCCGTATTAATAGATCATCATGAAACGACTCGAAGACCTAATTTTCTTGCATTGGCGCTCTAGGGTAGCACTATAGCACTCCTACAAAATTTCAAACTTTCTGCACGAGCCATAAAGCGCTCTGACTAGGGCTGCAACACTAACACTTTAAAAAATGATACTTTTATATCAATTACATTCCATGTGTTAATTTTTCACGTAATGGACGATCAACATGTCATACGTTGAGTCATTTTGTCGTATTGTGTTCACGTTGGATTTTTTACTAAATTGATTAAATCGGTAATTTAGAAAGTTATCTCGTGGTTATATTTGAATAAATTAACGTTTGATAATTTAATATTTTTACTTCAAGTAAGAATTTAAACAAGTTCTGATTTTTTGTAAATCAGCATTAAAAGAAAATTGTTTAATATATATAATAATTATTATTATTATATATATATAATAATTAAAGAATTAAATAAAGAATTATTTTTAGGGTAATATTAAAAATCACTCTCAAAGTATGAGGTGTTTAACAAAAAAGACAATAAAGTCATTTCGTAAATAAACTCACACTCGAAATATGGAAAACTTAACAAATCAACATTTGACGATCACGTGATCTTTAAGAAGGGGGGCCGATCTCCGAGAACAGGAGGTCACTATCTCCACACCAGCCCTCCGTTCTCAGAGTGCATTTGTGCACACTCAAAATCGGAGGTGGTAACCCTCCACACCAGCGCCTCGGTCTCACTTTCGGGTACAGATAAGGGGGCCGATATCGCAGAATAGGGGGCTGATCTGCGCAACTATAAGTAGATCGGACTCCTATTTCGCATTTTCCACCCCCCGATCTCTATCCCTCGGGAACCCTAGCACCTCAATAACCCTCGTTCCAATGATGACGGCTGCCAAACCGACCTCCATCACTCTCCCAAATCAACTGGCATTCGACTCCCTCTTCTCATCAACCGTCGGAGCTCCAAATTGGCACAAGTCTGCCCAAACCATGCCAAACCGACCTCACCGTGAGAAAAAGCCCAAGTTGGTGTTCAAACATAAGGCATCGACACAAGGTGCTCTGTCCGAAGGAGTTCCATCACAACGAGCACGACATGGTGGTCTAACTAACCGTCCTCTAGCACAACGTGGTCTGACTACTTGTACTTCAGCACAAGTTCGCCGACAAGGTATCGGGTTTCGTTCCAATGAATTTAGATCTCGGCTTTATGAACTTAAGTATAAGGAGAACATTTCAAATCAGTCAATTGGGAAAGTATGTCACCTTAGTCTAAGAGTGTTCGATTTTCAAGTTTTAAATCATTAGGAGTTCACACTTACGTGGCATGTGTGAATTGAAAGGTGATTGTTGTGAGCACACATATTCTATGTGAATTTGGCTCAAGTAGGGCACAATGGTTTAGTGAGGTCATATATCTTTGTTCTTCCCCCAAATAGAGACACATAGCACAAACTTGGCGTATTGATTTGTTTTCTCACTCATCATCCTTCGAGTCGTTGAACAAAGCTCCTCCTTGTCTAGGATTTTTGACTTAAAATGCACTTTTATTTCCTCGTGATCGAATGCACAAACCTCCCCATAAAGGTATGGACTACAATTCTCATTCCATGTGAAGATCACAATTCATTGCCCGTCTAACTCAAACAAGCTACTAGAACTAGCATCCATCGCAACTATAAGAGTCAATTTGGTCGGTTGTCGACAAAATGGGTTTTCTGAGTAGGGGTGGGCAGAACCGGCCCAGAACTGCAAAACCAGACCAGACGAGACCGGCGGTCTGGGCCCGTTCTTGGTCGGTTCTGCCTGCCATGGAACGGGTCCCGGTTCCATGGATTCGAGAACCGGGAACAGCGATCCGGTCCCTAGTTCCCCGTGTCAGGATAGGGAATTCCCACAGGAGAATCGACCCATGGGTCGGCCCGGTTGGTTATCCGACCCATGGGTCGAATAACTTAAAAAATTAAAAAAAAAAAAAAAAAACTAAAACCAGCCAGCCCTGCCCCTCAGTTCAGTTCACTTCTTATCACAGACGACCCGACCCCGACCTAGCAACCTCACGTCTCACGCAGCTCCAACCGTCGCCCGTCGACCAGCGACCTCATCCAGCGACTTTCGCAGTTCCGACCTGGTGACCCAACCAGTGGGCAGTGACCATCTCTCCCAATTCTACATTCTCAACTGAACAAGTCCAATTTGAAAGGTCAGATTCGATTCTGCATTCTCCTGGTTCTCGAATCTGCATTCTCTTGGTTCTCGGTTATGAACAAGTCTGATTTAAAGGTCGGAATCGATTTGAAAGGTCGAAATTTATTCTGCATTCTCAACTGAACAGGGTTTGTTTTATTTTTAAATTTAAAAAAAAATTAAAATGCATGGGAGGGAATCGGTTCCGGTTTCGGGAAATAAATTCCCCAAACCACCGATCCAGTCTGGTTCCAGGCTAGAACCGGCCCGGACCAGAACGTGCCCAACCCTATTTCTGAGGGCTAGGATTCACGAGCAGGGGGTGCGATTCGAAAAATGCAGGGCCGATCTACTTATAGTCGCGTATTCTACAAGAGTGCACAAATGCAAGTTGAGAATGGGGGTGGTGACCACACACGCTGGCCCCCTGATCTCACTTGAAAGATTTAAGTGAGATTGGCTCCCCATTCTCGGACCCCTGTTCTTAAAGATCAAGGAGACATTATCCGAGAATGGGGGTGTAACGACCCCGGTCAGGAGCCGTCACGTGTTCATATTCTTTCATTAATCGTTTGCTTGACTTTTACTATTATTACATTCACTTACTATCTCTCAACAGACTTTCACATTTTACATATATTTTTTTTTTCTTTCTAAACTGGTAATAGAGACGCAGAACCATTAAGGAAGACGAACTCTCTCGTGCCCGACTTCCCACGCCTCGTCGGCTCAACTTTCACAGAGTCGAGCAACTAGACTCGGTCATTGGCTTCTTGCCAATTTCGGGAAAAGAGGAGGTGCCCTCAATTCTCTTAACATAACACCGCTCGGGTTTGCATGGGTTGCATGCGTTGACAACCCTCAGGAATTTAGTCGTCCGGTCATCACGTGCATTACGCGTGACTCGCTTAACATCGCCTAAAAGGAGACATCTTCCGGTGGGCACGTGGGTCTCGCGTGCTAAATTTAAAACATCATCCGGTCGCTAATCGACAAAACACATTTTACATCTTCCGGTGAGCACGTGGGTCTCGCGTGCTAAATTAAAACATCAAACAATTCACCTTCGGCATCTGCCAATGACGTCAACCGGTAAACCATCAACAACTATTCTTTCGGCATCTGCCGATGACGTCAGCCGGAAGACTAAACCAACCAACAACTAACTCTCGGCATCTGCCGATGATGTCAACCGGAAGACTAAACCATCAAACAACTATTCTTTCGGCATCTGCCGATGACGTCAGCCGGAAGACTAAACCAACCAACAACTAACTCTCGGCATCTGCCGATGACGTCAACCGGAAGATTGCCTCATCCAGCTTCCGTCCTACGGTAGAGAACACTAAATCATCAAAGGACTCCTTCCAACTGAAAGAAGACACAACTCGTCCAAACGCATATAACGGAAGACTTATGCAACAGATCATTTATAATCTATATAATCATTCCCTGACTCAGTGATCCACACTAGACAGTTTCAAAGCTCAACGTTTGAAATAATCTCATCCTAACGACCATATCCTTTAACATACTGTAACATAAGAGTCTTAACCAGGGGTCATAAGTCGCCCTCTCCAGTCCCGCACTGTCACCTTGAGCATCCTTCAGCAACCAGCCTTAAGCATCCTCTTTGAACATAACATCCTCACCTGAACCTTCTTCACCTACACCATAAGGTTTAACTATAAGCCTAATGCTTAGTAAGGAATGCATGCTGACAGATATACATGAGTACACAATTTAAAGAGACATAAATTCATAAACCATTCATCATTCGTGTTCATCTTTATCTTTACATAACATGTATTAAGGCAGGGAACGAGGGAGGAAGACAGGGGTACATAGTCAGTTGCCTATCGCGGCAGACATACATAATCATTTGCCTATCGCGGCAATCATATGATACATCACTCGCCTCCCCAGTGGAGAATTCGCGAGCCATACATATCATTAACTCGGCCTCCACCAGTGGGAGATTCCGCGAGTCGTACATATCATTAACTCGCCTCCACCAGTCCAGTGGGAGAATTCGCGAGTCATACATAACATAGTCTTTCCCCGCTCTGCACTTAATCTTGGTTACATTTGCTTTTCATATTCTCAACTTAATCATAACAGGGACACAGTGCATAGACATAAAGTTCATAGAGAGAAGTCATATCATGAGGACAAGTAAAACATCCTGTAACTTTACATTTACTTACACAACTTCTTCATATCGTGGAAATAACAAATCATAGTCAATAAGCTAACATCTCAGTGATTTCCTAATACCCTTGCGGTGTAGGGCCCTAGTGGCCGGAAATCTTAACACATTCACTTACCTGGATTCCTTAGCAATCCGAACTTCCTCTCTTTAACTTCTTCACCTAAAACATGTACATTACAGTAATTAAAACAAAGTCCTAGTAGTCCTAATCATAAACCACCCTAGGATCTAATAGCTAAAGTCATTCCGATTCCTCTGTTTGACACACTGCAGTCTGAAATCCGAAACTAGGTGGACAGGTTTTACCATTGATTAAATCCGAGTTGGTTACTTAAAATGCTCAGAATCGATTCGGGATGACATTTCTACTCCCAGATTTTAAAAAAAAGTCTTAAACTACTCGGCCACTGCTAAAAATCCGAACTCAGTGCCGAGCTGAAAACAGAGCTCTATTTACGAATGAATGACTACATTGTCCATTTCATACCTCGGGTGTGGATTTGCAGAGAAGAGCAAGCTCGAAACCAGCCGTCGGTAAAGGGAAGTTCTGGTAGCCGAGAGCAAGAACTTGGGAAAGAAGGAATCGCCGAGAGGGAATGTCGGCTACAGTGGTAATAAATGAGGTTTAAGGTTTTCATTTCCTATTTATACTAAATCCATCGATTTTAATTACAAAACTGCCACCCAACCTAGTTTCACACAACTTGTAATAAATTTGTCTTAACATTAAATTTTAAATCATAAAGGTTAAATAAGAGGGTGACAATGAAAATGGTCAGAAAATCACCTGGTCGAAATGTCGGGTGTTACAGGGGGGGTTGGGTGGGGGCGTCAGTGGTTGATTTATTAGGTTTTCTATACTTTGAGGGTGAACTTGTTTACGAAATAACTTTAGGGACTTTTTTGTTAAACACCTCATACTTTGAGGGTGATTTTGAATATTACCATTTTTTATAAGGGATGAATACTTTTGGCCCTAGTAGTAAGGCATCACGCGCGCGAGAGAGAGATGGAGAGAGAGAGAGAGAGAGAGAGAGAGAGAGAGAGGCGAGTGCGCGTGATGATCTTTGTGCTCCAAGGCCAAAGACGTGTTCGCAGGACTATGAGCATCAATTTTTTGTGAAAGAGATTTGGGAGTTGATAAGTTTTTCTCTCTATTTTAAAGTTTGAAATGCCCCTCGTTATATGCTCTAAAGTGAGATCTAGGGCCGATGTGGGAGTGCAAAAATGCACGCTGAGAATGGGGGTGGTGACCCCCCACGCCGGCCCCTTGATCTCACTTGAAAGATTTAAGTGAGATTGGCCCCCCATGTAGGATCGAGATTGTCTAAGAGAGGGGTGAATTAGACCCTTTTTAATTTATTAATCTAACAGCAAACAAACACAACAGTAAAAGTAATAGAGAGAGAGAAAAAAATTCAATACACGAGTTTTTACGTGGTTCGGCCAAAACCTGCCTACATCCACGCTTCAAGGTTCCCCCTTGAAGATCCTTAACCTTCTCCTCAATGAGAATTCCAGATCGAGCTTCACGGGCGTCGATCTACAGCCTTACAATTCTGGATTGAACTTCATGGGCGTCAATCCACTGCCTTTCAGGTTTTACAGATTTGAGAGAATGAACACAACAAACTACAAACTCTCAAAACAAATTCTCAAGTTTTGGAATTGAGAGATGTAGATGAAAAAATACAGAGTATGATGAATCGCACGTTAGGGCTCAAAGCTAATTTTTGCAAAAGTTCTTTCTTCGAGCTATCTCCTTGGTTTAAATACTCTGTCTGCAATCGGCTCTAGGTATTGAATGCTCCTTACTGGATAAGGAAATATATTACCGTTGGAGCAGCATCCGTACTGAGACAGGTAGCCGTTGCTTTCTGGAGCTGCTGTTTGCTTGTCGCCATTAATACGCTGGAGTTTAAGTTCTGGACGACGTCACTGTAGCTTCGCGGTCATTTTGAATTCTGGCGGAAGATCACCGGTTGAAGCAGCTTTAAAATATCGGATCGTCATCGGTAGATGCAACATGATAAGCGCTGAACCGCCATCGGTATATATTGTTTTAAGAAGCTGAACCAGTATCGACAGATGTAACGTTATAAGCGCTGAACCGCCATCGGTATATGCAACTTCAAAACGCCATCAGCAGAAGTGATTCTGAAATGCCATCGGCAGGAGTAGCTTCAAACGTCATGGGCAGGAGTAGCTTGAAAACGCCATCGGCAGGAGTAGCTTGAAAACGCCATCGGCAGGAGTAACCTTTGAACGACTTCGCCTTTTGTCGTTTAGTGATCGGCAGGAGTAGCCTTGAACACGCCATCGGCAGAAGTAGCTTGAAAACGCCATCGGCAGAAGTAACCTTTGAACGACTTCGCCTTTTGTCATTTAGTGATCGGCAGGAGTAGCCTTGAACGACTCCGCCTTTGTCGTTTAGCAATCGGTGTATGTCTACTTTTAACAACTCATCGGCAGATCAGTTTTCAGCCCTGTTTTACTATTCAGCCCTGTACACTTAACCCGATTCATTAGACAACTAAAATACCCTTTTCAAGGGTATTTCCAAATAATTTCATATTTATAATTCATTATTCTCATTTAATAAACATAATCAAATTACATATTTAACATACAAATACATCATCAAAAACATATTTAGACTTAAACACTCTATAAGTCAACAATCTCCCCCTTTTTGATGATGACAAAATATAAATTTGATTAAACAATGTTCTCCCCCATAATTCTAGCTCCCCCACAACATATTCATACGTTCCAATTTCAAGCTCAGAACATACCTAGTATTCAAAATATGCAGATCATATACAGTATTTAAAATATGCAGATCATATACAGTATTTAAAAAATGCATACTTAGTTCACATCAAAAACTAATTTCTCAACATAGCATCATTAATCAAAGACTATCTCCCCCATTGACATCATAAAAAAAAATAAGGAAAAAAGAGACAATTGTACCAAGGTGCAAAACAAAATATGAAAAACGGGTTACAAAAGAAATTATCTAAGTGAAGCTAAGTCCTTAAGCCACTTCCAGTACTCTTGCATAATGGAAGAATTCACGTTAAGATCTGGAGAAACACTGGGAGCAGGAGGAGCAGGTAGAGCAAGAGGAGCAGGAATATAATGCTGAAAAAGTGCTCGGCAGACATCACCAAAACTAGGAGGAGAAGGAATCACCAAATCCAGACATGGTGGAGCTGCCACAGAAGCAACTATCGAACTGGCTGGCAGAGAGGTAGAAGCAGGAACAGAGGAAGCAGAAGGAGCATTAAACTGGAGCTAAGCCTCATGAATATCCAAAGACATGAAGCGTACATCTTCAACAACTGCAGGTCTGGAAAATGGAAGAAAAAGATCTTCAAAGCAAGCCTCTGTGAAACTGACAGAACTAGAGGATTCGGGTTTGGGTTTGGGATCAGGATGAAGAGCTTCAACTGTAGATCTGAGAGACTAAATCTCCAATGCGACAATGGTTTTATGTCTATCCATTTTCTTGGACAACAGATCTAGACCTGTATCTAAAGCGATGCTCATGTCCAATTTGTTCTTTTTGAGCTTGGCATCGACAGACTTTTCAATCCAACTTTGAATTGAATTGAAGGCTGACCCGAGACTGTCAATGGAGGCCTTCAAATCATTGTACTGATCCACACTCAAGGAAAATCGTCTTTAATAAGTTTGAGGAGTGGAAGGAACAGTGGTGGCTTGAACTGGTGGGGAGGGTTGGACTGGAAGAGCAGGGTGGTCTTGAGGGGAAAGGAGTGGTAGAGCCTGTTGGACTGGAGAAACAGGTTGGACTGTTGGAGGCAGAGAAGGCACCATGAGTGTAGGTGGAGGAGAAGGTGGAGATTCTGGAAAGGATGAGGGCACATATAATGGAGTGGAATGTGCCACTAATGTAGGAGGTGGAGGAGGAGGAGGAAGACTAGGAACAAAAGGTGTAAGGGAAAGGCGAGGAGGATGAGAACGAGACACCTGAGAGGTAAAAGGTAAGTTATCAAAGACAGGAATCTCAGATTCATCCATACCTTCTTGAACAGATTCCTCTTGCAGGACAAGTTTCTTCTTCTCAAGCCTTACAGAGGCTGCCTTAGAAGCCTTTACCTTAGACACATCCAAGACAAACTCCCATTTTCTTGTTTTCTTTATTCCCATTTTCTTGAGGATGGTTTGGGAATAATAACTGGAGGGTTAAAGACGAACAGGATCTTTATCCTCTGGAAATGCAACATCAAGCTGGGTAAAGATCCTCATGAGAAGCAAATTGTAAGGCAGAGAGGTAGCCCTGGATGACACAGCCTGAATCATCCGTCTGACAACAACAAATCCCAGGTTGAAAGGGGTCTTGTGGTAAAGTACAAACAGAACAAAGAGTTCCATTGCACTCACCTCATCATGGTGACCACCCTTAGGGACAATGTTGTACCCTATTATTTGATGCAATAACCTGGCCTTTATGGTCAGGTGTTTGCCCTTTAAGTGATCAGGGGTTTGGTTTGGGTCTAGAGCGACAGTCTTGAGAAAACCAAGACCCTCAGAGGTACCAAAGAAAGGAAGTTCAGATCCGGAATCATAAAGGTGAGGGCAGCTATCTAAATGAGAGCACTCCAAAAGAGCATTTATGGATTGGGGTGTGAGTTCTATGTGCTTTCCATACACATAACTCTTAATTGTAGAGAAATCAGAGGAGAAACTTAAGTTGGCATAAAACATTCGGACTGCTTCAGGATAATAGTAAGATTCTATATCAAACAGTCTTAATAACCCGAGATCCTTCAGAGGTTCAACAATATCCATGCCAACAAAGTCTTCAAAGAAAATACCACGACAGGGAATCAGAGATTTGTGCATAAAGTCGTCATGGTACCTTGCTTCAGAGGCTTGACTGGTGAAGAAGAAAGATGGCCATGCGTTTGCACGAGGAATCACACGAGGCGGACGAGCTGAAACTTTAGCCTTCTTCTTGGCTGGTTTAGGAAGAGCGTGAGACGATGAAGCCATTTGAACGATTCGGAGAAGAAAAACCTAGAGAGAAAAAGGATTGGATGCAGAGGTTTTCTGAAAGGGCGCGAAAGATGAAGCGTTTCTGAAAAGAAACTAAGTTTAAAAAGAATAGGGCATCGCCCGACGGAATGAGGTCACACGTGTAACATCGATATCGCCCGATGGGTGACACGTGTCGACAGATTTAAAAAAAGACATCATCCGATGCCTAGACATCATCCGGTCAGTGGAGGATACATATCATCCGGTGAGTAGCACAGAGCGGGTTATCTATATCCACCGATGCCTTCATTAGAACCAATCACTCTATCACAGGAAGGATTTCCAACAGAGAAATAGCCTTAGTGTTTCTCAACCTGAATAAGACCTAGTCTTATTCTAATATTATTGAAGGTCTTCTCATCCAAAGGCTTGGTAAAAATGTTAGCTCATTGGTCTACAGAATTGACAAATTCTAAGGAGATATCACCTCTTAGAACATGCTCTCTTATAAAATGATATCTGACATCGATATGCTTGGTTCTAGAATGCTGAATTGGATTCTTAGAGATATTGATAGCACTGGTGTTGTCACACCGAATGGGAATCCTATTATAAAACAGATTGTAATCTTCCAAGGTCTGTTTCATCCATAGCATTTGAGCACAACAACTGCCAGCAGCAATATATTCACTTTCTGCAGTTGACAATGCAACGGAGTTCTGTTTCTTAGAAAACCATGACACTAGAGATTCTCCTAAGAACTGACAGGTGCCACTAGTGCTCTTCTTATCAACTAGACTGCCAGCATAATCAGAATCTGAGTATCCAATTAGATCAAAAGAAGTGCCTTTCGGATACCACAATCCTAAGTCACAAGTCCAACTTAAATATTTGAAAATTATTTTGACAGCAGATAAATGAGACTCCTTAGGGTCAGCTTGAAATCTAGCACATAGACATACACTAAAAAGAATATCTGGTCTACTTGCAGTCAAATATAACAAAGATCCAATCATACCACGATACTTTTTGATATCTACATTTATTCCATTTTCATCTTTGTCCAATTTTGTTGTGGTACTCATGGGAGTTCTAGCTAATTTAACAGTTTCTAGACCAAATTTCTTAAGAAGCTCCTTAATGTATTTTTCTTAGCAGAAGAAAATGCCATCAAGAGATTGACTGATCTGAAAACCTAAGAAGAATTTTAACTCCCCCATCATACTCATTTCAAATTCACTTTGCATGAGGGAGGAAAATTCATTACACATTGTGACATTAGTTGATCCAAATATAATGTCATCGACATAGATCTGAACTAACAGAATGTCTTTATCATTTTGCATGGTAAATAGAGTTGAGTCGGTGTTACCCTTTTTGAAATTCCTTTCCTCAAGGAAGTTCCTCAATCTATCATACCAAGCTCTAGGAGCCTGCTTAAGTCTATACACATGATCAGGTTTTGCATAATCTTCAAATCCTAAGGGCTGTTTTACATAAACTTCTTCCTGAATATAACCATTTAAGAACGCACTCTTTACATCCATTTGGAAGAGTGTGAAGTTTTTGTAGCACGCATAGGCTAAGAGCATCCTAATTGATTCTAATCTAGCAACAGGTGCAAACGTTTCCTCAAAATCAATTCCTTCTTCTTGATTGTAACCCTTAGCAACTAATCTGGCTTTGTTTCTTACAACAATCTCATTTTCATCCAATTTGTTCTTGTAAACCCATTTAGTTCCAATAATGGGATGATCCTTTAGCCGTGGAACAAGTTCTCATACCTTGCTCCTTTCAAATTGATTTAGCTCCTCTTGCATAGCTAAAATCCAATTTTCATCACTCTCGGCCTCTTCAAACTTCTTAGGCTCTACTTGAGAGATAAATGCCACATTGGCACAGAGATTCCTAAGAGAGGATCTAGTCTTAACTCCTAATGAAGGATCTCCTAAAACTTCATCTAAGGGATAACTTTTGACATATTTCCAATCTCTAGGAAGAGTAGTAGATTCATCTTTTACAGGAACGATTTCAAGAGAAGTAGAAGAGGGCTCTAAAGATTTTACTACTTGAAGGGGATCAGAAACCTTTTCTAAGGAAAGAGAGTCCAGATGTTTTTCTAGAATGTCATCCTCATCCACATTGATTGTGGGTTGAGGGGTCTCATCAAAGTTGACATGAATTGATTCTTCTACAACTAGAGTTCTCTTATTGTATACCCTATATGCTTTACTGGTAAGAGAATAACCAAGAAAATTTCCAAGTTCAGATTTGGAATCGAATTTTCCTAAGTTATCCTTAGTGTTGAGAATAAAGCATTTACTACCAAAGGCTCTAAAGTACTTAACAGAAGGAGTTTTTCCACTCCAAAGCTCATATGGAGTTTTCTCAAGAATAGGTCTTATTGAGACCCGATTGAGCACATAGTAAGTTGTTGAGACAGCTTCAGCCCAGAAGTACGTAGGAAGTGAATTCTCATTTAGCATGGTTCGGGCTAGTTCTTGAAGAGACCTATTTTTCCTCTCAACAACACCATTTTGCTGAGGGGTTCTAGGAGAGGAGAAATTGTGCTCAATTCCATATTTGAGACACAAGAGTTCAAATCTTTCATTTTCAAATTCTCCACCATGATCACTACGAATAGCAACAATGGTGAGCTCCTTTTCATTTTGAACTCTTTTCCTAAAGCTTGAAAAGGTGTCAAATATCTCATCCTTAGACTTCAGAAAGAACACCCAAGAAAATTTAGAGAAGTTGTCTACAATAACAAAGGCATAAAATTTGCCTCCTAAGCTGGCTATATTAGAAGGGCCGAAGAGGTCCATGTGAAGGAGTTGGAGAGGCTTAGAAGTGGAAATTGCATTCTTCGATGCAAAGGAACTTTTGATCTGCTTACCCATTTGGCAGGCCTCACAGACCTTATCTTTCTCAAAGGATATCTTAGGGATCCCTCTAACTAAATTCTCCTTAGTAATCTTAGCTAAGGTATCCATCCGTACGTGTCCTAATCTCCTATGCCAAGTCCAACTATCATTGGAAGAATTAACAGCAAAACATTTCTCATTAACATGCTCAAAATCATTCAGATCAATAATATAGACATTTTCTTTTCTGAAACCTTTAAACAGTACGTTGTTATTTGAAATGTCTTTAATCACACAAGCATTTGATTTGATTGTTACTTTATAGTCTTTATCACACAATTGACTTATGCTCAGCAGATTATATTTCAATCCTTCTACTAATAAAACATTTTCAATGATTGGATTAGAAGGATTACCTATAGTACCAATGCCAATAATTTTGCCATTTTGGTTTCTACCAAAAGTAACACTTCCTTTCTTCTTGTTGACAACAGCAAACTTAGATGCATCTCCAGTCATGTGCCTTGAACAGCCACTGTCCAGGTACCATTGATTCCTTAATGGAGACGCATCATCCTGCAAAACAGAAATCAGGTTGTCTTCTTAGGTACCCAAATCTTTTGGATCCTAGCGTTAGGTCTGATTCCTTTAGGAACCCATTGTAATTTGCAGCCAGCTTTCTTATCGTTTGTTTTTAAAGGACATTCAAAGGATTTATGTCCTACATCATTGCATGCATGACAAACAGTAGATTTAACAAAGAAATTTTTATGTACCTTCTTTTTACTACTCCCATTATATCCAATGCCTGCTCTATCAAAAGTCATTCTTTGATCACTAATCAGCATGTTCAGTTGTTTACTACTATAGGTAAATTTCTGAACAAGATTATTCAAAGTTTCATTTTTCTTTTTCAGTTCAGTGATCTCCTTTTCATGCAAGTCCACTTCTTTAGCATGCTTTTCTAATAGACCTGCATTTTCTCTTTTCAACAAGTTATATTTATTCTTAAACATACCAAATTGCTTAACCAAGTCATTAAAAGCATCAATCAGATCACCATCATCATTATCACTCTCACTATCACTCAAAGTACCAGAGGATAAAGAACTAAGCTTATCTTCGTGTGCCATGAAGCATAGATTAGCAACTTCCTCGTCTTCAGAGGATGTATCACTTTCACTATCGTCTCAAGTGGTCTTCATTGCCCTTTTCTTGAACTTCTTGGGACCTTTAATTTGAGGACAAACGGCCTTCATGTGTCCTGACTTTCCACACCTAAAGTAGGTAATCTCCTTGTCTTTAGGTAGTTTTTCATTCCTGTGGAAACTTCTCCCATGCAGCTTCTTCCTTCGAAGAAACTTGCTAAATCTTCTGGTAATAAGGGCAATGTCCTCATCTTCATCTTCTTCCTCAGAGTCATATTGTTTGCTCGAGGAAGCCTTGAGTGCTATATCCTTCTTTTTGCTGATCTCCTTTTCTTTGAGATCTTCCTTGTCATTGGCTCTCATGGTTATCTCATGAGTCATCAGAGAGCCAATGAGCTCTTCAAGTTTGAGAGCTTTGAGATCCTTAGCCTCTTGTATGGCTGTCACCTTTGGTTGCCATGCTCTCGGTAGGCATCTCAGAATTTTTCTTACCTGCTTTTCACCTGAGTAAATCTTACCAAGACCTTTAAGACCATTAGTGATGTTAGTAAATCGAGTAAACATAGAACTAATGGTTTCTACTTTTTCCATAGAAAACAGTTCATATTCATGAACTAACATGCTCAATTTATTCTCTTTAACCTGGTTTGTGCCTTCGTGAGTGATCTCTAATAAGTGCCAAATTTCTTGAGCACTCTTACACCCTTGTACTCTATTAAATTCATCTCTATTTAGAGCACAGTACAGAGTATTTATTGCCTTGGCATTAAGGCTCAGATTTCTCTTAGGGATACTTAGGGATACTTTTTCCATAAAAATTTGAAATAAAACTAGATAAATGAAAGTTACCTCGAGATAGAGTTGTTTAACGGGCGGGTTGGCTCAGCTCGCTAATGTAGCGAGCCAAGCCTTGCCCAGTCCCATGAGGAAGGCCAAGTCAAGCCCAGGGGTTGGGCTCGTGAGCCCGCCAGGGACCGCGCCAGGTGGTGTCCAAACGAGCCGGTGGTGGTGAATGTAGTTTTAGTCAACAATATAGTATTGATGATATATGAAGTGAATTAAAAACTGAAAATTATTCTACTTCTTTTACAAATGAACTCAATATTTATTTTGAAGCTCGTTATCAATTTTCTCGAGATGAGAATTTTGATATTTTAGATTGGTGGAAAATACATTCTACCACATATTCTATTCTTTCTATAATGTCATGTGATCTACTAATACCTCATGTTTATACTGTAGAATCGGAATTTACTTTTAGTGCAAATGGACATGTTTATGATGAACGAAGAATAAGACTTGCACTGGACCTTATGGAGGCACTTATTTGTATCAAAGATTAGACTGACGCCAAGACGAGAGATCCACAATGAGATGATGAAATTCTTAAGGAGTTTACGAATTTGGATGTTGAAAATTAGAGATTCTTTTTATTGAATTTCTTTTGTAATTTGAAGTATTTTTTTTTAATTTGTAATATTTTTTTGAATTTGTAATTTTTTTCAAATTATAATTTCTTTTTATGTCAAAATATTTTAAATGATATTTATGTGATATTTTTTATTAGATAGTCTCAAATTATTTTTTTATTAATACATTCAATTTTATATATTTTAACATAACTAATTTTAAAATAAAATGAATAAATATCGTTGGTATATAATTATTAATATTTATTATAATTTTAAATAAAAAAATTTTAAAAACTTATATTATATTTATATATGTTGAAAATATTTATATACGCTCAGCTCGTTAGGTTCGGCTCGTTAAAGCTCGTAAATTTGACTCGGCTTGGCTCATTTAACTCGTGATTCGCAAGCCGACTCAGGTTGAAATTTTTTCTGGCTAGTTTATTATATTCGGCTCTTTAGTATCGTTAGGCTCAAAAAGCTCGAGTCGTTTAACTCGTTAGGGTCGGTGAGCTATACTACTTCTGGATTGGTTCGGCTTGGCCGGCTCGTTTGTCATCTCTACCTCGAGATAATGGTCCGAATAATGTTTAGATTTTGGTTTGAATATATGTATATGAAATAAAATTTAAAAATTATAAAATCATTTTATAAAAAGGACAGAGAGGGACTAGTTTTCTTTCAGAGACGCGATGCTAGTCTTGTAAGGGCCACCACACCCTTTATAAAATCGCCAAGTGTCGCGGCGTCATTTTACGTGACCATGAAACTGACACATTTTACTCACGACCGTCCTGCTGACTGACCCGACTGGTGTCAATAATAGGTCCAGACTTAGTGTAAGGTCGAGTCGAACTCAATCTGGTCCTCAAAAAAAAAAAAAACAAAGAATTCCAGCTCGGTCATGGACCAGATGATGAACCTGAATTTTATCCATTATCTTTAGATTAGCTTCCAAACACACTATGTTGCCTCTCATGCATCCAACAAAATAGATTTGAAAGTCTGTAGCTTCTTTTTGACTCATTTTCGGCTGCTCAACTCTATATTTGTTTTTTTTGTTAAACCATAGTTTATCAAACAAATCAATCTGAATTTCAAAACTTTGTTATTAAACGATATAAACGAAACATACAGCTTTTTGGAAGAAACCATGAGAAAGAACTGTTTGTGTCCTCGTAAAATACATTTGGCTTACTCGAAGAAGCCGTCTTTAGCTATGTATCAAACAAGTTAGTGTTTGGCTTTTGCAAAATTAGAAATAGTCCGACTTAGTTAAACTGTTTAATCCATGAAAAGATCGATGTGCTTAGTCATAGTGTAATCAATCCTATAAAATCCACACAAGTGTCAAATTAGAATCATCTGAACTTACAATAGAACCATTTTAGTGAGAATAAGGTGGTGGCTAAGGACTGGTTGGAAGGACAGGAAAAGGCAAGAAAAGCTCAAACTAAACGACAGAAATGGCAACCCTATAAAAACTCCATTAAATTAAAACTCTAAAGTACAAACAAACCACAAGAATCACAAAATATCATGTGTAAGATGAAGTCTTCTATCCCCTCTAATTCCCATTTCCACGATCATCTCCCAGCTTGCCCTACTTTCGTTTCCTTGGAAAAAGAAGAAGAAACCACGTTGTCGTCCTCTTTGATCCCCAAACCCTCAGCTGCAGAGAAACAACCCAGAGAAACCCTGAAAAATACTACTACCCATCTCTCTCTCGCCATTAATGAAGCTTTCTGCATTTCGGAGATTGCTTTTCCGATGATACTAACTGGCCTTTTGCTCTACTTTCGCTCTATGATTTCCATGCTTTTTCTCGGCCACCTTGGTGAGCTCGCTTTAGCCGGCGGCTCTCTCGCTGTTGGCTTTGCAAACATCACTGGATACTCGATTCTTTCCGGCCTAGCCATGGGAATGGAGTCCATTTGTGTCCAAGCTTTTGGAGCCAAAAAATTTACCCTCCTCGGCCTTTATTTACAGAGAACTGTAATTCTGCTTTCCTTTGCTTCCTTACCCATTTCTTTTTTATGGCTGAATATGAAGAAAATCCTTGTTTTTTTTGGACAAGATGAAGATATCGCCTTTGAAGCTCAATCTTATCTTCTTTTCTCTCTTCCTGATCTTTTAGCTCAGTCCTTTTTACACCCTTTACGTAGTTATCTCAGAACACAATCGATCACTCTTCCTTTAACTTTTTGTGCTGCTTTTTCGATCTTTCTCCACATTCCGATCAATTATATTCTTGTTTTTTGTTTGAATTTTGGAATCAAAGGAGTTGCTCTAGGTGGAGTTTTCACCAACTTCTTTCTCGTCTCTTCTCTTATACTTTATATCATATTTTCCGGAATTCACAAGAAAAGTTGGGGAGGTATTTCAATGTCGGAAAGCTGGACAGAATGGAGAAATCTGTTAAAGTTAGCTATCCCGAGCTGTGTTTCAGTCTGTCTCGAATGGTGGTGGTACGAAATAATGATTCTGCTTTGTGGATGGCTAGTAAACCCTAAAGCGACAGTCGCTTCAATGGGGATCTTGATCCAAACAACTGCTCTAATCTATATCTTTCCATCGTCAGTGAGTTTCAGCGTTTCTACAAGAGTAGGAAACGAGCTCGGTGCAAACCGACCAGAAAAAGCAAAGCTTTCCTCCATTGTTGGCGTTTCTTTGAGCTTCATACTTGGATTTTTAGCTTTGGCTTTTACAGTCATAATAAGGAGAACTTGGGCCACCATTTTTACAGAAGATAAAGAGATAATAGCTTTAACGTCAATGGTATTGCCGATTATTGGGCTCTGCGAGATTGGAAATTGTCTTCAAACTACAGGATGTGGAGTTTTGAGAGGAACAGCGAGACCGAAAGTAGGAGCTAACATAAACTTAGTTTGTTTTTACTTGATGGGTATGCCGGTGGCTGTCGCACTAGCCTTCTACTGTGGGTTCAACTTTGAAGGGCTGTGGCTGGGTCTGTTGGCTGCTCAACTCTCGTGTGCATTGACCATGGTTCTGACTTTGGCGCGAACCGACTGGAAAAGTGAGGCCGAGAGGGCCAAGAAGTTGACTGGTGGTGATGGAAATTACATTATAGGAGAAGAAGAAGATGATGCCGATGATGATGCAGAAAAAGAGTTTCATAAATGAGACATTAAGGGATATTGTTGATATTTTCTAATAATTAGAACTCATTAATGCTAATTATCAATCCAATCCAATTTCCCTCGTTTGTTTTTGGGTGATTCTAATCCGGCTTTTCAACAATGTTTTGTACAAGAGGAACACAAGATAATGAGCAAAACCTAAATACGACAAATTGGTTCCAAATGAAACATTATTATTATTACTAAGGTAAAAACCATTTTGAACATCAAAGTATCCATTTTTTTTTTTTAAAAAAACCCTTAAAATATTAACCCTAATAAAAACAAACCTCAAACTATAAAAAATCTAACAATTTAAATCCTAATGGACCCGATAGCCCATCGTTTCGCATTTTACAAAGAGAACGGGAGACCGTTCTCCAAGCGCAGCCTTCCGTTCTATTCTGGGGTCGACATGGGGTGTAGAACCCCCTGCGCGCGAGCTTTGCACGTGGAAACAGACGGGGGCCGTTTACGCCCCCGAGTCGACCCCCAAATAGAACGAGGGGCCGTTCTATTTAGCTCGGCCCCCCGTGTAACACGTGCAACACACGTGTTACAGAGAAATTTTAAAACGGGGGGCCTTGTCCTCAGCACAGCCCCCTGTTCTCCCACCCGTGATCATTCTCCCACCCGTGATCAATTATTGATCACGGGCTGGAGCACGCGGGCGTCGCGGGGGGCCATGTAGAGAGAATGGTCCCTCGTTCTCTGACCCGTGATCAATTATTAATCATGGGCGGGAGAACGGGAGATCAGCCCTCCACACCTTCCTAAAACTCTAAAACTTTGCAAATATTTTTTTGTTCCAGTGAATTTTCTTCGTATTAGCCACGACTATAGATCTGATTCAAGTCGATCGGTTGATTTAGACGAGAAAACAACTTGTGATGCCGATATGAATTAGTATTCGTACGATACGATTGCATATGGTGATCTTTGAACATTCGATCACTTAGATGGAAATGAAGAAATAGAGGTGCATTTGACCTCCAGAACTCTAGACGATGAGCTTCGAACACCAGTCATTTCGGGGGATGATGAGATGGAAAGCACACTGGTAAGAGAAGAAATCTCAATGGTTTTTTTTTTGGAAAAAAAATATAGTTATTTATAGGAAATTAGAGCAGAAATAGTTGAATATTCTTTGAAAAATAGTTATAAGATCAAATTCACCAAAAGTGAAAATCGGCGACTGACGGTTAAGTGTGAAGATGAGTGTGAGTGGCGACTGCATGTTTTTAAGATGCAAGACAAGCATATGTTTCAAATAAAGAGTTTGATCGATTCTTACAGCTGTTTGAGGAAAATTGAGAATCGACACGCTAGAGTAAAATAAGTGGCAAATCATTATCGAGATAGGTTCAAAAGTCAACCTACATGGGAAATCTCTTCCATTATCAAGACAGTGAGGAAGGATTTAACTGTCAACATTACACCTAGTCTTGCCAAAAGAGCAAGAAGCATAGCTCGAACACTTAACGAAGGCAAGGGCGACGAACAGTACAAGCTAGTCTTGTCGTACGCACCATAAATATATAGATTAAATCTGGGTAGCACATTACAAATACAAATTTACGAGATGGGGTCTGATTCATTAGTATGCCAAAGAATGTATATGTGCATGGCTGCTTACAAGATAAGTTTGCTGTAGTACGGTCGCCCTATTATGTTTGGATGGTTGTCATCTTAAGGGTTCGTATCTCTGCCAATTACTCACAGCTGTTAGTATTGATGGCAACAATGAAATATATCTCGTTACTGTTGCCAACGTCGAAAAAGAGTGTACAGACACATGGACGTGGTTTTTACAACATTTAAAGCGAGACCTAAGCACTAGATCAGGCGACGGATAGACAATTATTTCGGATCGATAAAAGGTATAATGCATTTATGGCGTGGGATAGTATCTGCAATTGTTTCTCGTACCGCTTATTTAGTGGTGTAATTGTAATGTGTAAGGAAGATCTGTCTAGGAGACTGGATTTTAATTGGAACCATTTGTGACCCCTCCATCTTTTCTTAGGAACTTACTTGGAAAGGTAATTCTATCTAGGAGATTGTTCAATACAGTCTTTCCTGGGAATTATCTTATCAGTACTCTCCACGTTATATTGTTTTATGATGACCCTGTTTTTTTTTCAAATATTAGGATTTGTTGAAGGTTGTGCAAGATTAATTAGAACACGCCGAACACCGGTACTGCATCCGGCATATGTACGCAAATTTTAAAAACCAATTTCGGGCAGAGCGTATAGAGATGCAATGTGGAATGCAGTCAAGGCAACCACAATTTATCATTTCGAGATAGAAATGAGGAAACTACATCAGCTTAACCCGGATGCCCACGCATAGCTTCGAGAAGAAGAGCCTAGATATTGGGCTAGTCATGTCTTCTCTTCGATCCCCAAGTGTGAAATGGGCTTGAATAATTTGTGCGAGTCATTCAATGCAGTTCTATTGTCGGCCAGGGACAAACCAATCCTGACCATATTCGAGTTAATCAGAAAGTGCTTGATGACTCGCATTGTGAAAAAAATTTGAGAAGTTGGCCCAATAAACAAACCTCTTGTGTCACCAGATAAGCAAAAAGCTTGAGAAGCTAGAAAGTGCAGCTCGAAATTAGAGTGTTGTGTTTGCGGGAGCTACACGATTTGAGGTCAGCAACGGCAACGAACAATACGTTGTCAACATGAATACGTGTGTGTGCAACTGTAACAGGTGAGAGGTTATTGGAATCTCGTGTGTTCATTCCATTCCATGCATGCATTTCTTGAGAGTAGAACCGAAGAATTACGTACATCGATGCTATCACCGGGGAACTTACCTGCAGATGTACTCACACTTTGTTCAACCCGTGAACGGCCACCAAATGTGGCCTCAAATACCAAATCTAAAGGAACTCATCCTGCCAAGAAGATATCACCAACCCGGTAGGCCGAAGAAGACAATAGTGCGTTATGTCGATGTGTAACGACCTATTTTCTCAGTAAGATATTTTCCGCTCTGGGAATTGGATTGTAGCCTAATATCCTCCCCTCACGGCTTTGTTTGGCGATGACTTCCCAGTCGGTCACCCAACCTGGTACTACTCTCGCCGAAGCACTTTTAACTTAAAAGTTCTTATGGGATCCGTTGTCAATTGTGCTCCAAAACGCGTCTTACTATCCTGGGAGGGTCTCTTTACATATGTTTCATTTCCATATACTTCCCCAAGCGATGTGAGATTGTGACGACCCCCCTTTCTACGACCGAACCATCCGGCCCAAGTCCAACCCGGGATCTGCAGAATTTTAATTCAGCAGGTCACCCTCCGGCCCAAGTCCCACTTGGGATTCGCAGAGCACTGGGTGGTTCCTCCTCATACGTGTCCATTCAGGTCATCACAATCACCCCCCTCAAGGGCCCAACGTCCTTGTTGGCCACATTTCTGGTTGGGTATAGACTCTGATACCACTTGTAACGACCCATTTTTTCAGTAAGATATTGTCCGCTCTGGGGATTGGGCCATAGCTCAATATCCTCCCCTCACGGCTTTGTTTGGCGAGGACTTCCCAGTCGGTCACCCAACCTGGTACTACTCTCGCCGAAGCACTTTTAACTTCGGAGTTTTTATGGGATCCGTTGTCAATTGTACTCTAAAACATGTCTTACTATCTTGGAAGGGTCTCTTTACATATGTTTCATTTCCATATACTTCTCCAAGTGATGTGGGATTGTGACGACTCCCCTTTCTACAACCAAACCCTCCGATCCAAGTCCAACCCGGGATCCGCGGAGTTTTAACCTAGTACGTCACCCTCCGGCCCAAGTCCCACTCGGGATTCGCGGAGCACTGGGTGGTTCCTCCTCATACGTGTCCATTCGAGTCATCACACGATAAGCTCTCAAGTTTGACAATTAGTAAGAAGAACTCAAAGATATCATGTGTTATAGGTCGACAATAGGGGCATAATAGTTGCACTTTTCTTCACCGGGGATCCACTTCAGGCGCTGCTTTGCAAGACACGTTTATGGGTTTCAACACATTTGACGGGACACGGGTATAGTTCAACATAATTTGCTCATATACACACTGTTATTATTTTTTAATATAGTTTTCATTCTATGCAGGAATCTGCAACGCGCAGCCGAGACAGAAATTATTGACTGTTGTAATTTCGTCATGTTTATCCATTTTTTCAAGTATTACTAAAATAACCTAAAATAAATAAAAATATTATTTAAATAAATAATTATAATTTGAATAACCTTTGAAATTACATGAAAATAAAATAAATATTACACGAATTAATTATGTTTGAAAATGAAAAAGAAATATGAAATCGAATAGGAGGTGTTCGTTGGCTGGGGATCAAGTGAGTTTCAATCTATTTTTAGAAGGAAAACGATTAACCATAAACAGATACACGACATGCTGGATTCATATTTTTTTGATTCTGATTATTCGAAGAATGTGAATCCAGCATGTTGTGTATCTTGTTACGGTTATTCTTTTTCCTTCCAAAAATGGATTGAACCTCACTTGATCCCCAGCCAACGACACCTTCATATTCGATTTCATCTATCTTTTCATTTTGAAACGTAATCAATCTGTGTAATATTTATTTCATTTTCATGTAATTTCAAAGGTTATTCAAATTATAATTATTTATTTAAATAATATTTTTTATTTTAGTTTATTTTAATAATACTTATTTATTATAAGTTATTCAAATTATAATTATTTATTTTTTTCAGTTTATTTAAAAAAACAAAAAAAAAATTGAAAAAATAGACAGAGTTTCGTTTGTTTTATGACTCCTTCATAGCTATCTGCAAACAGTTCCTGCAAATTCAAATCACAAATATATACCCAACAGCCAGATTCCAGTAAATAATATACATCAAGATATAAAATTAAAGTACATCAAATTTACAAACGAAAAGTAAAGTACATAAAATGAAACACAAAATCTAAACTATACTACTCCAGTGGGACATCGTCGTCTTCGGGAGTCATCCAATTCGCCATCCTCTTGGTGAGCTCTCTAAGGGACTCACTGAGATAGTCTTGTGACTGAACTACCTTTTGCTGGCTCACGACAAGCTCCTCGACCCTGCCTATGAGGATTTCCATCCTCTGCTCCCTCTGTTGCTGCTGCATCTGGTACCTCTGATCTAGTTGTTGTTGCTGCTGCATATACATATGCTACATTTGTTGATGTATCTGCTGCTGCATCTCATACATCTGTTGCATCCTGTCCTAGCTACTATCAGCTTGAGAGGCAAATGGCGGCGCGGTCGCGGTGGTGGGGGCGTCCTCCTCCATCGGAACATTCCAAGATGTTGAGGCCCCGGGATCTTCAGCATCCAAGACCTGACGAATTCGACTAGGCCCATCCGAGTCAAATGAAGTCTGTCAAATACATCGACGGATCTTGAAGCTCTCTGTTGCTCTACAGTGGGCAGCTGCACCTAAGATGGCTCCACAATCTTCCAAATTAGTGTCCACTACGACAGATTTTTGTTCTGTGTTCGCCCGATCTTTTCCATGTGACCTAAAATCATGTACCATGGGTCGAACAGCGTGTCGCTGTAGAGCTTCTCCAAGATATAGAGATTTATCCAGCTCACTAGAACTCTATGTTCATCTCTGAGCAGCAAGGTGTGGCTGATCAGGTTGTAAACAACCCGAGCTTTTACATTCAAGTCCTTCGACTTCAGTTTTTTGAAGGCTGCAATTTCTGAATTCCGGTGAATCTGCCTAAGGAACTGCAGACCATCTGCTGATCGTGCAAAATTATACTCTCGGGAAGCGTGATAGTATCTAATCGCATCATCTGTGGTAAATCTCAGCAGTTCGTTCACATCACTTGCATCTACGATAATATATGTACCGAATAGGTAAGTCTTCAAGTACCCCTCAATCCCAATAGTGGTCAAGTTCGAGTAAAATAAGAGAACAATTTTTTCAGAGCTATCTCCCCGCATGTTGTAGACCCCGAGCAAGAAAATGTGCTCAAACATCTCATTGATCTCCAAAGACTCCCAACCGTTGAAGTTGGCAGTGTTCCCATAAATAATTGAGTGGATGGACATATCCTGCTCGAACTGCTATTGACACGCCTAGTTTTGAAATTCTATAAACAAATAACCAGGCGGCGGTTGTGGCACTTGATCCGAAGCATCTTGCGATGAAGGTACCCGGTTTGACGGGCCAGCTTGTGTCGGGTGGGGAGCTTTTGGTTTGAAAAAAAATTTGGGCCTCATTGCAATTTGGATTTTTGACAAATAGGAGGCTCGGGGTTGGGATTTTCAGTGATTAGTCGGCTCAGCTTTCAGATTTTTCACTGATTGAGAGGCACAGTTTCAGATTTTTTTACAGTGGAGGCCTCGAGTTTAAGTTATGGACGATGAAGCTTCAGATTTTGGAATTTTCGGCGGCAAGAGCTGAGATTTGAGGAGTTTGAAGAAAAGCTGGAGACACGAGAGCATCTCTACAAATAGAGAGTTCTTGCATTCTTGCACTGATAATTCTCGGGGAGATTACATTGAAGCTACGGATTATCGAGAACGGAGAGCCTAACTAGTTTGATCTCTCTATCTTATCTTTTTTATTTTGCGTTGTAATTTTAATGGATATCGTTTTTAATTTATTTTCAGTTGCTTCTCTTTCATATATGATTAACTAACTCTCTTTTCCATGATTACAATTTGAACTTTACATGTATTATAATTTATTTCTATCCTCGTTTTTTAGTATTATTGATTCGTGATGAGTTTGTTTATTATGTTTGGGTTTGATTGTTAATCTAATTAGTTGTCCATTATTTAGATTAATTTTGTTATATGTAAACAATTTGAGAAAAAGATTTGTATGTTAGATACATATATGACAACTACAATCATCAAGTGGAAACTGTGAGTTTATGTTGGATAGAAATATACACTTGCATAACGTATGTAATCACGTAGCGAACTTGAAAATGATCCATCAAAATCGTTAGGATTATGTAGTACCTCTAGTGGATGCTAGCAGGTAGAGGTGACAAACAAGTCAGCTGAGTCGAGCTTGAAACAATTTAGCTCACCAAACCTAACGAGTTAAACGAGCCGAGTCTAACGAGATAGCTCATAAAAAATTTCAACTTGAGCTGGCTCGCGAGTCAAAATTAAACTAGTCGAGCCTAGCCGAGTCGGCTAAACGAGCCTATCAAGACTTAACGAGCCCTGCCTAACAAAACAAACATACATAAATATTTTCAATTTATATAAATGTAATGTATATTTTTAAAATTTTAATTATTAAACTTAATAATTATTGATCATTATAATGTCAAAATATAATAGTTACATTATTACAAATTATACACGTACTAATTAGATTGACATTTATTTAATTGTCAATCATTTACAATTAAGGTGACAAATGAGTTTATCGAGTCAAGCCGAGCCGAGCTAAGCCAACCTTAAAAAAGTCCGGCTCACAGAGCCTAACGAGTTAAACGATTCAAGCCTAAAGAGCCCAACGCACCAAGGCTAACGAGCCAGACAAAAAAGAATTTCAACCCAAGCCCGCTTGCCAGCCAAAGTTAAACGAGCGAGCCGAGTCTGCTACAGATAAACGAATGCAACAAGCACTTATTGGTGGACGTAGTGGCAGTGGTTGTGTCGACATGGAGGAAGAATCGAGTCACGTGGAAGGATTTGCTCAATTTTGCTCAACTTTGGAGACCTAGTTAGAGGCACTTTTTGACGGAGAATAGGAAGATTTATTGAAGCCTAATCAGTGCTTTACTCAACTTCTTTCCAATAAGTTAGACATATCCAGTTCTAAATAATCGGGAACACGATGAACATAGGGGTTAAGGGGGGACTCCATACTCGACGTAGGGCAAATGAGAGACTCGAACACAAGGAGGGAGTGAGGAACATAGCGAGAATTGGAAAATTAGGGTTGAGGTTGGGTATTGAGTACTGGGTACTGGGTAGGAATTTCTAGAGTTTTGTGCTTAGCAAGTCATTATTCCTTCGTTTTACCAAGTCTACTCATTTTGTCTCGCTTGGTTCAACTGTCTTCTTTTGAAAACCTATTTTCGTGTTTTGATTTCTTCATCTACCTCTGCATCGCACTTTTTGATCGTTTTTTATAAGATCGAAGAGGTCCAATTGAGCTTTTACAATATTCCTTATTTTGTCGTATCCCCCTCGTATTGATTTCGCACTAGAGCATGGTTTGTGTTTCTTCATGCTTGTATTCGTTCGTTTCAAGGGTAAAAAAATTAGCACTAAGCTTTCCCTCCCATCGGTTAGGATGTTGGATTTGGGTATGTTAAGTTGTGTAAACTCGATATATATATAAAATTTGGATATTTTATATACATTCAATCGTTAAATGATTAATTAATAATATTACTAAAATTGTATCTTTAATATGATCTATCTATATATTATTTCTTTTTTTACGTTTTTGAGGTCAACTTGTTGGTTTGATCATTATTGTTTTGGTTACCAAGGTTAGGCATTTGCTAGCTGGGGGGAGTGTCTTCTTTAAAAACTATTTCGTGTTAATTTCTTCTTACCTCTGACGTCACTCATTATACGTTCTTGATAGAATCGACATGTTCGATTGAGCTTTTGGAATTCTTCTATTTGCGTATATCCTCGTATTGCGTTTCGCACTAGAGCATGTATTTGTGTTCTGCATGCTCGTTTGTTCGTTTTGAGTAAAGCGGATTTGCGTTGAGTTGACCCCCTGAAAGTTTGGATGTCGGAGTTTTTGTCATGTCAGTTAGTGGTGATAAATTGGATGGTTTATCTGAGTTGATAATAGATCTTTTAAATTAATAAAAGATCACTGTAAAATAATAAATTAATTATAAATAATAATATCAAAATGATTTTATATTTTAGTTACTTTTTCTTTTTTTCACATTTTTTTTTT
>CM039511.1:42599921-42725906 GCA_022432975.1 Begonia masoniana
CCCAATTTGCCGATCGATCGGGACCTCATGGCGAATCGATCGGTTGTGGTCCCGCCGGCACCCCCGGTGCACAAACCTCGCAGACCCCCGATGCACGCGACATCCTTACCGAGCCCTTTGCACACCAGCGCAATACTTCTACAATTTCTTCCCAGTTTCACTTTCTCCAGTTCTACCACCAACAGTTCAATTAAATTATCTAAAACCTTTCCAAAACCTCTTTAAACACAAAATACTTCAAAAACCCCAAAAACTCGATCACATGTAGCGAAAAAACATGTTTGAAAAATGCTGGGCGTAGTTAAGAAATCAAACGCATGATCGATCTAAAACTTAATCGTATCCAGAAAAACCTAAAAGCCAAACAGTTCAGTATGTTTTTTGAAAAGACAACGTATCATACAAAAGTTTTAAAACATAATCCAAAAAACGTATATATCAACTAAATCCTAAAAAAAACTATACAACGCAACTAACCTCGAGACGTCACCCACGTGTCAAAATAGTCTGACTGTCGCAATCAACCCCGCAAGCTCGTACGCCAACCACACTATCATCGGCCTGACGGCTCAAAAGTTCTATACGTATCGATCTGTTACCTAAAGCATAGAGTTAACTAATAAGGCCTAAAACTCAGTAAAAATCATACTAATGCAAACATGTCCTCGTGTATCCTCATGCACGTGCTATTCATGCACGTTCAAAATAAATGAACATTATTTTACATTACCTTCAAGTGAACATGAAGTAAAGTGAGGGCTTATAGAGGAAAATGTGCAAATACATACATGACTAGTAGTGATTTTGCGGGTCCCAGGAGGATACAATATATGTGTCCTGGCGAAGACGGTTTTACATAGTCCCAGAGAAGAACAAGAACTAGTCAGTCTCTGTCCCACACTTAACCGTACTTTACATCACATTTTATCTTTCTCACTTCAATCACGTGCATAAAATATTTTGCTGTATGATTTTTTTTGAAAACGTGATGCATGAATTCATACATTGTGCATACCACGTAACATAATGAAAAGACCAATCTCAAAGCATAAATAAACGACAGGGCATCGACACAATACATAAAGTATCACGCTTAACTTAAGAGTATGCTAGACTTAACTACCCAATGACAAAACCCGAAGAACCTAAAGCCTAGTCCCTCCGTGGGTAGGACCTTAAGGGCCAACCCTAAACATTTGAACTTACCTGAGGGCTGTGGAATTTGCCGAGCCTTGAAGTATTTTTTTTCTTCGACGAGTCTCGAACCTATAAGCACATTAATCAAATTATTCTCCAAACTACATAGTCGTTAACTATTAGACTAAAATGAAACGAATTCAAACGCTCCATTCAATAGCTCAAACCAAATAAAATTCTCTTGACAATCTTCAAACCCTTTTGGGCACACTTTCATACTCAAATTACTCACCCAAACGACTTCCGGGTTTTCGATATTCAATATGTTACGGAAACCTCATTACATCTAGTTTAGCATGAACTGTAATTTTGCAAAGCATGCTCGGGAACGATAGCAAAATAGAAAATTCTTTGGTCCCTAAAATAATTCAATTTCTGATCGATTTTTTTTGTTTTTCATTGAACGAGCTAGTTCTCCTTTAGATTATCATTCAATACCCTTAAAATTAATATCTAGCCGATTTCATGTTGTAAAATGATAATTTTTCTCCAAAATCCTAAACTTAAACGAAACAAACGAATAATAGCCTAAACTCGTTAAACACTACTTAGAAGGGTACCTTAATCAAAGAACGAGAGGAATGGAGGGGAGGAGACGTCATGGAACACCGCGGGTGAGGAAACGGTTTTCGTCGCCGGAGAGAGAAGTGAAAAGGAAGAGAGAATGCAAGGGAAGAAGAAACAACAAGGGGAAGGGGCTTCTCGGGGCATGTGAAGGTAGGGATGGAGGAAAGAGATAAACAAAATGTGGGTTTGTTTCTGAATTCGTTTAAAATCTCCACTTTTTAACTTCTACAATTTTGCTCATTTTCTTAAATTTAAGGTTTGACGGCATTCAAATTCTAAAAAAGCAAATTGCATTTATAGTGAATTAATGTCATCTAAAAAAAAATTAGGGACAATTTGAAATTACATGACCAAAAACGGCCTGGTGTTACAATTAAACGACGATGTGTTTACTACTGGACACCGCTAAGTTTGAGAGTAGGGGTGATCGTGGTCCGGTCGGTCTGTTTTTGAAAAATTATGACCGTGAACACTCTAATTCGATTTAAATTTTTGCCCAGCAATAAGCATAAAATTTTTCCCATAACGAACCAGCACGGACCACAATCTGGTTCTGGTTCGGTCGGTCTGGTCTTTTTTTTTTGCTGCCACTAAAAAAATGTCTAGCGAGAATTCTGGTCTCGGTTTATGTTTAACTTCATATAAAGGTTTATAAGAATAAGCAACAGGAAATACAAAAGAAACAACACTCTACGACTTACTGCCAGAACGAACAATTCAATAAAAAAACTCGCTATTCAAGCAATATTTACCGAGATACCACAACAGACCACTAAAATGCAACACATGTACAAACATACAAGCTCTAAACAACGATTCAAATAAAGAAAAAAAGAACAATGCCAAAAGGGACCCTTAGTTAAAATAATCAAAAGTAAAAAAAACCTAATATTTGGAATCGGGTGTAATCACGAATCCGCAAGGTAAAACCACGCTCCTCCATTAAACTAAATGCAAAAACAACTCCAAAACTAAAACAACATAAAAAATCAATTTTCACATAAACCGTAGCAAAAAAGCGATCTACGCGCTGAGCGAAAATGTAATCGTCAAGAAAAATCAAATAGCTTACCTGGGTGTGATCTGATGTGGTCAGAAAACACTGGTTATCTTCTTACACAAATCAACAAAACTTTTCCCTTCCATTATTTGAGAAAAAAGACGAAGATCTAAATCAACGTGATAAGTTGTAAATCGGAAAAACAAGAATCAAAAGAGCTGTATATGAAAGGGGAAGTCAAAGACCAAGAGCTACTCGGTAACGAAGGACAAGTCGATGAGTAATGTCTAGGAAATCAAAGAAGAAACAAGGAAGGAAGAAGAAACAAACGGAGCCGGTCGTCTGTTGCTGAGAAAGTTTGTACGTTTTAAGGGTGTAGGGTAGACTTAAGCTATCGGTCCGGGGTTTGTTGGATTTTTGTCACCCAACCCGAGACCGAACACAAATTTCGGTTCTCCCCCCAAAAAACAAAACCGAAATCTACAAATTTTCTCATAAATGACTAGAACGGACCAAAAGACTCGGTTTGGTCGGTTTTGCCTCACCCCTAATTTTGAGTGTGATTACAAAAAAAAAAAACAAATATAGGGTTTGGTTGCATAGATCCATAGTTTGCATAGACTTAAGAGTGTGGAGTCCATATAAAATTGGAGTCCATAAAAAGAATTATCTTAAATAGTTTTTTGTTGGTTTGAATTTTTCTCTATTCTTACTATCTCTTCTTATTCTATGTTATCAATGTTGATTGATCATAATCTGATTTAACTCTTTACACCAATAACTATTATAGAAAGTATGAACGAAAGTAAATATACATTATTAAAAAATTACATCTCCGTGTATAATTCAACGAAAAATCATACGGAAGCAGTAAAAATTCTCCCAACTCGCTACATTAAGATTTGAAATGTATTTAAAGAAATAGTTTTTTTTTGAGGGTTTTGGTAACGCTGTATTTACTTAGATTCTACACTGACAAATTATCTTTTATAGATTTAGTCGTAAGGAAAAGGACCAGAACATCGGTCGCTTGGGTCCTCCGAAGATTTGGTTGATCCTTGGTTTACCCACAGAAAGATGAACCGGAGCGATGATCTAATATTATTACGAGATTGATGCGCCTCTGGTTGAGGGTAAGCTGTGTTTCTCAATCACAGGATCACTCACTCTCCGGCCGTCCCCATTCCTCGGAGGATGTTCCGATAAACAGTCTCCGTGTCAACGCCAAATTCTCTAACTTCCATGTGATCCTGATTGATTCATCTCCTCCCCCGTAATGCTTAATCTTGAGGTTCTATCTTTTATCCTTCGATTCTCGATATTTCAGAAGGATTATGGTCTGTTCTGGTCTTCGTCTCGTCCTAATTTAAAAGGAGATCGGCGTAGCGTCTGGGGATATTCTGGGGACTAGATAGTCGGAGCAGGCTTCTAACATCTTTTCCCTAGTTTTATTTATTTTTGTACTAGGCATCCATGGGGCACTAAGTAGAGCTACGAGTATGATTAAGTTTCCCTTAGAGGGTTGAGATGAGTTTTTGATAACTTTGATATAGCTGAGATAATTAAGTCGGAAAAAAGAAGTGTGTTGTTACCCTCGTCGTTTTTTTTTGGCCTCGTGGAAGGAGAAGCTGTAATTTACTTACGCCTTCTTCATCGATTAAGTTTTTTCTATGAAGTTGAAATTTTCAATGCTGTCTTTCAATTTATGATTAGAGAGCTCTGGTGCTCGTTGAATGGTGAATGCTCCCCGGTTATGGATTGTTTTGGTTCTAAGGCGGTGGAGAGACAGACTCGGTTCTGGTCGGTTCTTGCTCACCCTAATTTTGAGGTGTTGATCACAAAAAAAAAAAAAAAACAAGTATAGGTTGTGTGGTGCATACGAACTCCCATTGTTTCTAGACTCCAAGGAGTGTGGGTCCATATAAATCTTGGAGTCCAATAAATATTATTTCCTTTAAAATAGTTTTGTTTTTTCTTAGTTCGAATTCTCTATTCTTACTCTTCTTTCTTATTTCTTTATGTGTCAAAATGTTGATTGATTCATCAATAAAAATTATTTTAAACTATTTGTATCACCAATCAATATTTATTCACGTAGAAAATAAAAATTAGAACGTATGAATAGAAAGTAAAATCTAACATTATTAAAAAAATAAAATCACATGTGCAATAATTCAACAAAAAATCATAGAGAAAAAAGCAGTAAAAATTCTCCCACGCGTACATTAAGATTTAATTTATTGAAAGGGATATAGTTCGAGGTGTTTGGTAACGCGTCTCTTACTTAGATTCTAAGGGACAATTATCTTTATAGATTTAGCTTCGTAAGGAACAGACCAGACCATCTGGTTCGGCTGGTTACTCGAAGATTTTGGTGATCCTTGGACCCAACAGAAAACGATGAACTAGAGCTAAACCTACAATTATTACGAGCTTTGATGCGCTCTTTGTTGAGGGTAAGCTTGTGTTTTTCAACGCAGATCACTCAATCTTCGGCGTCCCCTTCCCGGAGCATGTCCGATCAAGTCGCGTGTCAACGTCAAATTCTCTACTTCCATGTGCTATGATTGTCATCTCGCTAATGCTTAATCTTGGCATGTTCTATCTTTTATCCTTCGTGTCTCGCTATTTCATACGGATTTTAGGTTTTCGGTCTTCGTCTCCGTCCAATTTAACGGAGCTCGGCGTAGCTTCTTGTGGGATATTCTGGGGATCGAGCGTCGGAGCGTCTTCTAAATCCTTTCCCTAGTTTTATTTTTCTTTTGTAATCAGTCATTCATGGTGACTAAAGTAGAGCTACTCGAGTAGTTATTCAGTCCTTCTCTGAGGGATTGAGATGGAGTTTTTTGGATAAATTTTTCTATATGCTGAGATATTAGTCGGAAAAAGAAGTGTGTTTTCCCTCGTCGTTTTTTGCCTCGTGGAGAGAAGTGTTAATTCCACTACGGCCTTTTTCGCGATTAAGTTTTTCTAGAAGTTTGAACTTTTTATTCAATGAATGTCTTTCCAATTTTAGAATAGAGAATTCTGGTACTCTGTGAATTGTGAATGTACCGGTTATGGATGTTTTGGTTCTAAGGCTGTGAGGGAAAGACTCGGTTCTCGGTCGGTTCTGCTCACCCCTAATTTGAGGTGTGATACAAAAAAAAAACAAAAACAAATATAGGGTGTTTGGTTGCATAGACTCCATAGTTTGCATAGACTCCAAGAGTGTGGAGTCCTATAAGTATTGGAGTCCATATAAATAATTATCTTAAAATAGTTTTTTTTTCTTGGTTCGAATTCTCTATTCTTACTCTCTATTCTATTTCTTTATGTGTCAATGTTTTAATAACTTATTTAACAATTTACACCAATCAATATTTATCACGTCAGAAAATAAAATTAGAAAGTATGAATAGAAAGTAAATATAACATTATTAAAAAATAAATCATATGCGTATAATTCAACAAAAATCATACAGGAAGCTAGTAAAATTCTCCCAACTCGTACATTAAGATTTAATTTATTTAAAGACATAGTTCGAGGTGTTTGGTAACGCTGTATATTACTTAGATTCTAATGACAATTATCTTTTATAGATTTAGCTTCGTAAAGAACAGACCAAACCATCTGGTTCGGCTTGGTTCCTCCGAAGATTTTGGTTGATCCTTGGTTACCCAACAGAAAACGATGAACGGAGCTAAACCTAAATTATTACGAGATTTGATGCGCCTCTTTGTTGAGGGTCAGCTTGTGTTTTCTCAATCGCAGATCACTCAATCTTATGCCGTCCCCTTCCTCGGAGGATGTTCCGCTCACAGTCGCCGTGTCAACGTCAAATTCTCTAACTTTCATGTGATCCTGATTGATTCATCTCGCTAATTCTTTAATCTTGCATGTTCTATCTTTTAACCTTCGTGTCTAGATATTTCGGAAGGATTTAGGTCTTTCTGGTCTTCATCTCCGTCCAATTTAAAGGAGCTCAGCGTAGCTTCTTGTGGGGATATTCAGGGGAATAGATAGTCGGAGCAGTTTCTAACATCCTTTCCCTAGTTTTATTTTTTATTTTGTAATCAGTCATTCATGTTGCACTAAGTAGAGCTATTCGAGTATTTATTCAGTTCCTCTATGAGGGATTGAGATTGAGTTTTTTGGATAAATCTTTATATATGCTGAGATAATTAAGTCGGAAAAAGAAGTGTGTTCTTACCCTCGTCGTTTTTTTTGGCCTCATGGAAGAGAAGATGTTAATTCACTATGCCTTATTCGTCGATTAAGTTTTTTCTATGAAGTTTGAACCTTTTTATTCAATGAATGTCTTTCAATTTTATGAATAGAGACTCTCTGGTGCTCTTTGAATTGGTGAATGCTCCCCTGTTATTGGATTGTTTGGTTCTAAGGCTGTGGAGAGAAAGACTCGGTTCTGGTCGGTTCTTGCTCACCCCTAATTTTGAGGTGTTGATTACAAAAAAAAAAAAACAAATATAGGGTGTTTGGTTGCATAGACTCCATTGTTTGCATAGACTCCAGGAGTGTGGAGTCCATATAAATATTGGAGTCCATATAAATATATATCTTAAAATAGTTTTTTTTTTCTTGGTTCGAATTCTCTATTCTTACTCTCTATTCTTACTTTTTTTATGTGTCAAATGTTGATTGATTCAATTAATAACTTATTTTAACTATTTACACCAATCAATATTTATTACGTCAGAAAATAAAAATTAGAAAATATGAATAGAAAGTAAATATAACATTATTGAAAAATAAATCATATGCGTATAATTCAACGAAAATCATACGGGAAGCAGTAAAATTCTCCCAACTCGTACATTAAGATTTAATTTATTTAAAGACATAGTTCGAGTGGGTTTGGTAACGCTGTATATTACTTAGATTCTAAATGACAATTATCTTTATAGATTTAGCTTCGTAAGGAACAGACCAGACCATCTGATTCGGCTTGGTTCCTCCGAAGATTTTGGTTGATCCTTGGTTACCCGATAGAAAACGATGATGTAACACCCGGAAAATTTCTATTTCGTGCGTAGTCCTAACTAGGTCAAGTATGAGAGATTTAGTCATTGAAGGCTAAGGATATGCATGGAAGAGTGAAAGAGGTTGAAGTGTTAAACAAAAGGGTTGAAAGTCAACACAACAAATAAACCAATAGAAATTGGTTGTTGGAAATTTAAAAGGCAAATGTATTTGTGGTTGAAAAGGCAAATGTATTTGTGGTTGAAAAGCCAAATAAATTGTAACCAATAGGAATGAAGGAAAAATTGGATGAAAGGAAAGGAAGGAGGAAGCAACCACGATGGAAGAAAAGAGAAAGGAAAGAGGGGGTTAAGTTGCAATTTTGAAGAATTGGTGGTGGAAACTAAAAAGTAGAAAAGTTATTAGTTAAAAAGGTAAAAGGTTAAGTTCATTCATCTTTTTCCCCTTGCCTCCACGATTTTTCTTGGCAGCCATTGAAGCCTCATTTCTTCTTTTCATCAAGGGATTTCAAGGTGTTTTCAAGGTAAAATTTAGTGGGTTTTAGTTTAATGTTGGTTAGGGTTAGTTTTTAAGGGTTTTTAGTGGGTTTTGGGTGAATGTGATTAGGGTTTGGAAAACCCTAAGTGTGCCCTCCGAAAATTTGAGTTTAATGTTAGATTTCTTCCCTATTTTGATGTTTTGGTTGTTGGATGATTTAGTTTAGGTAGATTTGAGGGTTAGATTGAAGATTGGTGAAGTGTTCCACAAAAATGGTGAAGAACACCTATATGCCCGATTCTGTTTGATGGATTTTCGAGTTGGTCAATTACTTTGTTTGGTTACTGTGAGTGAGTCAATGGATAGTAGACGTGTAGAGGTTTCCGAGTTGGGGTGGCACGTCGAAATCCGTTGAAAAACGAGTGAGTTATGACCGTTTAAAGTTTGACGGTCAATTTGGGTGAAAATCAGGTTTATGTATTTAAGTGTGAGATTATTTGTGTGTTGGTTAGTTTTAGGTTAAAAAGTTAGGGTTAGTTTTTAGAATTCTTAGTTTGTTACTAAGTAACTTTTCCTTAATGGTTAGGTAATTGACGTGTACTTTGGTTGGACGAAGTGACAGCACGTTTTTGAAGCAGCCAGGTAAGTAGTGGAGTGCGTGTTTGTTGCCTTCGGGTCTACACCATAGAACGGTAGGGATTGTTTGATTGTTGCTATGTTTTGCTTTGTGTCATGCATCGTGTGTCACGCATCATGGTTTTCTAAACTACGAAATTACGTGTTTTGCATCCTTGAGCGGTAAGAATGAAATGAAAGATAAGAAAAGATTTGCAACGTGGTCGTGAGTATGAATTTCTCGACCTATTCATGCTTGAAGTGCACAATAGGGTTTGTGCTTGAAGTGCACTCGTGCTTGAAGTGCACGATGAGGATTCTACGATCGATTGGGGGATTCTAATGTACGTAATGAGTCGTGAGTATGAATTTCTCGACCTCAACCTGTTCGTGCTTGAAGCGCACAATGGGGTTGGTGCTTGAAGTGCACCCGTGCTTGAAGTGCACAATGAGGTTCGTGCTTGAAGTGCACGATGAGGATTCTACGATCGATTGGAGGGGATTCGGTTGGCCGTCTTGGGCTGTGTTAGGACGTGTGCCTCCGGTCTAGCTCCGTGGGTCAAGGCGTGGCCGTCCTGGACTGTGTGGGGGCGTGTGCCTACTTGATTCACCTGGAAGTGAAAGATAAAATGTAATTGAAACGAAAAGAAAACAACAGAGTGTGTAGAGACTGCATGTTAGGGTTGAGTCAAACAGTTAGTGTGTGTTGTGCATTATTTCCCTACTTGCTAAGCGTTAGGCTTACCTTTTGTGTGTTCTGTGGTGTAGGTGACGATTTGTATACAGGTTGAGGTAGACGAGACTACCGAGGATTAGGCTGCAGTCGGAGGAGTACGGAGTCCGCCGGTGCAGGCTATTGTCAGGGCGTTTTGACCACTGGATGTCTCGGGTAGTGGGAGGTGAATGTTTGACATGGATAGTTTAATTTGTAAGTATTTTGGTATGGATTGTTGATGTGTGGAAATGTTGTTTTTGTGGGAGTTAGAAAACTTTATTAAGTTGTGGTAAATTGTGTTCGTAAATCTTTTCGTATGTATGTTACCGGGTTTACGAGTTGATTTGGAGATGGATAGTGAGTATAGTTGTTCGTGATGGAAACTGGGTGTTTTCCGAGATTTATTTCAGGTTTTGGGTATTAAAGTTTTAGGCGTTATATTGCCCGTTTTGATTTTTAAAGTAACTAACGTCGGGTTATGTTTGTGAATTTTTTGTATTTATTCGTTTTATAGTCGGTTTTCCGAGATTTTTTACGAGACTCGAAGATTTAGGTGTCGGGAAGGTATGTTTAACTTTTCAGAATTTTTGGAGGTGTCGGGAGTGAAGAAAAGTGTAGAAATGTGAAGGAAAGTCGAGAGAGTCGGAAAAGGGTATTTTTGGTCATGTTGGGGCCGAAAACCCGAGGGCTGGCGATTATTGCCACCCAAACGCCACCAATCGCCTCGGGGGTGTTTTGGGCGAAGATGGCAGAGAGGGTGGCGAGTATTCGCCACCCGGAGGCGAGTAATCGCCCCGGCACGCGTGAAGCGCGCGGGAAAAAGGGAGCTGGGGGCGCTGGCGTGCCCCAGCGAGCGCACGCGCTCGTGCGTGCGGCGAGTGCCGCTCGGATAGCGCGCACGCAGCGCGCAGCCTGGGCGCGCGGCGCCAGCGCCCCTCCTTGCAAAACTTTCATTTTTTTGTTTTTCGCCTGATTTCCACTACGTTTTGAACCGAAATTTTTCCAACGTATCTTAACGTATTTTGGCACGTGTTCCAAGAAAATTTGAGGTTCGAAAAACCCGAACATCGAGCTGGGAATTTTACAAAACCGAGCGAATATTTTATTTAAATACTTTTAAACGTCGTTTAAACATGGATTGTTTGCAAAGTGACGCACCGGGCCCGGGGCGGGTTCGGGGCGTTACGGATGAACCGGAGCTAAAACTAAATATTTACGAGATTTGCTGCGCATCTTTGTTGGGTAGCTTGTGTTTTCGTCAACGCACGATCAACTCAACTCCGGGCCGTCCCCTCCTCGGAGGTGGTTCCGCTCAAAGTCGCGTTGTCAACGTCAAATTTCTCTAACTCATGTGATTCTGATTGAGTTCAATCGCTAATGCTTTTATATGCATGTTCTATCTTTTATCGCCCAATAAAGATAGAAAATGCAAGATAAAAGCATTAGCGGATGAATCCACAGCATCACATGGAAGTTAGAGAAGTTGACGTTGACACGGCGGCTTGAGCGGAAATCCTCCGAGGAAGGGGGACGGCCGGGATTGAAGTGATTGCGATTGAGAAAACACAAGCTTACCCTCAACAAAAGAGGCGCATCAAATCTCGTAATAATTTAGGTTTAGCTCCGGTTATCCGTAACGCCCCGAAACGCCCGGGCCCGGTGGTCACTTTGCAACCAATCCCATGTTTAAACGACGTTTTAAAAAAGTAATTTGAAATAAAATATTCGGCCGGGTTTTGTAAAATCCCAGAGCGATGTTGGGTTTTTCGAACCCTCAAATTTTCTTGGAACCCGTGTCCAATACGTTAAGAATACGTTGGAAAAAATTTCGGTTTCAAAACGTAGTGGAAATCAGGCGAAAAAAAACAAAAAAAAGAAGTTTTGAAAGGAGGGGCGCTGGGCGCGCGCGCCAGGCGGGCGCTGCATGTGCGCGCTATCGAGGCGGGCAACGCGCAGCACGCACGAGCGCTGTGCGCCGCGGGGGCCGCCAGCGCCACCAGCTACCTTTTTCCCGCGCGTTCACGCGTGCCGGGCGATTACTCGCTCGGGTGGCGAATACTCGCCACCCTTCTGCCCATCTTCGCCCAAAAACACCCCGCGGCGATTGGTGGCAGTTTGGTGGGCGAAAATCGCCAGCCCCTCGGGTTTTCGGCACCAAAATGACCAAAAAAAATACCTTTTCGATCTCTCGATTCCTTTCACATTTCTACACTTTTCTTCACTCCCGAACACCTACAAAAATTCTGAAAATTTAAACATTACCGTCCGACACCTAAATCTTCGAGTCGCGTTAAAATCTCGGGAAAAACCGAATTAAAAACGAATAAATACAAAAATCACAAACATAAAACCCGACGTTAGTTACTTAAAATTCAAAACGGGCAATATAACGCCTCATAAAACCTTTTTTTTTTTTTTTCAAATACCCCAAACCTGCAATAAAATCCGGGAAAACACCAGTTCCCACGAAAACAACTATACTCACTATCCATCTTCCACTCAACTCGTAACCCAGGTAACACAGACCGAAAACGATTTACGAACACAATTTACACAACTAATAAAGGTTCTAACCCACAAAAACAAACTTTCCAACATCAACAATCCATACCAAAATACTTACAAATAAAACTATCCATGTCAACATTCACCTCACAGACAAAGCAGAATCCAGTGGTCAAAAGCCGAACAATTAGCCTGAACAGGCGGCTCCGTACTCCTCCGACTGCAGCCTATCCGGTAGTCTCGTCTACCTCACCTGTATACAAATCGTCAACTACCCACCACAGAACACACAAAAAGGAAGCCACACGCTTAGCAAGTAGGGAATAATGCACAACACACAATAACTGTTTGATCAAACCCTAACATGCAGTATCTACACATCTGTTGTTTTCTTTTCGTTCAATTACATTTATCTTTCACTTACAGGGTGAATCAAGTAGGCCACGCCCCCACACAGTCCAGGGACGGCCACGCCTGACCCACGGAGCTAGACCGGAGGCACACGGTCTAACACAGCCCAGACGCAACCGAAATCCCCCCAATCGATCGTAGAATCCTCATCGTGCACTTCAAGCACGAGTGCACTTCAAGCACGAGTGCACTTCAAGCACGAGTGCACTTCAAGCACGAACGGTTTTGAGGTCGAGAAATTCATAATCAGACTCATTACGTACTTAGAATCCCCAACGATCTTAGAATCCTCATCGTGCACTTCAAGCACGAGTGCACTTCAAGCACACGACTATGTGAACTTCAAGCAATGAATAGGCGAGAAAAGAAATTCATACTCACGACCACGTTGACATCTTTTCTTATCTTTCATTTCATTCTTAACGTTAAGGGGCAAAACACGTAATTTCGTAGTTTAGAAAAACATGATGAGTGACCACGATGCATGAACAAAGCAAAAAAAATAGCAACATCAAACAACTCCTAAACGTTCTATGGTGTAGACCCGAAGGCAACAACACGCACTCACGACTTCACCTGGCGCTCAAAAACGTGCTGTCACTTCGTCCAACCAAAGTACACGTCAATTACCTAACCATTAAGGAAAAGTTACTTAGTAACAAACTAAGAAATTCTAAAACTAACCCTAACTTTTTAACCTAAAACTAACCAACACACAAATAATCTCACACTTAAATACATAAACCTGATTTTCACCCAAATTGACCGTCAAACTTTAAACGGTCATAACTCACTCGTTTTTCAACGGATTTCGACGTGCCACCCCAACTCGGAAACCTCTACACGTCTACTATCCATTGACTCACTCACAGTAACCAAACAAAGTAATTGACCAACTCGAAAATCCATCAAACAGAATCGGGCATATAGGTGTTCTTCAACCATTTTTGTGGAACACTTCACCAATCTTCAATCTAACCCTCAAATCTACCTAAACTAAATCATCCAACAACCAAAACATCAAAATAGGGAAGAAATCTAACATTAAACTCAAATTTTCGGAGGGCACACTTAGGGTTTTCCAAACCCTAATCACATTCACCCAAAACCCACTAAAAACCCTTAAAAACTAACCCTAACCAACATTAAACTAAAACCCACTAAATTTTACCTTGAAAACACCTTGAAATCCCTTGATGAAAAGAAGAAATGAGGCTTCAATGGCTGCCAAGAAAAAATCGTGGAGGCAAGGGGAAAAAGATGAATGGAACTTAACCTTTTACCTTTTTAACTAATAACTTTTCTACTTTTTAGTTTCCACCACCAATTTCTTCAAAATTGCAACTTAACCCCCTCTTTCCTTTCTCTTTCTTCCATCGTGGTTGCTTCCTCCTTCCTTTCCTTTCATCCAATTTTTCCTTCATTCCTATTGGTTACAATTTATTTGGCTTTTCAACCACAAATACATTTGCCTTTTCAACCACAAATACATTTGCCTTTTAAATTTCCAACAACCAATTTCTATTGGTTTATTTGTTGTTTTGACTTTTCAACCCTTTTGTTTTAACACTTCAACCTCTTTCACTCTTCCATGCATATCCTTAGCCTTCAATGACTAAATCTCTCATACTTGACCTAGTTAGGACTACGCACGAAATAGAAATTTTCCGGGTGTTACATCATCGTTTTCTATCGGGTAACCAAGGATCAACCAAAATCTTCGGAGGAACCAAGCCGAATCAGATGGTCTGGTCTGTTCCTTACGAAGCTAAATCTATAAAAGATAATTGTCATTTAGAATCTAAGTAATATACAGCGTTACCAAACACCTCGAACTATGTCTTTAAATAAATTAAATCTTAATGTACGAGTTGGGAGAATTTTACTGCTTCCCGTATGATTTTTCGTTGAATTATACGCATATGATTTATTTTTCAATAATGTTATATTTACTTTCTATTCATATTTTCTAATTTTTATTTTCTGACGTAATAAATATTGATTGGTGTAAATAGTTAAAATAAGTTATTAATTGAATCAATCAACATTTGACACATAAAAAAAGTAAGAATAGAGAGTAAGAATAGAGAATTCGAACCAAGAAAAAAAAAACTATTTTAAGATATATATTTATATGGACTCCAATATTTATATGGACTCCACACTCCTGGAGTCTATGCAAACAATGGAGTCTATGCAACCAAACACCCTATATTTGTTTTTTTTTTTTTTGTAATCAACACCTCAAAATTAGGGGTGAGCAAGAACCGACCAGAACCGAGTCTTTCTCTCCACAGCCTTAGAACCAAAACAATCCAATAACAGGGGAGCATTCACCAATTCAAAGAGCACCAGAGAGTCTCTATTCATAAAATTGAAAGACATTCATTGAATAAAAAGGTTCAAACTTCATAGAAAAAACTTAATCGACGAATAAGGCATAGTGAATTAACATCTTCTCTTCCATGAGGCCAAAAAAAACGACGAGGGTAAGAACACACTTCTTTTTCCGACTTAATTATCTCAGCATATATAAAGATTTATCCAAAAAACTCAATCTCAATCCCTCATAGAGGAACTGAATAAATACTCGAATAGCTCTACTTAGTGCAACATGAATGACTGATTACAAAAATAAAAAATAAAACTAGGGAAAGGATGTTAGAAGACTGCTCCGACTATCTATTCCCCTGAATATCCCCACAAGAAGCTACGCTGAGCTCCTTTAAATTGGACGGAGATGAAGACCAGAAAGACCTAAATCCTTCCGAAATATCTAGACACGAAGGTTAAAAGATAGAACATGCAAGATTAAAGAATTAGCGAGATGAATCAATCAGGATCACATGAAAGTTAGAGAATTTGACGTTGACACGGCGACTGTGAGCGGAACATCCTCCGAGGAAGGGGACGGCATAAGATTGAGTGATCTGCGATTGAGAAAACACAAGCTGACCCTCAACAAAGAGGCGCATCAAATCTCGTAATAATTTAGGTTTAGCTCCGGTTCATCGTTTTCTGTTGGGTAACCAAGGATCAACCAAAATCTTCGGAGGAACCAAGCCGAACCAGATGGTTTGGTCTGTTCTTTACGAAGCTAAATCTATAAAAGATAATTGTCATTTAGAATCTAAGTAATATACAGCGTTACCAAACACCTCGAACTATGTCTTTAAATAAATTAAATCTTAATGTACGAGTTGGGAGAATTTTACTGCTTCCTGTATGATTTTTTGTTGAATTATACGCATATGATTTATTTTTTAATAATGTTATATTTACTTTCTATTCATACTTTCTAATTTTTATTTTCTGACGTGATAAATATTGATTGGTGTAAATTGTTAAAATAAGTTATTAAAACATTTGACACATAAAGAAATAAGAATAGAGAGTAAGAATAGAGAATTCGAACCAAGAAAAAAAAACTATTTTAAGATAATTATTTATATGGACTCCAATACTTATATGGACTCCACACTCTTGGAGTCTATGCAAACTATGGAGTCTATGCAACCAAACACCCTATATTTGTTTTTGTTTTTTTTTTGTAATCAACACCTCAAAATTAGGGGTGAGCAAGAACCGACCAGAACCGAGTCTTTCCCTCCACAGCCTTAGAACCAAAACAATCCAATAACAGGGGAGCATTCACCAATTCAAAGAGTACCAGAGAGTCTCTATTCATAAAATTGAAAGACATTCATTGAATAAAAAGGTTCAAACTTCATAGAAAAAACTTAATCGACGAAGAAGGCGTAGTGAATTAACATCTTCTCTCCCACGAGGCCAAAAAAAACGACGAGGGTAAAAACACACTTCTTTTTCCGACTTAATTATCTCAGCATATATAAAAATTTATCCAAAAAACTCAATCTCAATCCCTCATAGAGGAACTGAATAAATACTCGAGTAGCTCTACTTAGTGCACCATGAATGACTGATTACAAAAATAAAAAATAAAACTAGGGAAAGGATGTTAGAAGACTGCTCCGACTATCTATTCCCCAGAATATCCCCACAAGAAGCTACGCCGAGCTCCTTTAAATTGGACGGAGACGAAGACCAGAAAGACCTAAATCCTTATGAAATATCTAGACACGAAGGATAAAAGATAGAACATGCAAGATTAAAGCATTAGCGAGATGAATCAATCAGGATCACATGGAAGTTAGAGAATTTGACGTTGACACGGCGACTGTGAGCGGAACATCCTCCGAGGAAGGGGACGGCCGAAGATTGAGTGATCTGCGATTGAGAAAACACAAGCTTACCCTCAACAAAGAGGCGCATCAAATCTCGTAATAATTTAGGTTTAGCTCTAGTTCATCGTTTTCTGTTGGGTAACCAAGGATCAACCAAAATCTTCGGAGGAACCAAGCCGAACCAGATGGTCTGGTCTGTTCCTTACGAAGCTAAATCTATAAAAGATAATTGTCATTTAGAATCTAAGTAATATACAGCGTTACCAAACACCTCGAACTATGTCTTTAAATAAATTAAATCTTAATGTACGAGTTGGGAGAATTTACTGCTTCTCGTATGATTTTTTGTTGAATTATGCACATGTGATTTATTTTTTAATAATGTTATATTTACTTTCTATTCATACTTTCTAATTTTTATTTTCTGACGTGATAAATATTGATTGGTGTAAATTGTTAAAATAAGTTATTAAAACATTTGACACATAAAGAAATTAGAATAGAGAGTAAGAATAGAGAATTCGAACCAAGAAAAAAAAACTATTTTAAGATAATTATTTATATGGACTCCAATACTTATATGGACTCCACACTCTTGGAGTCTATGCAAACTATGGAGTCTATGCAACCAAACACCCTATATTTGTTTTTGTTTTTTTTTTTGTAATCAACACCTCAAAATTAGGGGTGAGCAAGAACCGACCAGAACCGAGTCTTTCCCTCCACAGCCTTAGAACCAAAACAATCCAATACAGGGGAGCATTCACCAATTCAAAGAGTACCAGAGAGTCTCTATCATAAATTGAAAGACATTCATTGAATAAAAAGGTTCAAACTTCATAGAAAAAACTTAATCGACGAAGAAGGCGTAGTGAATTAACATCTTCTCTCCCACGAGGCCAAAAAAAACGACGAGGGTAAAAACACACTTCTTTTTCCGACTTAATTATCTCAGCATATATAAAAATTTATCCAAAAAACTCAATCTCAATCCCTCATAGAGGAACTGAATAAATACTCGAGTAGCTCTACTTAGTGCACCATGAATGACTGATTACAAAAATAAAAAATAAAACTAGGGAAAGGATGTTAGAAGACTGCTCCGACTATCTATTCCCCAGAATATCCCCACAAGAAGCTACGCCGAGCTCCTTTAAATTGGACGGAGACGAAGACCAGAAAGACCTAAATCCTTATGAAATATCTAGACACGAAGGATAAAAGATAGAACATGCAAGATTAAAGCATTAGCGAGATGAATCAATCAGGATCACATGGAAGTTAGAGAATTTGACGTTGACACGGCGACTGTGAGCGGAACATCCTCCGAGGAAGGGGACGGCCGAAGATTGAGTGATCTGCGATTGAGAAAACACAAGCTTACCCTCAACAAAGAGGCGCATCAAATCTCGTAATAATTTAGGTTTAGCTCTAGTTCATCGTTTTCTGTTGGGTAACCAAGGATCAACCAAAATCTTCGGAGGAACCAAGCCGAACCAGATGGTCTGGTCTGTTCCTTACGAAGCTAAATCTATAAAAGATAATTGTCATTTAGAATCTAAGTAATATACAGCGTTACCAAACACCTCGAACTATGTCTTTAAATAAATTAAATCTTAATGTACGAGTTGGGAGAATTTTACTGCTTCTCGTATGATTTTTTGTTGAATTATGCACATGTGATTTATTTTTTAATAATGTTATATTTACTTTCTATTCATACTTTCTAATTTTTATTTTCTGACGTGATAAATATTGATTGGTGTAAATAGTTAAAATAAGTTATTAATTGAATCAATCAACATTTGACACATAAAGAAATAAGAATAGAGAGTAAGAATAGAGAATTCGAACTAAGAAAAAAAAAAAACTATTTTAAGATAATTATTTATATGGACTCCAATATTTATATGGACTCCACACTCTTGGAGTCTATGCAAACAATGGAGTCTATGCAACCAAACACCCTATATTTGTTTTTTTTTTTTTTTGTGATCAACACCTCAAAATTAGGGGTGAGCAAGAACCGACCAGAACCGAGTCTTTCTCTCCACAGCCTTAGAACCAAAACAATCCAATAACAGGGGAGCATTCACCAATTCAACGAGCACCAGAGAGTCTCTAATCATAAAATTGAAAGACATTCATTGAATAAAAAGGTTCAAACTTCATAGAAAAAACTTAATCGATGAAGAAGGCGTAGTAAATTAACATCTTCTCTTCCACGAGGCCAAAAAAAAACGACGAGGGTAACAACACACTTCTTTTTCCGACTTAATTATCTCAGCATATATAAAAATTTATCCAAAAAACTCAATCTCAATCCCTCATAGAGGAACTTAATAAATACTCGAGTAGCTCTACTTAGTGCACCATGGATGACTGATTACAAAAATAAAAAATAAAACTAGGGAAAAGATGTTAGAAGACTGCTCCGACTATCTATTCCCCAGAATATCCCCACAAGAAGCTACGCCGAGCTCCTTTAAATTGGACGGAGACGAAGACCAGAAAGACCTATATCCTTCTGAAATATCTAGACACGAAGGATAAAAGATAGAACATGCAAGATTAAAGCATTAGCGAGATGAATCAATCAGGATCACATGGAAGTTAGAGAATTTGGCGTTGACACGGAGACTGTTAGCGGAACATCCTCCGAGGAAGGGGGACGGCCGGAGATTGAGTGATCTGTGATTGAGAAAACACAAGCTTACCCTCAACAAAGAGGCGCATCAAATCTCGTAATAATTTAGATTTAGCTCCGGTTCATCGTTTTCTGTTGGGTAACCAAGGATCAACCAAAATCTTCGGAGGAACCAAGCCGAACCAGATGGTCTGGTCTTTTCCTTACGAAGCTAAATCTATAAAAGATAATTGTCATTTAGAATCTAAGTAATATACAGCGTTACCAAACACCTCGAACTATGTCTTTAAATAAATTAAATCTTAATGTACGAGTTGGGAGAATTTTACTGCTTCCCGTATGATTTTTCGTTGAATTATACACATGTGATTTATTTTTTAATAATGTTATATTTACTTTCTATTCATACTTTCTATAAATATTTATTGGTGTAAATAGTTAAAATAAGTTATTAATTGAATCAATCAACATTTGATACATAAAGAAATAAGAATAGAGAGTAAGAATAGAGAATTCAAACCAAGCAAAAAAAACTATTTTAAGATAATTATTTATATGGACTCCAATATTTATATGGACTCCACACTCTTAGAGTCTATGCAAACTATGGAGTCTATGCAACCAAACACCCTATATTTGTTTTTTTTTTTGTAATCAACACCTCAAAATTAGGGGTGAGCAAAAACCGACCAGAACCGAGTCTTTTGGTCCGGTTCTAGTCAGTTATGAGAAAAATTTAGTAGATTTCGGTTTTTGTTTTTGAGAACCGAAATTTCCGGTTCGGTTCTCGGGTTTGGTGACAAAAATCCAACAAAACCCGGACCGATAGCTTAAGTCTTAACCCTAAACCCTTAAAACGTCAAACTCTTCTCTCAACAGACGACGCTCGTTGTTTCTTCTTCCTTCCTTGTTTCTTCTTTGATTTCCTAGACATTACTCATCTACTTGTCTTCGTTTACCGAGTAAGCCTTCTTGTTCTTTGACTTCCCCTTTCATATACATCTCTTTTGATTCTTGTTTTTCCGATTTACAACTTATCACGTTGATTTAGATCTTCTTCTTTTTTCTCAAAATAATTGAAGGGAAAAGTTTTGTTGATTTTGTGTAGAAGATAACCAGTTTCTGACCCTCAGATCTAACACCCAGGTAAGCTATTTGATTTTTCTTGACGATTTTTTCGCTCAGCTCGTAGATCGGCTTGTTTTGCTACGGTTTATGTGGAGAAATTGATTTTTTTATGTGGGTTTTAGTTTTGGAGTTTGTTTGCATTTAGGTTTAATGGAGGAGCGTGGTTTACCTTGGCGGATTCGATGATTACACCGATTCCAAATATTAGGTTTTTACTTTTGTATTATTTAACTGTCCTTTTGGCAGTTTCTTTTTTCTTTTATTTGAATCGTTGTTTAGAGCTTGTATGTTTGTCAAATGTGATTGCATTTTAGTGTTCTGTTGTGGTATCTCGGTAAATATTGCTTGAATATCGAGTTTTTTTATTGAATTGTTCGTTCTGGCAGTAGAGTCGTAGAGTTTTTTTCTTTTGTCAATTTCATGTTCCTTATTCTTATAAACACGTTTATAGGAATTTAAACATAAACCGAGACCAGAATTCTCGCTTAGACATTTTTTTAGTGCAGCAAAAAAAAAAAGACCAGAACCGGACCAGAACCGAGACCAGAATTGTGGTCCGGTTCTGGTTCGGTTATGGGAAAAATTTTATGCTTATTGGGGCAAAAATTTAAAAATCGAATTTAGTGGTCCGGTCATAATTTTTTCAAAAACCAGACCGAACCGGACCACGATCACCCCTACTCAAAATTAGAGGTGTCAGTAGTAAACACATCGTCGTTAATTGTAACACCAGGCCTTTTTGGTCATGTAATTCAATTGTCCCTAAATTTTTTTAGATGACATTAAATTCACTATAAATGCAATGTGCAATTTTTTTAGAATTTGAATGCCGTCAACCTATGAATTTAAGAAAATTGAGCAAAATTGTAGAAGTTAAAAAGTATGAGATTTTAAACGAAATTCCGAAACAAAACCCGAAATTTTGTTTTATCTCTTTCCCTCCATCCCTCCCTCACATGCCAGAAGCCCCTTCCCCTTGTTATTTTCTTCTTCCTTCATTTCTCTTCCTTTTCACTTCTTCTCTCCAGGCGACGAAGAACCCGTTTCCTCACGCCGACGGTTCCATGCTTCTCCTCCCCTCCATTCCTCTCGATTTCTTTGATTAAGGTAACCTTCTACATTAGTTAACGAGTTTAGGCTAGTTATTCGTTAGTTTCGTTTAAGTTTTAAGGATTTTGGAGAAAACTTATCAATTTTACATGAAATCATGCTAGAATATTATTTAAGGGTTTGAATGGATAATCTAAGGAGAAACTAAGCTCGTTCAATGAAAAACAAAAAAAATCGATCAGAAATTGAAATTATTTAGGGCACCAAAGAATTTTCTATTTTGCTATCGTTCCCAGCATGCTTTTCAAAAATTAACAGTTTCATGCTAAACTAGATGTAATGAGGTTTCCGGAACATATTGAATCATCGAAAACGGAAGTCGTTTGGGTGAGGAATTTGAGTATGAAAGTGTGCACAAAAGGTGTTTGAAGAATTGTCTAAGAGAATTGTTAATTTGGTTTGAGCTATTTGAATGGAGCTTGAATTCGTTCATTTAGTCTAATAGTTAACGCCTATGTATTTTGGATAATAATTTGATTATGTGCGTTATAGGTTCGAGACTCGTCGAAGAAAAAAAAATACGTTCAAGGCTCGCAAATTCTACAGACCTCAGGTAAGTTCAAATGTTTAGGTTGGCCCTTAAGGTCCTACATCACGGAGGTACTAGGCTTTAGGTTGTCGGGTTTGTCATTGGGTAGTTAAGTCGTAGAATACGTCTTAAGTTAAGCGTGATACTTTATGTATTGTTTCGATGACCTGTCGTTTATTTATGCTTTGAGGATTGTCTTTTCATTATGTTACGTTTATGCACAATGTATGTTCATGCATCACGTTTTCAAGAAAAATCATACAAAATATTTTATGCACGTGATTTGAAGTTAAGAAAGATAAAATGTGAATGTAAAGTACGGTTAAGTGTGGGACAGAGACTGACATATGTTCTTGTTCTTCTCTGGGACTATGTAAAACCGTCTTCGCCAAGGACAACATATATTTTATCCCTCTCTGGGACCCGGCAAAATCACTAACTAAGTCATGTATGTATGTGCACATGTTCCTCTATAAGCCTCACTTATACTTCATGTTCACTTGAATGTAAATGTAAAATAATGTTCATGTATTTTGAACGTTCATGAATAGCACGTGCATTTTTTGCATTATATGATGTTACTGAGTTTTAGGCTTATTAGTTGAACTCTATGATTTAGGTACAGATCGTACGGATGAGAACTTTGAGCCTCAGGCCGATGAGTAGGTGTGGTTGGCGGGACGAGCTTGCGGGGTTGATTGCGACAGTCAGACGTATTTTGACACGTGGGTGACGTCTCGAGGTTTAAGTTGCGTTGTATAGTTTTTTTTTAGGATTTAGTTGATATATAAGTTTTGGATTGATGTTTTAAAACTTTTGTTATGATAGTTGTCTTTTCAAAAAACATACTGAACTGTTTGGGCTTTTAGGTTTTTCATGGATACGCTTAATTTTTAGATCGATCCATGCAGTTTGATTTCTTAAACTACTGCCACATTTTCAAACATGTTTTGAGCTACATTTTGAGTCGAGTTTTTGGGGGTTTTGAAGTATTTTGTGTTTAAAGAGGTTGGGAAAGGTTTTAGATAAGTTTAATGTGAAATGTTGGTGGTAGAAATGGAGAAAAAGTGAAAATGGGAAGAAATTGGAGAAGTAGTGCGCTGGTGTGCAAAGGGCGCGTAAGGTGCGCGTGCGCGGGGGTCGTGCAGAGGTTTTGCACCGGGGGTGCGCGCGGGACGCACAACCGATCGATTCGCCATGAGGGCCGATCGATCGGCAAAGTGGCTGTGTTTTTAGTCGGGAACCAGACGGTTCACCGATCAATCAGCTGCCCAGCGCGCGACACCCTGGTGCTGCGTGCACCCCGGTGATCGGCGCGCACGCGCCTCACTCGCGCTGAGTGTGTGTCGCACGCGTGATGGCAGTGCGCCGCGAGTGCGACGACCACACGTCATGGGCACGCGGTGGCCGCGCGACGCGCGCCCCACATGCCTTGTGCCCAAACTTAATTTTTTTCAAGTTTTCGATTTTCAACACGTTTCAACCCAACATTTCTCGATACTTTCCGAACATATTTTACAAACATTTTCTCACACATTTTAAAAGATTTAAGCGACCCAAACACCGAGTCAACGTTTTACCGAAATTGACTTTAGGCTTCGATTTAGAGTTTTAAAAAGTCAAACATTTTCACGTCAAAAATGTTAAAATCAATGTCAACGTTACGTCAAGTCCCGTGGCTGCCCTACGCGAGTCGAGTCGTTACAATTAGTGGTATCAGAGCACTCGGGTTTTAAAAATGGTTCTGTAGACTATCTGACTGTGCAATCTGCCACGTGAGATCGCTCTATCAACTGTAAGTGTTTAAATTTTCCTACAAGTTTTAGTTTATTAAATTAAGTTGATTACTGTTTATAGGAACTTAAGAAAATGGTGAGAGGACGTCAAGGCGAAGCGAACGATAAGGGCGATGCCCTCGACCGTTTAACCGAGTTGGTCGGTGTACAGTCTCGCATGGTGTGTAACAACCCCGACCCTCTTCGGGCCAACACAGGACTTGACTTGACCTTGACTTTAACTTGGACATTTTGAGTGTAAAATTTTTCGACTTTTGAAACATTTAAATGAGGACTAAAACCATTTTTCGATAAAACGTTGACTCTATTTTGGGTCTTCAAAATCGTTTAAAATACATGGGGACGCTCGTAAAATACGTTTAAAAAGTATCGTGAAAGGTTGGGTCGAAACGTGTTTTGAAAAGTCAACATTTGAGAAAAATTCATTTGGGCCACACGAGGTGCGGCACGCGCGTCGCCCAGGTAGCGCGTGCCGCAGAGGGCTGATTGATCGACACTGGGTGCCGATCGATCAGCAGGCTCTCTGCCGCGCCCTGCGCAATACCAACTCCTGCACCGATCGATTGACGCCTACGCCCGATCAATTGGCTGGGTGCCCCTGCAGCGCGCCCCAGCGCCTGCAGCGCGCACCCACGCCCCACTCCTTTCCTTCATATTTTTCTTTACTTTTCTTCATTCAATTCACCTACAATTCACTCTAAAACTTATTTCACACTTTACCAAATATAAAACGCCTCAAATCCCAAAACCCAACTAAAAAATGTACCTGAAAATGTAGTGAAAATTCATGAAAACGAACTGCATGGGTCGCTTTGAAAACTAAACATATTCCTACGAGTTTAATGCTACCGTTTGGAGGGTTTATGCACTTATCATCATTGGTATTAAAGGATACGATGTAATTTTAGAAATTGACTGGCTGTTTAGACATCATGTCACCATCAACTGCAGGTCTGGGCTCGTGTCTTTTAAGCGCCCAACGAAAAAAGAGTTCTCATATCAGGCTATATTGAAGAAGCACAAAATGCATATTGCATCCTCCTTAGAAGCTCAATAGCTGATGATGTCAGGATGTGTTGGGTTTTTAGCCTACGTAGTGGATGGTCAAAAGCAAAGTGCGGTGGAACTTCAAAATATTCCAGTAGTTCAAAACTTCTCAGAGGTTTTCTTAGAGAACTTACCGGGATTACCACCGGACCGTGAGATAGAATTCGAGATTGACGTATGTCCTAGTGCTGAACTGGTATCAAAGAACCCGTACCGTATGGCGCCAATAGAGCTGAGGGAGTTGAAAGCTCAGCTAAAAAAATTAGTGGACAAGGGTTTCGTACGCCCTAGTTTCTCTCCGTGGGGTGCACCAGTCCTGTTTGTTAAGAAGAAGGATGGGTCCCTACGTGTACGTGTATTGATTACCGAGAGCTGAACAAGTTGACTATCAAGAATAAGTACCCGTTGCCGAGGATCGACGACTTATTTGACCAGCTACAATGGGCTTGGGTATTTTCAAAGATTGATTTGCGCTCCGGTTATTACCAATTGAAGGTCAAGGCCGTTGATATTCCAAAGACTGCATTCATGACCCGATATGGGCCCTATGAGTTCTTGGTAATGTCGTTTGGGTTGACGAATGCCCTGACAGCATTTATGGACCTGATGAACAAGATATTCCTGGATTTTCTTGACAAGTTTGTAATCGTCTTCATCGACGATATCCTGATATATTCTCAGAATAATGGAAAGCACGAAGAGCACTTGGCGATTATGCTATCAATTTTGAAACAACACCAATTGTACGCCAAATTGTCGAAGTGTGAATTCTGGTTAAGTATGATTAATTTTCTAGGTCACGTAGTGTTTGCAGAAGCAATTTCTATGGATCCAACCAAGATTCAGGCTGTGAAGGAATGGCCGAGGCCGAGGAATGCCAGTGTGGTACGGAGTTTTATCGGGCTAGCTGGTTATTACAGGAAGTTTATCAAGGAATTTTCTATGATAGCAAAGTCTATGACCAGCTTAACGATGAAGGATATCAAATGCAAGTGGTCTGAAGCTTGCGAAGAGAGTTTTTAGACGTTCAAACAGAAATTAACCATTGCTTCTTTATTGGTATTGCCAGTCGAGGACGATAAATTTAGTGTATATTGCGACGCGTCAAAGATTGGTTTGGGATGTTTGTTAATGTAGGAGGAAAAAATGGTGGCATACGCATCCAGAAAATTGAAGAGTTATGAGCAAAACTACCATACTCACGATTTGGAGTTAGCGACAGTTGTATTTGCAATGAAAACATGGAGGCACCATTTATATGGACAGCCATGTGAAATATTTTCGAATCACAAGAGATTGAGGTACATATTTACTCAAAATGAATTAAATATGAGGCAGAGACGGTGGTTGGAATTCATGATAGATTATGATATTGAGATTAAATACCACCCTGGGAAAGCTAATGTGGTAGCCGATGCATTGATCAGGATGCCAGCTACTATGCAACTAGTTATGTCGGCTATGTCAATGCCTCTGAGGACATAAATTTAGAAGTTCGATTTGGAGATAGTTTATGAGTTATCGGCCGTACTGGCGGATCTGACAATACGGCCAACCATCTTTGACCAAATTAAGGAGGCCCAAATGATCGATTCAAAAGAGAAGACTGATAAAGTAAGCAAGTTGGCTAATGCCTCTTCTGATTTGAGTTATTCGGGAGACAGTATTCTGAAGTTCAAGGACGTGCGGTATGTTCCAAGGATGAAGAGCTACGAAAGGACATTTTATCAAAGGCTCACTCGTCTTCGTTCTCAATACATCCGGGGAGAACGAAAATGTATCGAGATTTGAAGTTACACTTCTGGTGGCCAAATATGAAGAAAGAGGTTGCCAAGTATGTGGAGTCTTGTATGGTATGTCAGCAAGTGAAGGCTAAACATCAACGACCAGGTGGAACACTTCAGCCTCTCTCAATCCCCGAATGGAAATGGGAGAACATCACTATGGATTTTGTTGTTGTCCTACCGAGAACGACTAGAGGCAATAATAGCATATGGGTCATTGTGGACAGACTAACGAAGTCGACCCGTTTTCTACCTGTGAAGACGACCTTCTCTATGGATCAATATGCAGAGTTGTACATTGGCGAGATTATCAAGCTGCATGGATTACCGATGTCAATTGTTTCTGACCGGGATCTCAGATTCTCTTCAAGGTTTCTGAAGAGCTTGCAAAGCTCCTTGGATACTAAGTTAAATTTCAGTACGGCATTTCATCCATAGACGGACGGAAAATCCGAGAGAACGATTCAAATATTGGAAGATATGTTAAGGTCATGTGTGATAGAATTTTAGGTTTCTTGGAGCAAGTTTTTGCCGTTAATGGAGTTCACTTATAACAATAGCTACCAAGTTACGATCGGTATGGCTCCATATGAGGCTCTTTATGGTAGAAAGTGCAAATCTCCCTTGTGTTGGGATGAAGTTGGAAAAGCTAGGGTTGTCGGCCCCGAGTTATCACAGCAGATGTCTGAGAAGGTGGCTACTATCAAACAACGAATCGAAACTGCTCCGAATCGATAGAAAAGTTACGCGGACCAGAGGAGGAGAGACTTGGAGTTCGCTGAAGGTGATGAGGTATTTCTTAAGGTGTCGCCTTTCAAGGGCGTGATGAGGTTTAATAGGAAAGGGAAGCTCAGTCCAAGATTTGTGGGGCATTTTCCTATCTTGAAAAGAATAGGGAGCACTGCTTACAGACTGCAGCTACTTGCATCTATGTGTGGGGTTCACAATGTTTTTCACGTATTCATGTTGAGGAAGTGTGTGCGTGATCCTACTCAGATCGTGGAGCCAGTGAACATAGAGATCCAACCGACGCTGACGTATGAAGAAAGGCCCGTGAGGATCCTGGAGTCTTCAATCAAAATGTTACGTAACAAGGAGATTCTATTGGTAAAGGTTCTGTAGCGCAATCATAATGTGGAGGAAGCCACTTAGGAGAGACGACATGACGTTATGGACCGATATCCAGAACTATTTGTATAAGCAAATTTTTGGGACAAAATTCAATTAAGGTAGGTGGGATGTAACACTCGGCTTTTCTGGCCATGTAATTCAATTGTCCCTAAATTTATTTGGGATGAATTAAATTCGCTATAAATGCAATGTGCACCTTTTTTGGAATTTAAACGCCGCCAACCTATGAATTTAAGAAAATTGAGCAAAACTGTGGAAGTTAAAAAGTACGAGATTTTAAACAGGATTCCGAAACAAAACCCAAAGTTTTGTTTTATCCCTCCCTCCCTCCCTCACGTGCCAGAAGCCCATTCCCCTTTGTTATTTTCTTCTTCCTTCATTTCTCTTCCTCTACACTTCTTCTCTCAAGGCAACGACGAACCCGTTTCCTCACATTGACGGTTCCAAGCTCCTCCTCCCCTCCATTCCTCTTGATTTCTTCGATTAAGGTAACCATCTACGTTAGTTAACGAGTTTAGGCTAGTTATTCGTTAGTTTTGTTGAAGTTTTAGGGTTAGGGTTTCGGAGAAAATTTATCAATTTTTCATGAAATCATGCTACAATATTATTTAAGATTTTGAATGGATAATCTAAGGAGAAACTAAGCTCATTCGATGAAAAACAAAAACAAAATCGACCGAAAATCAGAATTATTTAAGGCACCCACGAATTTGCTATTTTGCTATCGTTCCCAAAATGCTTTTCAAAAATTAATAGTTTCATGCTAAACTAGATGTAATGAGGTTTCCAGAACATATTGAATCATCAAAAATGGACATCGTTTGGGTGAGGAATTTGAGTATGAAAGTGTGCACAAAAGGTGTTCGAAGAACTGTCTAAGAGAATTGTTTATTAGGTTTAAGCTATTTGAATGGAGCTTGAATTCATTCGTTTAGTCTAATAGTTAACGCCTATGTGTTTTGGATAATGATTTCATTATGTGCGTTATAGGTTCGAGACTCGTCGAGGAAAAAAAATATGTTCAAGGCTCGCAAATTCTATGGACCTCAGGTAAGTTCATACGCTTAGGTTGGCCCTTAAGACCCTACATCACGGAGGTACTAGGTTTTAGGTTGTCGGGTTTGTCGTTCGGTAGTTAAGTCGTAGAATACGTCTTAAGTTAAGTGTGATGCTTTATGTATTGTTTCGATGACCTATCGTTTATTTATGCTTTGAGGATTGTCTTTTCATTATGTTACGTTTATGCACAATGCATGTTCATGCATCACGTTTTTAAGGAAAATCATGCAAAATGTTTTATGCACGTGATTTGAAGTTAAGAAAGATAAAATATAAATGTAAAGTACGGTTAAGTGTGGAACGGGGACTGACATATGTTCTTGTTCTTTTCTGGCACTATGTAAAACCGTCCTCGCCAAGGACAACATGTATTTTATCCCTCTCTGGGACCCGGCAAAACCACTAACCAAGTCATGTATGTATGTACGTCTATTCCTCTATAATCTCCACTTATACCACATGTCCATTTGAATGTAAATGTAAAGTAATGTTAATGTATTTTAAACGTTTATGCATAGCACGTGCATTCTTTGCATTATATGATCTTATTGAGCTTTAGGCCCATTAGTTGAACTCTATGATGTAGGTACGGATCGTACGGATGAGGACTTTGAGCCTTAGGCCAATAAGTAGGTGCGGTTGGAGGGACGAGCTTGCGGGGTTGGTGCGGCAGTCAGACGTATTCTGACCCGTGGGTGACATCTTGAGGTTTAAGTTGCGTTGTATAGTTTTTGTTTGGGATTTGGTTGATATATAGGTTTTGGGTTGATGTTTTAAAACTTTTGTTTTGATAATTGCCTTTTCGAAAAACATACTGAACTGTTTGGGCTTTTAGGATTTTCATGGATACGCTCGGTTTTTACATCGATCAGTGCAGTTTGATTTCTTAAACTTCCGCCACGTTTTCTAACACGTTTTGAGCTACGTTTTGAGTCGGGTTTTTAGGGGTTTTGAAGTATTTTGTGTTTAAAGAGGTTGGGAAAGGTTTTAGTTAAGTTTAATGTGAAGTGTTGGTGGTAGAAATGGAGAAAAAGTGAAAATGGGAAGAAATTGGAGAAATGGTGCGCTGGTGCGCCGGGGGTGCACAGGGTGCGCGCGGGTCGCGCAAGGGGAAGTGGCCGATCGATCGGGGAAGTGGCTGTGTTTTTAGTCGAGAACGAGAGGGTTATCCGATCGATCGGCTGCCCAGCGTGCGCCACCCAGGTGCTACGCGCACTTGGGTGGGCGACGCGCGCCCTGGGTGTGTGTCGCACGCGCGACGACTACGCGCCATGGGCGCACGGTGGCCGCGCGACGCGCGCACTTAGTGCGTGCGCGCCGAATGCCTTGTGCCCAAACTTAATTTTTTTCAAGTTTTCAATTTTCAACACGTTTCAACCCGACATTTCGCGATACTTTCCAAAAGTTTTTTCCAAACGTTTTCCCACGCATTTTAAATGATTTAAGCAATCCAAAAACCGAGTCAACGTTTTACCAAAACGACTTTAGGCTTTGATTTAGAGTTTTAAAAAGTCAAAAATTTTCACATTCAAAATGTCAAAGTCAATGTCAACGTCACGTCAAGTCCCGTGGAGGCCCTACTGATAACTCTTAAATTAGAGTTATTTTATACAATTTTTAATTTATATAACTTGTATGATTTGAGTGAATGTAAGGAGAAAATTATGGAATTTATTATAATTGCTGCAGAATGCCGCAACATCAGAACATTGACTGAATTTAATGTATTTAACATTGATTATCGGAAAAACAAACAGATTTTATTACTAATTTGAATTTTATATTTGCAGAGTTATTAGCGGGAAGATCAAATTAAAATGATGAAGATTAAGAAGAGAGAGAAAATAATTAAAGGAGATTATTGTTACTTAAAAGGAAGATCAGCAATCAAGGAAAAATCATTTAGAATCGGATGACAGAGAAAGGAGGTCAATCGGATGACATAAATGGTAGATAAAATCGGATAACAAAGAAATGAGGCCAATCAAATGACATAAATGGTATATAAAATCGGATGACAGAAACAGTAGATAGAATCGGATGATAGAAAACGGATGACAAATGACAAAAGGATGACAGAACAGCTATTGGATGACAGAGCAGCATAAAATGCAATCGGATGACAGAGCAGCATAAAATACAATCAGATGACAGAGAACGGTCGACAAATGAAAACGACAGTCGACAAATAGCAACGGACGACTTTGAAGAACAGATGACAATAAAGAACAAATCAAGAAGATTTTATCATAAGTCGTTGATCAAGGGAATCAGCGGATTAGAAGGAGAAAATAAAGGAACAGATTTGAGAGAAAAAAAAAAAGGATGACACGCAGAACGAGGAGAAGAAGCAATTATAAAATAGAGAATTTTTATTATTTTAAAAGAGAGAGCTCTTAGATCGGCAGAGAGACGACGACATTCTTCTTCTTCTTCTCTTTTACTTTTTTTTTTTATCATTTTTAGTTTTTCTATTATTATGATTTTAGGCTAGTTTTTCTAATCTTGATTAGGCAAGAGAGTATTCTTTATATGCGTGAAACAAAACCGAGTTTAAACCGAAAAAACTAAGAATCAAAATCGAACTGAGCAATATTGAAAATATCGATCTAGTTCAGTTTCGATTATGAGAATCGATCGGTTCAGTTTCAATCTGATAATATAATTTATTTTTGATATCCAAGAAATGTACTTAGGGGAGAATTTTAAATTAAAACGCTTCCGTGCACTCAAAGGGCAAAACGAAAGAGACAAGAATAAATGTGACAAGTTGCGCGTCGAAAATCAAAATTATGGAAATAAAATATAGAAAGGGTTGTTGAGTGTCAGATTTCATAATGTTGTAAGCAAAAATGACATCTTTAGTCTGTCTCCTCTCCTGACTTCGTCGTATCCAATTCACAGAACGCCATCAGCTTCAGCCATATCTCTTCTTCAATCCAGCTCCTTTTTTTAAAGCCTTCGTCTGCTTCCAACTATAATACCCTGTCCTCTCTCTCGCTCTATTTTTCTACAACGTCGAAGCAAAGTTTCTACGGTTAAGAAATGGTGGAGGAATCTGTGAAGGTGGAATCAGAGACTCTAACGGAGACTCTGCCGGTTCCGTCGCCGGTACTGGCCGAGGAAGCTGGGAAAGATGTCGGGGAAGATAAATCGACAGACCCGCTTCCTCTCCCGGAGGAAAAGCCCGAGGAGTGTGAAACTCCTGCTGTTGTTGAAAGTAATTATTGATTTCTTTCAGTTCTTCCCTTGCTCTTCTTTTTTACTCATGATTGCTTAGGGTTCTTCATTTAACTTTATACACCATATATATAACTATCCTCAGTTCCTTTTTTGACAGAGGATCCAGATTCTGGGTCTGCAAACCGAGGTAAATTGACGATAACTATGTAATTATTTTGAGAATTAATGTCGAAGAACATCATCAATTGTTGTTTTTCGTTCTTCAGACGAAGCTCTTGCAAAAGTTGCGACAGAGAAGAGATTATCTCTCATCCATGCATGGGAAGAAAGTGAAAAATCAAAAGCTGAAAACAAGTATAATTTCTTAACGCTGATTATTTAATCTTAAAATAGCTGATGCTCTAATGTTCTTGGTTTTTGTTGTTGACCAGAGCGCATAAAAGGGTATCTGAAATCGAGGCGTGGGAGAACTCCAAGACAGCATCTTTGGAGGCTCAACTGAAAGCAATTGAGGTATGAACACTAGTCCTCGCTGTTGATGACAGACAAACCAAATCTCTCCACCTCATATCAAGATTTATTTTGGTTAATTATTGGTTCACTCTTTTGCTTCAATTTACTTTACTTTTAATCTAGAATTTTATAATCCATTTCGGATTAGAGTTATTTTGTTATAAATAGAGGAGTTAGTGAGATGAGAAAATAAGAGACAAACGGGAGGCGAACAAGTGACCCCAGAAAGAAAACGAGAGAGAGGAGAGAGAAGGGAGAACGGAGATTGTTCTGGAAAAAAAAACTGACTTTTCTTATATTCGCAAGTAATGTTATAGCATTACGAAAATATATATTTTTTTAATTCTTGAATAAAAATTTGGTACTGGAGTTTTGTGTCGTGGATGCACGACGATTTGGTCTGAACCACGAATTTACTTGTGTTTCGATTTGTTCTTGAATCTTCAAATTATTCTTGATTCATTATAGCTCGTGTGATTAGTTTTATCACAACCATTTCAATTATTATAGTTTCTGAATTAAGTTGATTTTTCGTAGTCAAACTAAGTCAACGATGTACATGTAATTAATGGTTGTTAAATTTGTAATCTGGGCAGGAGGAATTGGAGAAGAAAAGGGTTGAATACGTGGAGAAAATAAGGAACAAAATAGCGTCAATTCACAAGTGTGCAGAGGAGAAGAAAGACAATGTTGAAGCTAAGAAAGCCAAAGATGTTCGCAAGGCCGAGGAAACGGCTGCGAAATATCGAGCCACCGGAACGGCTCCGAAGAAGCTCCTCGGTCTCTTTTGAGGCCAACTCTCTCCCGGTGGTCGACTTTAATCATGTCTCAGTTATTATGAACAAGTAATGTGTTGTTTGATTTATCATTATTTGGCGTGCATAGTGATTGATATGTATGTAAAATGTAAATACTTTGCAATAGTAATGTAATATCATGTATTGTTACTTGTGATTTCATTCTTGGCTCTAACATGCATAAGATGAGTAAATCTTCTTAGAATATGGTTGAATTGTACAAAGAATGAATCCGACGCAACAATAACATTCGGACACATAGTTATGTTCATGTTTGTTCATAAATTTTCCTAATATCATAGATGTTCCTTCTTCTCTTTTTTCTTCGCCTTTATCTCAATCAATCGTCGGATTTTCAACCATTTTTTCTAGGGGTGGGCAAATCAGCTCGAACCTGCGTGGATAATCGACTCGTTAAGTTTGGTCCTTGTTCGGTCTCGGTTCCATAATTTCAAGAACCGTGGGTAACGGTTCAATTCACGATTTTGGAAGTTAAAAACTGTGAAAACCAAAATTGAATCATGGGTCAAAAATTCTATCCGAAACTAGTTAAATCTGACCCAAAATTTCGAAAACCAGCCCATACTGAAAAATCATTCTCAGAACCAACCCAATTTTCAAGACCTGACCCAAAAACAATAAAAAATATAAATAATTTTTTAAACAAATTTAGAATTGAACCGTAACTACCGATTGGCTCAATCCCGATTCAGTGATGTTTTTCGTGATTTTGATTATGGTTCCCAAAATTGAGAATTGTGGGTCGGTTTGGTCCCCGTGCTACGATAAAACTGGATCGAACTGGTACGAGCCCACCCTAACATTTTCTCCTCGCGGGCATGCCGACTTAAGTAGACCTCATGGACATCGTTTATTTTAGTTTTAGAATATGATACGGGATTTTTTTTTTAATAAAATAGAATAATTATAATAAATTATAATCTATTATAAATAACGAAAAATTGGAATTATTTACGGCAATGGATTAAAGCTAGTAGTAGCATGGATGGCTTATGGTTTCAGCTTCGAGCCCATAGTTTCTGAGCTACTGCCAAATTGCACTTTCAATCAACTCAAACAGATCCATGGCATCGTCATCACAACCGCCATTTTCAAGAACTTCCCAATCGTCTCCAGGTTTCTCCGGCGGAGCACGGAATTCGGAACTATGGAGTATTCCGATCAAATTTTCTCCCGACTGGATTGTGGAATCGGGGAAGAAGTTGAACTCTTTAATTCGATGATTAGAGGATACGCCTTCAACGGATATCCTCGGAAATCTCTAGCATTGTACGATCTAATGCTTCAACGAGGAATCAAACCCCATAATTTCACTTATCCTTATGTTTTGAACTCATGTTCCGACTTAGGTTTGTTTATGATCGCTGAAAAGGTGCATTGCCGTATCAGCAAAACCGGATTTGAGTCAAATTTTGCAGTTTCTAAATCGCTTCTCAAAATGTACATAGAAATGTCGAAGTCGTTTGGCTCTGATGCAAAGGTTTTTCATGCCCGGAAGGTGTTTGATAATATGCGTGAACGTCCTGTGGAAATTTGGAACCGAATGATTTCAGAATATGTGACCTTGGGCGATGTTCTGAGTGCGCGACACTTGTTTGACGAAATGCCTGAGAGAGACGTAGTTACTTGGAATTCCATGATCTCTGGTTATATTAAGGTAGGAGAAATGACAAATGCTACAGAGTTATTCAAAAAAATGCCATGGAAGAATGTAGTGTCTTGGACTGCAATGATCAGAGCGCACGCCACAGCCGGAAACCTTGATTATGCCAGAAAGTTTTTTGAGCAAATGCCTGAACGAAATGTAGTTTCATGGAATTCAATGATATCAAGCTACAACCAGCGTGGAGAATTTGAAAAATCATTGAGTCTTTTTGTAGAAATGCAATCTCACAGGATAGCTCCGGATGAACATACCTTCGTTTCTGTTTTATCAGCTTGTTCCCACTTAGGAGCTTTAGAGTTCGGAAAGTGGGTGCACTTCTTGATCGAAGATTGGTCTCGCCTTGGCATCATTGCCGGAACTGCACTCATTGATATGTATGCAAAATGCGGAGATATTAACAGAGCGTTTCTCATGTTCATCAAAATGAGTACGAGAGATGTGTTCTGTTGGAACGTGATGGTGAAATCATTAGCTCTCCATGGAAAGGCCAAAGATGCAATCAAACTCTTCAATTTTATGACAAAGATGGGTTTAAAGCTGAATGATTTTACTTTCATCGGAGCTTTGCTTGCCTGTAACCATGGTGGATTAATCGAAGAGGGTCGAAAAATATTCCAGGACATGGAGAAAGCACACGGGACATCCCCAAAGATCGAACATTTTGGTTGCTTGGTGGATTTACTCTGCAGAAATGGTCAGATTGAAGAAGCAATTCAAGTAGTGGGGGAGATGCCGTTTGTGCCTGATATTGCTATATGGGGTGCTTTGATTTGTGGATGTAGAGTCAGAAATGAGTTTAAATTTGCAGAAGAATTCATAGAACATGCGAATGGATTGAAAAAGGATGCTGCCGGGATTCATGTCGTTTTGTCTAATATGTATGCATCGGTCGAACAATGGCCTGAGGCTTCGATTGTTAGATCGAAAATGGAAGATCTGAAAATCTTGAAAAAAACAGGGTATAGTTGTATAATTTAATATGTACCAAATGACAGATATAAATTGTTTTGGAAATTGAATAAAACCACCTTTACTTCCACCTGATGATCCTGCTTATCTTTTTTTATGGGGAGATCACAAAATCAATAGTACAAGAACATTGCTCGGGCAAAATAATGTAGTTTTGACACTGAAGTAAATCAGATAACAAAGTTTTCACAAACTAGTTTCTACATAGATTCTTCGCTAAAACTGAACTTCGCAAAACGGCGAATCATTCATAGTAAAACAAAATGATGACCAAGACGAAGATTGCAGAGAAAAAATCTACGCGCAATCTAATTTCGGTAATAATTTGGAAGACATCCAAAGAAAAATCTTCCTTCTAAGCAACCTAAATTCAGTCATGATTTCCGGGATGGGCATTGAAGTTCACGAATTCTTATGTAGTGATCATGTTGAATTGGAATCTAGACAGCTGCTGTGGGATGGTCGATATTACCGGCCCATATCTCTGTGCAAATTTAGAACGGATTTGTAATTTCATGAGAGAAGCCAACTGCATATGTAGACTTAACTTTCACTAAAATAGACGTATAGAGTAAATTAAGGCATCATTGAGAGAGATATGCTATGTAAGAACATAAGAATGGTTGATGCATGTCCTGCGATCTAATCAGAGAGAATTCTAAACAGCTAAAAGGTGTTTTAAAAAATAATGAAACAATGTTTTCTTGTTTTTCAATTTTTTTTTTTTAAACTTCTCCAAAACATACACATAATGCATAGTTATACAGCTCCCCACAGAGATTTTCATTTAAATATCTTATGTTTGTCATTGGTATAAATTGAAGATTATATAAAAGAGCAACTAATAAATTACCTGGACATTATCGTAGAGTTCGAACAAGGGAACCGCGAGAAGTTTCAAATTCTTAGGCACTGCAAAGTACTCTCTTTCAGACAAGTGCACAAGGAAAAGCTTTTTACACTCCTGTTGAGGGAAAAAATGGGAAAATGGAGAATGAAATTTTAACACAAGCCTCTGATCCGTCTCAAAACAAGCATACACAGTCAAACCAGTGTCTGTAACCTTGGGTTTTGTTATGTGGGGAGGACAATATGGATACATCATGGTCTCAAAATTTGGCCTCCACCATGTAGCCACACATTCACCAATCTACGTGTAAAAATAATAATAAAATAAAATCATCAACAGAAAAAAGAAATTTGCAAATCATAATCCTCGACATTCATCATATTGGGAAATTAAATCAGTTTGTAGACTCTCGTTCAGTAAACTTCCGGCTCATATAGTACCTGCCAGTCTGGTATGAGAGCAGCTGAATTAGCACCAAGCTTGCTAGTTAATTTTCTTTTTAGACCTTCAATTTCTGCAACACGAAGAATCAAACAAATCCCATATAGAGAATTGGGGAAAATTCGAGAAACACATAAGATTCGCGCATCGTGAACTATACATCAAAGAAAAGAAAGATCGTACCATTTTCTCCTGGTTTCAGGCGCCCACCAGGAAGTTTGCAAAATGTATTGCCAATTTGCAGAAGAAGTATGTGAGGATGATTGTGTTCTTGGACCTGAAGATCTCACATTTTTTATCCCAGAAAAGAGAAGAAATATTCCACACATGCTAATTACTTGATTGAAAATGTATTTGTTTTAATTAAACCGAGATGTTTAAAAGGTCAAAAAGTAAAATGAACATCACACACTTGAGAAAGTAACAAAAGAAAAATACCACATTTCAGATCTCCATGAAAGACGAGGAAATGCGACAAAATCACAACATGAATTTTCATATTGTTTGTAATTTATCATCCTCTCTTTAAACTTTAGAATTCAATCTTATTGGAATCTACAGGCCAACAAAACCTTAAAATAACAGTTTAAGATCTTGAAGAGAAATGTTTACACAATAGAATATGAAAAATTCATAAACTTCAACTACAGGCAATCAATTAACATTGTAATATTCAGAAGCTTTATCCATATTTGCATGTGAAATATGCTTAACTTAATGATAATGAATTAACCATATCAGCTTTCATCTTTGAGTGAACAACTCACCAACCCTGTCACACACTGTTTTGGTAGGATATAGTCCTGTGGTGAATCTTGCGTAAATTTTTCATGGCTCACCCGTGGGTACACTCTTTCTATCAATACAATTTCCTGTCACTGAATATAATTAAAGAAAAAAAAAACTTACCAACAAGATGGCTTCAACGCTCACCCTCATCCCTTCTTTCATATAACTGCAGCTCAGAAAATAGAGGAACAAAATCACATTTCAAAAAGTATAGGCACAAAGAAGAGCTACATTTTCCCCTCATGCACATTAAAACGTGCATGGGAGGTACCCGCCGGAGAGAAACAGAAATGAACGATTAATACAGATTGAATCAGTTTAAATCCTACTAGAGTAAGTTACGAGATAAATTTCCGATCATGTTCTCCTTCTACGAAACAAATGATGGAAAGAAAAAATTAAGATATTCGAAAGCTTTTCTAGGGTTTTATAAAGCTTACGAATAATTTCAAGAAAAAAGGAAACGTTACTTGAGTTTCATACGAGCAAGTCGATCAACAACAGAGGTATCCTTCTCCATCTTTGGCTCTTTCGTCCCGAAGGTGTAGCTCGATAATGGATACGTATTCACTATCGACGAAGCCACCATCTTCTCTCTCTACACTGACCTGCCGGATTGTTGAGAGAGAGCAACGCCGATGAGAGTATCAGGGGCAGGGGTTTAAGATTTCAATATTTAAAATTATTTATAGGGAAAAAACCAATTATAGACATGTACTACGAGTTATTTTCAATTATAAACACAAACTATCAATTTTTACAATTCAAAACATGTACTTTGAATAATGTTCCAATTATAGACTTGCCGGACGGACGGACTCACTCTCCGTCCGTCCGGACCTCATTTTCGCCAGACAGCGGACGGACGGTCTATATTACCGTCCGTCCGTTCGTGTCAAGCCAATTAAAAGATGCCACGTGCACGGACGGACGGAACATTGCCCCGTCCGTCCGGTAAAAGTATTGTAATTCTCGACCTACGGACGGCCGTACATTAGTCCGTCCGTCCGTATGAATTCATATGTACTCTACGGACGGACGCACTTTAGTCCGTCCGTCCGTTTCCGTCGATTATAACAGATCGACGAGTTTTAGGTTGGACGAAAAACCGTTCGAAATACTCGATTTTTCCATCAACGTTCTTCAAATCTCTTGCCAAATCGTCGACTGCAAAACATACCAGGTATATTTTCGGTCCATCTCCTAATGATTTTTCTCGGTTTGTATGGTTAAATCGGTAGAAATCGGCCTGCCCTAGGTTTTAGTTACGATGATCCTCCGGACGGACGCAGTTTTAGTGCGTCCGTCCGTATGGATCATCCATAACAATCCGGACGGACGAACCAATAGTCCGTCCGTCCGGTTGATTCGCCTTGAAGTTCCGGACGGACGCAGAAATGGTACGTCCGTCCGGACCAATGCTGTTTGTTGTGTTTTGTATTTGTTCGAAATTTGATTTTCATGTGGCTAATATTTGATGTTTCCTATTTTCATATCGTAAAGAATGGTAGACAAACGGACATACTTCAGAAAAGAGGGAGCTTCGACATCAAAACAAAGTTCGAAGTCGAAAGATGGACAGTCAAAGCGTCAAAAGACTGCTCCACCTTCTATAGAGCCCACTCCACGGGTTTCACATCCCCCGACCCCACAGTCCTCTGCAAGGGGTTCAGAGCAACGTCCCCCGACCCCGCAAGCAGCTTCAAGGGTCGCAGAGCAACGGCCGCAGGCCACACAGTCAGTTCAACGGGCGTCAGATGCACGTCCTCTGCCTCCACTCCCCCCTACATCATCCTCACGGCTTGGAGACCTGCAAAGTAGTCGTGATTTTCGCAGTGAACATTGCCGAGAGCAGTATTTCCTAGATATTCCACAGAGGAAGGTCTCGATGACCAAGATAATCGACTTTACAGGTAAATTTTCACTCAGTTATTATTTATTCATTCAATAAGTTGTTGATATGTCTTATTCATTTGTTATTTACAATTTTCAGGGTGGGAGTCCTTCGAGATTCGAGAAATGTTTGACAGAATCGGACTCCAAGGGCTATACTCTCTGCATGGAGATAGTTGCGAGAAGATAGTTCGCTTATTCTATGCGAACATAGCAGTTACTGCTAGGGAAGGAGTTATCTCCAGCTATATCATGGGCCAAGAATTTGAAGTTACGCCTAAGGTGGTGAATGATATTCTTGGCTTTCACGAAGAAGACGCTGAGAGGTACTACCACGCCCTGAAGACATTTCCTATCTTGGCAACAGATGAGGGTACAACGTTCTGTAGACAGATTCACAGGAACGCTGATATTGAAGGCTTCGTGAAGCCAATAGCCAGAGAGCTCAATGTCAAGGCTCGCATCCTCCACAACCTCATCGCACACACTATCCTGCCACGCGTAGGACATAGAGAGCACGTCAGCTACATGTGTCTCTATGTCATGGAGAGATTGTACAGCGGCAGGAAGTTTGACCCCGGCTTCGTCATTCTGAGCCACATGCGGGAGATCTCACGGGCCCGCAACAAGAACCTCGCCTACACAGTTCTGATTATGAAGATTATCCAGCATTTTCAGATTCAGATTCCACGAGCGGCCCAGCTCCTTCCACAGAGACAGATTGATGCCTTCGGCAGGTCTCATCTTGTGAAGATGGGCCTAAGGGAGGTAGATGGAGTTTGGACTGAGCCTGATGATGTTCGACCCCCTCCTCTGTTGCAACCCCCTCGTCGAGGGGGACCACCCATAGATATAGCTGCTATCAGACAGGAGATTCGAGATACGGTGGCAGCTAGTGAACGGAGGATCATGAAATACCTCAAAGGTATCTCGGATTACCAAAGAGAGACGAGAAGGATCTTACAGACTTGGATTGATGCTCATTCTTTTGATCCTGTCCACCTTGGTGCCGACCTTGGTGCCGATGATGCCGATGACGAGGCAGTGATGCCTGGGGGTGACAGCCTTTTTGAGACTGATGCTGGGGATGGAGATGACGAGGCTGGGGCTAGAGATGACGAGGCTGGGGACTCCTAGGTATGTTTGAACGATTTTATTATTTCATTCATTAATAGTTATATTTGAATTCATTCTAATCTAACTTATATTACATGCAGGGCGGGCGATGAGGACTTGGAAATGAGGACTTGGCGATGAAGACTTGTTTTTGGTTTTGTATATTCATAAGTTTTTTATAGATGGATCTGATGAATAGTTATGAATGGTTATGACTGGATAAGTTTTTTGTTTTGTATATTCATAAGTTTTGATGGATGGATGGATCTGATGAATGGTTATGGATATTCTGTTTGATATGTTCATAGTTTGATAGATTGATAGATCTGATGTTTGATAGATGGATTGGATGTAGAAATATGCAGGATAGCTTCGGGGAGCCAAAAAACAAAGGAAACTCTGCCCGAATTTCGGCGAGTTTCCTTTGTTTTATGGCTCCCCGAAAGTAATATCATCCTGTATATTTCAACATCTATAGTACTATGAATAAAATGAATTACAATAAAGTTTACATCCAATTAAAATGAAGTTTACATCCAATCAATTGAAGTTTACATTGAAGTTTACATCCAATCAATTGAAGTTTACATTGAAGTTTCTCTTCCTCTTCCCCTTTCTCTTCCTCTTCCTCTTTCTCTTCCTCTTCCGCTTCCTCTTTCTGAAGTCGATTTCTGCATATAATGATAGTAATATTAGATTAAAAGTAATGGCAGTTAAAAGTCATAACATAAATAAAGACAATGGTTAAAAGTAATTGTACCTGTGTCCCGAGTGGTGTCCGAAAACCCATAAATGTGCCACGGCCCGAAGCAGCGCGTGAACTGGATCCCGGCTCAGAGCATGTGCGTTTGTTATGCCCCTGACGCCCACATTTGCCACACGTCATTCTGGCCTTCTTCCTAGAAGTATGAAGCCGACCACGCGAAGAAGTAGAAGGCTCATCGACATCTCGTCTTCTTTTCTTTTTTGGCCTGCCAGGTTGCCGCCTCCTCATGGCTGGAATTATTGGGATCCGGTTCTCAGGTTCCAGCCACAGCTGTTGGCCATTTATGGGTTGAATGTAATGTGAGTACATCTCCATATATGTCTGATGATGAAAATATATATGAACATAGTCGTCTACTTCCAGTCTCATGTCAATAATGCATGCATAGGCGTGTACACATGGGATTCCAGTAAGCTCCCAGCGTCGACATGTGCATGTGAGTTCGCTCAGCCTAACGACATATTGTTCACTGTCCTTGCTAACCTGATACACATCATCCCCGGCTGCTAATTCAATATACCAATTGCGAGCCTCATCATTCATTGCTTCAACCATGTTTCTAATCTTGGGACACAGGGGATCTTCGTTCTTGCGCATCTCATGGTTGAAGCAATGAATGATGAGGCTCGCAATTGGTATATTGAATTAGCAGCCGGGGATGATGTGTATCAGGTTAGCAAGGACAGTGAACAATATGTCGTTAGGCTGAGCGAACTCACATGCACATGTCGACGCTGGGAGCTTACTGGAATCCCATGTGTACACGCCTATGCATGCATTATTGACATGAGACTGGAAGTAGACGACTATGTTCATATATATTTTCATCATCAGACATATATGGAGATGTACTCACATTACATTCAACCCATAAATGGCCAACAGCTGTGGCTGGAACCTGAGAACCGGATCCCAATAATTCCAGCCATGAGGAGGCGGCAACCTGGCAGGCCAAAAAAGAAAAGAAGACGAGATGTCGATGAGCCTTCTACTTCTTCGCGTGGTCGGCTTCATACTTCTAGGAAGAAGGCCAGAATGACGTGTGGCAAATGTGGGCGTCAGGGGCATAACAAACGCACATGCTCTGAGCCGGGATCCAGTTCACGCGCTGCTTCGGGCCGTGGCACATTTATGGGTTTTCGGACACCACTCGGGACACAGGTACAATTACTTTTAACCATTGTCTTTATTTATGTTATGACTTTTAACTGCCATTACTTTTAATCTAATATTACTATCATTATATGCAGGAATCGACTTCAGAAAGAGGAAGCGGAAGAGGAAGAGAAAGAGGAAGAGGAAGAGAAAGGGGAAGAGGAAGAGAAACTTCAATGTAAACTTCAATTGATTGGATGTAAACTTCAATGTAAACTTCAATTGATTGGATGTAAACTTCATTTTAATTGGATGTAAACTTTATTGTAATTCATTTTATTCATAGTACTATAGATGTTGAAATATACAGGATGATATTACTTTCGGGGAGCCATAAAACAAAGGAAACTCTGCCGAAATTCGGGCAGAGTTTCCTTTGTTTTTTGGCTCCCCGAAGCTATCCTGCATATTTCTACATCCAATCCATCTATCAAACATCAGATCTATCAATCTATCAAACTATGAACATATCAAACAGAATATCCATAACCATTCATCAGATCCATCCATCCATCAAAACTTATGAATATACAAAACAAAAAACTTATCCAGTCATAACCATTCATAACTATTCATCAGATCCATCTATAAAAAACTTATGAATATACAAAACCAAAAACAAGTCTTCATCGCCAAGTCCTCATTTCCAAGTCCTCATCGCCCGCCCTGCATGTAATATAAGTTAGATTAGAATGAATTCAAATATAACTATTAATGAATGAAATAATAAAATCGTTCAAACATACCTAGGAGTCCCCAGCCTCGTCATCTCTAGCCCCAGCCTCGTCATCTCCATCCCCAGCATCAGTCTCAAAAAGGCTGTCACCCCCAGGCATCACTGCCTCGTCATCGGCATCATCGGCACCAAGGTCGGCACCAAGGTGGACAGGATCAAAAGAATGAGCATCAATCCAAGTCTGTAAGATCCTTCTCGTCTCTCTTTGGTAATCCGAGATACCTTTGAGGTATTTCATGATCCTCCGTTCACTAGCTGCCACCGTATCTCGAATCTCCTGTCTGATAGCAGCTATATCTATGGGTGGTCCCCCTCGACGAGGGGGTTGCAACAGAGGAGGGGGTCGAACATCATCAGGCTCAGTCCAAACTCCATCTACCTCCCTTAGGCCCATCTTCACAAGATGAGACCTGCCGAAGGCATCAATCTGTCTCTGTGGAAGGAGCTGGGCCGCTCGTGGAATCTGAATCTGAAAATGTTGGATAATCTTCATAATCAGAACTGTGTAGGCGAGGTTCTTGTTGCGGGCCCGTGAGATCTCCCGCATGTGGCTCAGAATGACGAAGCCGGGGTCAAACTTCCTGCCGCTGTACAATCTCTCCATGACATAGAGACACATGTAGCTGACGTGCTCTCTATGTCCTACGCGTGGCAGGATAGTGTGTGCGATGAGGTTGTGGAGGATGCGAGCCTTGACATTGAGCTCTCTGGCTATTGGCTTCACGAAGCCTTCAATATCAGCGTTCCTGTGAATCTGTCTACAGAACGCTGTACCCTCATCTGTTGCCAAGATAGGAAATGTCTTCAGGGCGTGGTAGTACCTCTCAGCGTCTTCTTCGTGAAAGCCAAGAATATCATTCACCACCTTAGGCGTAACTTCAAATTCTTGGCCCATGATATAGCTGGAGATAACTCCTTCCCTAGCAGTAACTGCTATGTTCGCATAGAATAAGCGAACTATCTTCTCGCAACTATCTCCATGCAGAGAGTATAGCCCTTGGAGTCCGATTCTGTCAAACATTTCTCGAATCTCGAAGGACTCCCACCCTGAAAATTGTAAATAACAAATGAATAAGACATATCAACAACTTATTGAATGAATAAATAATAACTGAGTGAAAATTTACCTGTAAAGTCGATTATCTTGGTCATCGAGACCTTCCTCTGTGGAATATCTAGGAAATACTGCTCTCGGCAATGTTCACTGCGAAAATCACGACTACTTTGCAGGTCTCCAAGCCGTGAGGATGATGTAGGGGGGAGTGGAGGCAGAGGACGTGCATCTGACGCCCGTTGAACTGACTGTGTGGCCTGCGGCCGTTGCTCTGCGACCCTTGAAGCTGCTTGCGGGGTCGGGGGACGTTGCTCTGAACCCCTTGCAGAGGACTGTGGGGTCGGGGGATGTGAAACCCGTGGAGTGGGCTCTGTAGAAGGTGGAGCAGTCTTTTGACGCTTTGACTGTCCATCTTTCGACTTCGAACTTTGTTTTGATGTCGAAGCTCCCTCTTTTCTGAAGTATGTCCGTTTGTCTACCATTCTTTACGATATGAAAATAGGAAACATCAAATATTAGCCACATGAAAATCAAATTTCGAACAAATACAAAACACAACAAACAGCATTGGTCCGGACGGACGTACCATTTCTGCGTCCGTCCGGAACTTCAAGGCGAATCAACCGGACGGACGGACTATTGGTTCGTCCGTCCGGATTGTTATGGATGATCCATACGGACGGACGCACTAAAACTGCGTCCGTCCGGAGGATCATCGTAACTAAAACCTAGGGCAGGCCGATTTCTACCGATTTAACCATACAAACCGAGAAAAATCATTAGGAGATGGACCGAAAATATACCTGGTATGTTTTGCAGTCGACGATTTGGCAAGAGATTTGAAGAACGTTGATGGAAAAATCGAGTATTTCGAACGGTTTTTCGTCCGACCTAAAACTCGTCGATCTGTTATAATCGACGGAAATGGACGGACGGACTAAAGTGCGTCCGTCCGTAGAGTACATATGAATTCATACGGACGGACGGACTAATGTACGGCCGTCCGTAGGTCGAGAATTACAATACTTTTACCGGACGGACGGGGCAATGTTCCGTCCGTCCGTGCACGTGGCATCTTTTAATTGGCTTGACACGAACGGACGGACGGTAATATAGACCGTCCGTCCGCTGTCTGGCGAAAATGAGGTCCGGACGGACGGAGAGTGAGTCCGTCCGTCCGGCAAGTCTATAATTGGAACATTATTCAAAGTACATGTTTTGAATTGTAAAAATTGATAGTTTGTGTTTATAATTGAAAATAACTCGTAGTACATGTCTATAATTGGTTTTTTCCCAAAATAATATCAAAATTTTGGTACCACGGGTCTCTCCCAAGGCCGGTTCTGGGACCAGTATAAAAATCCCAAATGATTCGGTCTGGTTCCGGTCCCATATTGGAACCAGACCGGCCTGAACCACGCCCACCTCTAATGAAAAGACAAATTGTAGTCAATTGGCACAAGACGAGGTCATCTAGCACATTAGGCATGCATGCCCATGGAATCCCATGTAGGAACGTAATTGTCTAAGAGGGGGGTGAATTAGACTCCCTTTTTTTAATATTAATTTTGACTCTAACCAATTTCTCTCTTGTATTAAACTTTTAGGTTAATTATAAACAAACAAGTAAAATAGAGTGAAAGAGAGAGAAATTTGACACCGTGATTTTTACGTGGTTTGGCCAAAACCTGCCTACGTCCACGCTTCAAGGTTTTCCCCCCTCGAAGATTCTTAACCTCTCTGTTGACTTAAATGATGATTAAGTCCAAATTTGTTTTTGATGATGTGTTTGTATGGTTAATATTGTAATTTGATTATGTTTACTGAATGAAAATAATGTATATGCAGTTGAGATTAATCTGTCGGAAATACCCTTGAAAAGGGTATTTTAGTTTACTAATGAATTTGGCTGAGTGTTCTAGGTATATTAGTAAAACAGAGCTGTGAATGCACATTCAGTGGTTAAGTTGCAGAAAAGTCCACCGGTGATTTTAAATAAAATAATAATAAAAACAGAAGTCCACCGGTGAAAATAATAATAAAAGAAGAAGTCGACAAAGGCGGAAGACTTCGAAGAAGGCCTCATCCGATCGCTAAACGACAAAGGCAGAAGACTTCGAAGAAGACCTCCTCCACTCACTAGACAACAAAATTGGAATACTTCATATCTACATCTTCCGATAGCAGTTCAGTTGTTTAATGCTGCATCTTCTGACAGCGGTTCATCTTCTAAAGCAGCATCCACCGATTCGGCTCAAGCTTCACAAACATAACGAAGCCGGTTCAAGAACTGTAAAGCAACGTCTTCCGCCAGATTTTAAATTATGCCGTGAAAGCTACAGTGTATCTCGCCCAGAAGCTTAAAGTCCAGAACATTAATGGTGTCGGGCGACTTGCGCTTTCAAAAAGCAACGGCTACCTGCTTTTGTACGAAAGCTGCTCCAATGGTAACAAAGTTTCCATTATTGGATAAGGAGCATTAAAGTCAAGCCGATTTGCAGACAGAGTATTTAAGCCGAGGTTAGAGCACGAAGACCGGACTTTTGAAAATTGGATTTCCTGAACTCTAACTTGCGAAGCATACTCTGTATTCTATATCTATAACTCTCTATTCCAAAACTTGAGATTCTGTTTTGAGAGTTTGTAGATCATCATAATCTGTCATTCAAATCTGAAAATCTTGTAAAACAGTGGATTATCGCCCGTGAAGAATAATCCAGAAGTGTAAAAGGCAGTTGATCGGAGCCCGGAATACCGATCTGTTTTCTCACTGAGGAGAAGGTTAAGAATCTTCAAGGGGGAGCTTTGGAGCGTGGACGTAGGCAGTTTGGCCGAGCCACGTTAAAAACTGTGGTGTCGAATTTCTCTCTCTCTCTCTTTACTTTATTTGTTTGTCTGCTATTAATTTATAAGTACTTTATTCAAGAGAGAAATTTAGTTAGACTTTGGATTAAAATTTAAAAAGGTCTAATTCACCCCCTTCTTAGACAATATCGTTCCTACAATTGGTATCAGAGCAAGGTGTAACATTATCTAAGTAGTTTATCTAGACAATATTGTGATTTTTGAAATGGCATTCAACACACATTCTACACAAATGGAAGGTCAGTCTACCACCAGATTTCCATTCTTTGATGGTAATGATTATGTGTACTGGAAATCTAGGATGAGAATATATGTTCAGGCTATGGACTATGACATATGGAATAATATAGAAAATGGTCCATACATAGCGTTTAAAACAGAAAATGGTATTAGGCTTCCCAAAGCTTCACATGAACTAAATGATACAGATAAGAGGAATCTGAGCCTTAATGCCAAGGAAGTAAACAACTTGTACTGTGCTCTGAATAGAGACGAATTTAATAGAGTACAAGGGTGTGAGAGTGCCCAAGAGATCTGGCACCTATTAGAGGTCACACACGAGGACACAGATCAAGTGAAAAAGAGTAAATTAAATATGCTCATACACGAGTATGAACTATTCTCCATGCCTAAGGATGAGTCTGTTTCTTCCATGTTTACAAGATTTACTAACATTACTAATGGTTTGAAAGCTCTTGGTAAATCTTATTCTAGTGAAGAACAGGTCAGGAAAATCCTCAGATGTCTTCCAAGAAGCTGGCAGCCAAAGGTGACTGCCATACAGGAAGCAAAGGATCTCAAGGCTCTAAAACTTGAGGAACTCATTGGATCTCTCATGACGCATGAGATTACAATGAGGTCAAATGAGAAGGAAGACCTCAAGGAGAAAGAGGCCACAAAGAGAAAGGACATTGCCCTGAAAGCCTTCTCTAGCAAAAATGAAGTATCTGAGGATGAAGAAAAGGAAGATGATGAGGATATAGCTCTCATCACTAGGAGATTCAGTAAATTCCTGCAATGGAAGAGGATGCAGGGAAAAAGATTTTCCAAAAGGTGAGAAGTTCCAAAAGGACAAGGAGATCACATGCTTTGGGTGTGGAAAGCCTGGTCATATGAGGGCAGACTGTCCACAAGCAAAGAAGTATCCCAAGAAATTCAAGAAGAAGGCCATGAAGGCTACTTGGGATGAAAGTGAAAGTGACACCTCTTCTTCAGAAGATGAGGAAGTTGCCAACCTCTGCTTTATGGCACACGAGAATGAGGTTAGCATTTCCTTAAGTGATAGTGAATCTGATGAAGATGGTGATATGATTGATGCATTTAATGATCTTGTAAAACAATTTAGCATGCTAAAGGTCAAATATAATTTGCTGAAAAAGGAAAATGCAGGCTTAATTGAGAAGCATGAAAATGAAAGGAATCAGCATGAAAAAGAAGTTTCTGAACTGAAAAAGAAAAATGAGACCTTAAATAGTTTTGTTCAGAAATACACTTATAGTAGTAATCAACTGAGCATGCTGTTAAGTGACCAGAGAATGCAATTAGATAAAGTTGGTTTAGGGTATGACAGATTGAGCAAAAATAAATCTTATAAGAATTACTTTGTTAAATCTACTGTTTGCCATATGTGTAATGAAGTAGGGTATAAATCTTTTGTATGTCCTTTAAAAACAAACAGTATGAAACCAGGTAGCAAATTACAGTGGGTTCTTAAAGGAACCAAGACTAACACTAGGACCCAAAAGATTTGGGTACCTAAGAAGACTACTAGATCACTGTTTTGCAGGTTGACAGCTCTCCCGGGAAGAATCAGTGGTACCTTGACAGTGGTTGTTCAAGGCATATGACGGGAGACTCAACCAAGTTTGCTGTTGTCAAAAAGAAAAAGGGCAGTGTCACTTTTGGTGGAAACCAAAAGGGCAGGATTGTTGGCATCGGCAATATAGGTAATCATTCTAAACCAATCATTGAAAATATATTATTAGTAGAAGGATTAAAGCATAATCTGTTAAGCATAAGTCAGTTGTGTGACAAGGGCTATAATGTAACATTCAAATCAAATGCTTGTGTGATTAAAGACATTTCAACCAACAATGTTTTGTTTAAAGGATTTAGAAAAGAAAATGTCTATATCGTTGATCTGAATGACTTTGAGCATGTTGATGAGAAATGTTTTGCTGTTAATTCTTCCCATGATTCTTGGATTTGGCATAGGAGATTAGGACATGTAGGGATGGATACTTTAGCTAAGATTACTAAGGAGAATTTAGTTAGAGGAATCCCTAAGATATCCTTTGAGAAGGATAAGGTCTGTGAAGCTTGCCAAATGGGTAAGCAGATCAAAACTTCTTTTGCATCGAAGAATGCAATTTCAACTTCTAAGCCTCTTCAACTCCTTCACATGGACCTCTTCGGTCCTTCAAATATAGCTAGCGTAGGAGGAAAATTCTATGCATTCGTCATTGTTGATGATTTTTCTAGATTTACTTGGGTTCACTTTCTGAAGTCTAAGGATGAGACTTTTGACACCTTTTCTAGTTTTAGGAAAAGAGTTCAAAATGAAAAGGAGCTCACCATAGTTGCTATTCGTAGTGATCATGGTGGAGAATTTGAAAATGAGAAATTTGAACTCTTGTATCTCAAGTATGGAATTGAGCACAATTTCTCTTCTCCTAGGACCCCTCAGCAAAATGGTGTTATTGAGAGGAAAAATAGATCTCTCCAAGAGTTTGCTAGGACTATGCTTAATAAGAATTCTCTTCCTAAGTATTTCTGGGCTGAAGCTGTTGCAACAGCCTGTTATGTTCTAAATCAGGTCTCCATAAGACCTATTCTTGAGAAAACTCCATATGACCTCTGGAGTGGAAAAACTCCTTCTGTTAAATACTTTAGAGCCTTTGGTAGTAAATGCTTTATTCTCAACACTAAGGATAACTTAGGAAAATTCGACTCCAAATCTGATCTTGGAATTTTTCTTGGTTATTCTCTTTCTAGCAAAGCATATAGAGTTTTCAATAGGAGAACTCTAGTTGTAGAGGAATCAGTGCATGTCAACTTTGATGAGTCCCCTCAACCCACAATCAATGTGGATGAGGATGTCACTTTGGAAAATCATCTGGACTCTATTTCCTTAGAAAAACCCTCAGATTCACTACAAGTAGAGAAATCCTTAGAACCCTCCTCTACTTCTCTAGATATTATTCCTGTCAAGGATGAAAATCCTACTCTCCCTAGAGATTGGAAATTTGTCAGAAACCATCCAATAGATGAAGTCTTAGGTGATCCTTCATTAGGAGTTAAGACTAGATCCTCTCTTAGGAATCTCTGTGCCAATGTGGCATTTATTTCTCAAATAGAGCCTAAGAAGTTTGAAGAGGCCGAGAATGATGAGAATTGGATCTCAGCAATGCAAGAAGAGTTAAATCAATTTGAAAGGAGCAAGGTATGAGAACTTGTTCCACGGCCTAAGGATCATCCCATTATTGGAACCAAATGGGTTTATAAGAATAAATTGGATGAAAATGGGATTGTTGTGAGAAACAAGGCTAGACTAGTTGCTAAGGGATACTCTCAAGAAGAGGGTATTGATTTTGAGGAATCTTTTGCCCCTGTAGCTAGATTAGAGTCAATTAGGATGCTTCTTGCGTTTGCTTGCTTCAAAAACTTCACACTCTTTCAAATTGATGTAAAGAGTGCATTCTTAAATGGATATATTACAGAAGAAGTTTTTGTTGAGCAACCTTTAGGTTTTGAAGCTTTTGACAAACCCGACTATGTCTATAAGTTAAGGAAAGATCTCTATGGTCTTAAACAGGCTCCTAGAGCTTGATACGATAGGTTGAAGAATTTTCTTGAGGAAAGAAATTTCAAAAAGGGTAACTCTGATTCAACTCTATTTACCATGCAAAAGGATAAGGATATTCTGTTAGTTCAAATTTATGTCGATGACATTATTTTTGGATCAACAAATGTCAAAATGTGTAATGAGTTTTCCTCCCTCATGCAAAGTGAATTTGAGATGAGTGTGATGGGGGAGTTAAAATTTTTCTTAGGATTCCAGATTAGTCAATCTCCTGATGGAATTTTCTTCTGTCAAGAAAAGTACATTTAAGAAACTTCTTAAGAAATTTGGTTTAGAAACTGTCAAATCGTCTAAAACTCCTATGAGTACCACTACTAAATTGGACAATGATGAAAATGGTATAAGTGTGGATATCAAGAAATATCGTGGTATGATTGGTTCTCTGTTGTATCTGACTGCAAGTAGGCCAGATATACTCTTTAGTGTTTGTTTATGTGCTAGATTCCAGGCTGCTCCTAAGGAATCTCACTTAACTGCTGTCAAAAGGATTTTTAAATATTTAAGTGGGACACCTGATTTAGGTTTATGGTATCCGAAGGGTACCTCCTTTAATCTAGTAGTATATTCTGATTCTGACTATGCTGGTAGTCTAATTGATAGGAAGAGCACCAATGGCACTTGTCAATTCTTAGGAGAATCTCTAGTGTCTTGGTATTCTAAGAAACAGAATTCTGTTGCATTATCAACTGCTGAGAGTGAATATATTGCTGCAGGCAGTTGCTGTGCACAAATGCTTTGGATGAAGCAAACTCTAGAGGACTACAATCTGTTTTATGATAGGATTCCTATTCAGTGTGATAACACCAGTGCCATAAACATTTCTAAAAATCCTATTCAGCATTCTAAAACCAAGCACATAGATGTAAGATATCACTTCATTCGTGATCATGTTCAAAGAGGTGATATATCTTTAGAGTTTGTCAATTCCGAAGATCAATTTGCAGATATCTTCACAAAGCCTTTAGATGAGAAAACCTTATATGGAATAAGAATAAGGTTAGGACTTATGAAGTGTGAGAAAAGTTAAGCCTTTTGTGTTTACATCGCCCGGTCATTTACTATTCATCGGAAGGTGTATATGCACCGGATGATATATTTTTTTTCTAATCTGATGACACGTGTACACCATCGGGCGATCCGATTCCAATGCTTAGTTTTCCTCTCTTCGGGCGATGCCCTATTTCATTTAAACTCTTTCTTTACAAAGACGCTTCATCTTTCGCGCTCTTTCCCAAGCTTCTGCTCTGACAGACATTTTTCTCCTCTCCAAAAACCCTTCTCTCCTTCGCGATAGCACTCTGTCATTCTCTTCTATCGTTCAATGGAGTCTTCTTCAAGAGCTGGCAAGGAACCCGCCTCTAAAAAGGCCAAGCTCCCTGCTAGACAGCCTCGAGAACTGCCTCGGGCTACAAATTGGCCAACTCACTTTTTCTTCACTCAGTTTGCAGAATCGAGGTATCACGAGGATTTCAAGTTCAAAACTCTTATTCCTAGTAGGGGTATTTCTCCTGATGAGTTGGTTGGTTTTAATCTAGTAGAACCTTTGACAGATATTGGATTAATTGGGTTATTCGAAGTTGAATCCTTCTTTTACCCCACGGCTGTTAAACTGTTTTATGCCAATCTTGGCTATTCTTCTGACCAATCTACTGTGTCGAGCTATGTGTATGGAAAACGCATAGTTTTAACCTCCTCTTTCTTAAATGAACTTCTGGGGTATCCTTATCTAGATAAACATCCCCAATTCTACTTGTCAGGGCAAGAGCCTCCATTTCTTGGAACTCCTGATGGTCAACAATTTTTGAAAGAAATTGCCCTTGACCCGAACAATATTCCCAACTCCTTAAAAAGCAAACACTTAACCATTAGAGCTAGACTTTTTTATCAAATGATCAGCTATAATGTTATTCCTAAAGGTGGTCATTATGATGAAGTTAGTAGCATGGAATTGGCTATTCTTTTTTCCATCTACTTTAAGACCCCTTTCGATATAGGATATGTTATTCTGAGAAGAATGATTCTATGTGTTACTACCAAGTCTCAATCCCTTCCCTACAACCTCCTCCTCATGAAAATCTTTCAGAAATTTGAAGTTGAATTTCCCGAGGAAGATGAGCTTACCTGTCTTAAAACTTCCGGCTATTATTCCAAGGCTACACTGAACAGAATGAGGATTAAGAGAAATAGAAAAGGAGAATTTTATTTGGATCAGTCTAAACAGAGGGTCGCTCATGTAACTGCAGTCAGAAAAGGGAAGAGAAAGCTTGAACCGACTGATGAGTCATCAATTCAAGAAGGCGTTGGTGATTCAGAAATCCCTGCTTTTGATGATTCTCCTTCTCCCTCCATGGTATCTCGTGTGCAGCCTCCTCCTTCAAGGCCTAGACAACCTGCTTCATTAGTTTCAGCGCATCCCTTTGAGGCTATTTCTGCTCCTTCTTCACCTCCACCTTCTCTCCGACTGCCTTCTCAGCCTGCTCTTCCACCCATCTCTCCGATATTTCGAGCAATTTCTTCGATAATCAAACATGGTCCTCCAGTTCAATCCACATTACCAACTCTGCCTCCACCAGCTTCTATATCTCCAATCATTCCTACTCCTCCTTCTACACCTCCTCCTCCTCCACTTTCTGCTCCACAATCCAAACTGCTCCAATAGTCCAAATTGCTCCTGCAGTACTTCTCCCTGAAGAAATTTTGCAGAGTACCCCTGCCACTCCTCTAACATATCACAGGAGATCTTCCATGAGTGAGGCGCACTACAATGAGTTGAAGACCAGTTTTGATAATCTTGTGAAAGCTTTCAGCTCTTTTCAAAGTCAGCTTGAGACAAAACTGGCACAGAACAAAGTGGAATTGAGCTCTGATTTGAATGGTTTGATCAATCAGCTCAAAGAGGATCTGCAAAGAGATGTTGTTGTAGCTCAGGGCCAAATGGATCAAAAACTGGATCGCAATCATTAGTTTTTCTATCGGGAACTTCGGGAGCTCAAGACTCGAGTGGAGGCTCTCCAACCTGAACCGTCTCCACCTCCTCAGTCTTCCCCTGAGCCGTGTGATGCAGACTTTCTCCCTCCTGTTTTCAGACCTGCAGTGAATGATGAGCGTTTCATGTCTTTGGATATACATCAAGCTGAGCTGCAAGTCAAGGTACAAGCAATTTCTTCTGTCTCTGCGTCCTCCTCCCACTCTTCACCATGTATAGACATGGTGGTATATCAAGGCTCCTCTCAAGCGGCTTCTTCATCAGTTCCTCCACCAGTGCTCCCTCTGGGTATGGACTGGATGGAGTTTCTGGCACTCATTTGGGCATCTTATCAACATCATATTCCTCTCCTTGCTCTTCCTGCTCCTGCTCCTGCTTCTGCTTCTGTTACTGATCAACCAAGTTTGGACTCAGCGGTGTTTTCTTTCTTTCTCCAAAAAATGTGGACACATATTAAGAACTTAACTTAATTAGGATGTTAGTCTTTTTGTGACTCATTGAACAATTTTTTTTCTCTTTTCCTTTGATGTTTCACATTTTGTATTCTTCTGTGTTTATTTGTTTTTAATAATGACAATGGGGGAGAACACAGATGATTGATACACTCTGATAATTGTTTGATAGATTGATTAATGCACTTTGATCATTGTTTGATATTCTGATAGCATGTATGAGATTAATCTGTGAAATCTGGATATGATAGTTTTAAAGTATGCATATGCTGTGGGGGAACTAGAACTATGGGGGAGAGACTTATTTAATCAAATTTATACTTATAGATTGTCATCATCAAAAAGGGGGAGATTGTTGACTTAAATGATGATTAAGTCCAAATTTGTTTTTGATGATGTGTTTGTATGGTTAATATTGTAATTTGATTATGTTTACTGAATGAAAATAATGTATATGCAGTTGAGATTAATCTGTCAGAAATACCCTTGAAAATGGTATTTTAGTTTACTAATGAATTTGGTTGAGTGTTCTAGGTATATTAGTAAAACAGGGCTGTGAATGCACATTCAGTGGTTAAGTTGCAGAAAAGTCCACCGGTGATTTTAAATAAAATAATAATAAAAACAGAAGTCCACCGGTGAAAATAATAATAAAAGAAGAAGTCGACAAAGGCGGAAGACTTCGAAGAAAGCCTCATCCGATCGCTAAACGACAAAGGCGGAAGACTTCGAAGAAGGCCTCATCCGATCGCTAAATGACAAAGGCGGAAGACTTCGAAGAAGGCCTCATCCGATCGCTAAACGACAAAGGCGGAAGACTTCGAAGAAAGCCTCATCCGATCGCTAAACGACAAAGGCGGAAGACTTCGAAGAAGCCTCATCCGATCGCTAAACGACAAAGGCGGAAGACTTCGAAGAAGCCTCATCCGATCGCTAAACGACAAAGGCGGAAGACTTCGAAGAAAGCCTCATCCGATCGCTAAACGACAAAGGCGGAAGACTTCGAAGAAGCCTCATCCGATCGCTAAACGACAAAGGCGGAAGACTTCGAAGAAAGCCTCATCCGATCGCTAAACGACAAAGGCGGAAGACTTCGAAGAAGCCTCATCCGATCGCTAAACGACAAAGGCGGAAGACTTCGAAGAAGCCTCATCCGATCGCTAAACGACAAAGGCGGAAGACTTCGAAGAAGGCCTCATCCGATCGCTAAATGACAAAGGCGGAAGACTTCGAAGAAGGCCTCATCCGATCGCTAAACGACAAAGGCGGAAGACTTCGAAGAAGATCTCCTCCGCTCACTAGACGACAAAACCGGAAGACTTCGTATCTACATCTTCCGATAGCGGTTCAGTTGTTTAATGCTGCATCTTCTGACATCGGTTCATCTTCTAAAGTAGCATCCACCGATTCGGCTCAAGCTTCACAAACATAACGAAGCCGGTTCAAGAATTGTAAAGCAACGTCTTCCGCCAGATTTTAAATTATGCCGCGAAAGCTACAGTGTATCTCGCCCAGAAGCTTAAAGTCCAGAACATTAATGGTGTCGGACGACTTGCGCTTTCAAAAAGCAACGGCTACCTGCTTTTGTATGAAAGCTGCTCCAACGGTAACAAAGTTTCCATTATTGGATAAGGAGCATTGAAGTCAAGCCGATTTGCAGACAGAGTATTTAAGCCGAGGTTAGAGCACGAAGACCGGACTTTTGAAAATTGGATTTCCTGAACTCTAACTTGCGAAGCATACTCTATATTCTATATCTACAACTCTCTATTCCAAAACTTGAGATTCTGTTTTGAGAGTTTGTAAATCATCATAATCTGTCATTCAAATATGAAAATCTTGTAAGGCAGTGGATTATCGCTTGTGAAGAATAATCCAGAAGTGTAAAAGGCAGTTGATCGGAGCCCGGAATACCGATCTGTTTTCTCACTGAGGAGAAGGTTAAGAATCTTCAAGGGGGAGCCTTGGAGCGTGGACGTAGGCAGTTTGGCCGAACCACGTTAAAAACTGTGGTGTCGAATTTCTCTCTCTCTCTCTCTCTTTACTTTATTTGTTTGTCTGCTATTAATTTATAAGTACTTTATTCAAGAGAGAAATTTAGTTAGACTTTGGATTAAAATTTAAAAAGATCTAATTCACCCCCCTCTTAGACAATATCGTTCCTACACTCTCCTCAACGAGAATTCCAGATCGAGCTTCACGGGCGTCGATCTACAGCCTTACAATTCTGGATTGAACTTCACGGGCGTCAATCCACTGCCTTTCAGGTTTTACAGATTTGAGTGAATGAACACAACAAACTGCAAACTCTCAAAACAAATTCTCAAATTTGGGAATCGAGAGATGTAGATGAAAAATACAGTGTATGATGAATCGCACGTTAGGGCTCAAAGCTAATTTTCTCAAAAGTTGTTCCTTCGTGCTCTAATCTTGGCTTAAATACTTTGTATGCTGATCGGCTCTTGACTTCAATGCTCCTTATCCAATAATGAAAACTTTGTTACCGTTGGAGCAGCAACCGTAGAATTTCAGGTAGCCGTTGCCGTCTGTAGTTGCAAATCTCCAGAGGCCATTAATGCTCTGGAATTTAATTTCTGGACGACGTACACTGTAGCTTCGCGGTATATTTAAAAACTGGCGGAAGATATTCATCGGCAGATGTAACTAAATAAACTTGGACCGCGATCGGAAGATATAGCTTTACAATGCTTGAACCGGTTTTGGTTGATGTATCTTTAAAAACTTAAACCGCTTTCGGAAGATGTAACTTTGAAATGCTTGATCTGCTTTCGGTGGATGCAATGCTGAAGTCTTCCGAAATCACTGTACATCGGATGATGTGATTCTAAATGACTCCCCCTTTGTTGTTTAGCGATCAGATGAAGTAACCCAGAACGACTTAGCTTTTTGTCGTTTACCCATCGGATGAAGTAATCCAGAACGACTTGGCTTTTTGTTGTTTACCTATCGGATGAAGCAATCTTTAAAACGACTTCGGTTTTGTCGTTTTCCCATCGGATGATGTAGTCTCTGAACGACTTCGATTTTTGTCGTTTTCCTATCGGATGATGCAGTCTCTGAACGACTTCGATTTTTGTCGTTTTCCTATCGGATGATGCAGTTCTTTTCTTCAACCGGTGGATATCTAAAATTGTTCTGCTAACAGTGGATATGAAATTCTCAGCTCTGTTTAACTATCACACCTAGAACACTTAACCAGATTCATTAGATAACAAAAATACTCTTTTTAAGGGTATTTCCTACTAATTAAAATCTTATGCATAATTTAATATTCTCATTTAATAAACATAATCAAATTACAATGTTAACCATACAAACACATCATCAAAAACATAATTGTGACTTAAACACTCAATAAGTCAACATCCCAAACCATATACATAATTTTCAAACGACAAGTAGTCTGCAGTGCACCTGCAATAGTTGTGACTCGAGACAATTTTACACAAAAGGCCATTCGCAGTTGATCCAACTCGGAACGAAGTAGTTTGGGGAAGGAATCGAAGGTAGTCCAACGATTTCAAAATCAGCCATAACACACAAGCGAAGGTCGACCAAAACAAAGCCCGTGGCTGGCTGACACTTTTCAAAAAATGTCGTAACAGTCATAACCAGGCTAACCAAAACGGTTTGAGCAAGTGATTTAGACCAAAAACAAACAAAATCATTCCATGGAAATCGGATATCAAGCGATCCGCCGATACATTGGATACAAATTCTTTTTGGCAAGTTTTCGAAATATGCATACATGTGATTAGTTTCATGACAAGGTTTAAATGAATGAAAACATTTGGTTAGATTGTACAAAGATTCAAAAACTTGAAATCTTCTTTATGAGAAATTCTTCTCAGCCTTGAAAAATGATTTGGTGATCGACGATCTCGAGCATGCTAAAACATTGCACACAACTTCTTAACAAGCTAGAGTGGAAGTTTTCGAGCTAATAAGTAGTAATTTACTCGCCTTAATCTCTGTTCCGATCTCGGAATATGCAAAAAATTTTGAGATTTGCAGTTCTTGTAGAGAAAATTGCTGTAAGATTTGAAGTATAATCCGAGAAAGATTTAAAAGGAGAAGCCATAATCTTCTTCTAAACATGATTCTACATTGATGTTTCAATTCAATCATCTCTAACTCTAGAGATAAATGCTCTTAATTCTCTTGCTTTCCTCTCATGTTCATCAGGAGATTTATCATTTTCCGACTCACTCAAATCAATCACATTATCCCTTTTAGCATTTTTGTGTTCACGTTTCTGAGGCTTACCCGGTCTAGGCAGCGGGGAAGGACTTGACAGATCGATGACTTCACTGTTGACGGCAGTTGGACCAACCTGACTGGACGACGACGAACAAGAGATGGATATTTTTGTCTCTGAAAATCCTCTCGAGCAAACTACCCTGTCTTCAGATTCGATTTCGAGCAACAAAGCTTGGAGTTTTTTATCGAGTTCAATCAATGCAGACTCTTCTTTCGATTTCTTCGGTTTGGTTTTGCGACGATTTTGAGCTCTTTTCTCCTCAAACTCCATGATTTTTTCGGGACAAGCACTGAAGTAGATCAAAAAGGGAAGTCTATAAATAAGACTAAAAAAAAAAAAAAAAAATCTTTAATGGTCGAAATTATGAAAAATTATTACCTCTCTAAGAGATCTTTCAGAACTACTGAACATTTAAGTCCTTCAAATCCATCCCAAGAAACCTCAAAACATTCTTTCCCCTGAACTTTCCGATTCTTGAGAATTTCCGAGACTGGACACTTAATAGGTATCTGAAATTCGAATGAGAATATAACAATCTTCAACTATGAATGAAGAACATTGATGGTAATATTCTATTTGTCTGGGAAAATTTTAGTTCATTACTCGGTATGCTTTTTTGTATTTTATCGTTTTAAAATACCTCTTCCAGTGGAGGCTTCAACCCAAGTTCCGATGAAACTGATCGTAGATTGGAAAATCTTCGTAAATTTCGTTCAGCAATCTTAGGAAGGATGTACTCATCTGAACTAACAAAGAGCATTCATAAATTATAAGCTAAACTCATTAAGCAATATCAGTAAACATTTTTCAGAGAAATTTTTACTTTTCACGAAATGTCTTAGTTGTACACAAGAACATATATTTCGAAGAATGTCTACGCGCTCAAACCTAAATGACGTGCAGAAATGAGGAAGAACAGAACATTCAAGAACCTGTTTTCTCAGGTGGCCACTCGAAAAACCGAACACATATCTGATGAAGTTCAATTCGCTGAAATGGATAATTGACAAGAACTCTAGCAAGATGAAGAGATTGATAAGCAAGTATGTTAACCGTCTTTAGTTCAGAACAAGCATTGAGCAGAAATGTTTACCTTTGAACAATATCAGAATCTGCTGAGTGGCACTTGGGTCTTAAATACGCATCGATCACGGGCAAAAACTGATCAACCCGAGTCGGAATATGTTTGTTTTCTAAATTAACCATTAAATATTTGAGATGTAACCTTTTGTCCCACAATAGAACAAGAGATGGAAACTTTATTTTCATGAAAAGAAAATCAAAGTTTTATTGTGGCAAAATTCTACCGATTTTGTTAGTATCGTGGTTTGGCAAGTTCTCCTCATTATTGCGCTTGGAAAGTCCAAGCTTTTTTGGAGCTTTTGTCTTCTTCGCGAATGACAGTCCCTCGGATGCAATTCTTTCAAGGACAGCTCTGTCACCAATTGACTTAACAATCTGGCAAGCAGATTCCTATCACAAGGGTGAAAAATGGTGGCAAGGAATAAGTTCTAGTAATCAGTTATCCACTGATTCTAATACACGAAAAATGAAGTAAAGGAACTTTGGTACATACACGACCCAGGCCGTGGACTCCATAAGAGTAGTCACTGCCAAGAATCAAAGCCAAAGAAATCTGAAAAAGCACAAGTTTCTGAGACAAGAATTTATCTCACTGCATCAGAGAATCAACGTTCAGCAATCACTAATGACTTTAAATTGAGAAACTGGCAATACCAAAGAAAGCAATGGGATATAATATATGTGAAGTGTTTCCGGGACGTTTGTAGGTCATGAGGTAGATGTCTAGAGATTTTTCAACCAAAACTTCCCCTTGAAAGGACTTCTAGAATAAAGGGTATTTGCAGATAACATTATTGATGGAAATAATCATCACAATGCTGCTTATTGATATAGTTATGTCATAATCTATCACAGAAAAATTAACACATCTAACAGGTAAAAGAAAATATTCTGTTTATACCAATGAGTTCCTTCCATATCCTAGTTTTTTCTCAATGTCGGACATTTCATAACAAACAACATATCCGTTGTCTCCTGATACATCGGAAAATGATTAACATTGTTAGTGAAATAATTATTTATCAGTTACTAAAAAATAATCTCAAAACAGGATAAGGGGGGAAATTAGCATCAACCAAGGCAGATGTCTCTATAAACAGTCCTCGCACCGAAAAGAAAAGCATCTGAATCTGAAGTGAAACACCCGTCCTGATCCCAATATAAAAATTCAAATACTTGCAACAGATGATAATAAACATTCTTGTCTTTCTAGCAGATAGTTAAGTGACAACAGGACTAAGAAGTTTTTACTTACACATAAGGATTCTGCATTAAGTAATGCACATTGTGCTTCAGCTTCTTCGAGCCTACATTAAAAAAAAAAATTAGACAAACAAAAAGTTTGATCCAATCATAAATTTTCCAATATAATAGAAGTTAAAAAAGTTTTTTTCTCTGATAAAAGACAGAATGTTCATTTTAATTGTTGTTTAGTCTATTCTCTCATAAATACAAGAATGTTTGTTATCATCAGTTTTAGTTTCTACTACAGTGATGGCAAAACCGTTTCTAGACTATGATGCCCTTTCTTTATTTTTAGCATGATCAAATTTGTTAGAAATTGTGTAAATTTCCATGAAAGTAGCAAATGTTACCCATCTAGACAAGGGATACCGAGTGCTGTCCCCAAGAGTTTAGCTTCCTTTATCATCAACGAAAACTCGGAACCCATATTTCTTTTCAGGGAAGAAATTTGCGGCAAATTCGAGTCATCTTTTGTAGCCTGCCTTCATTAGCTATTTTAGTCATTTCCACTAATGAAAGAAGAAAAATTAAAAAGCATGTGGATCATGAGAGATTCTCACCTCATTTCCCAAATTTAGACGTCGTTTATAAGTCGATAACTTGATAGCAGGTATTGCTCCATCTACAGGAGAAAAAGGAAGTGCCTCAATGTAAAATTGAGGTTGAGAAAAAAATTCTCAAGACTTTTACTGAAATAGAAGCTACTTTATAGTAATGAAACAATCACATTATCATTTGCAGTATATATATTGCATAGTATGCATCTTTTCAGAGAAAATGATATTATCCATTAGCATTTTCTACAAGATTCCAAACATCTAAGTGCAAATAATGAAGATTTTCAACAAATGAGGAAGATAGATTGTAATTAGCAGCAGATACCTTGCATAGTTTGCCGAAATTGCTTCTTCTAAGAAGAAGAAACAACTTACCCATCGTATTTCTCTCAGATTACAGAGATCTGAGTAGAACCGTGGTAAAATTTATCGACATTGTTGAAAACCAAATTCGATAATTAAAGGGGGGATAGAGTGAAAATGCAAAGAAGGAAAAAGAGCAGACCAGTGACGAAAATAAGGCTGCAATTCAAGGCAATAAGAGCTCGAAGGCGATGAAAGAGGCCTCTGAGATAAACCTTGTCTTTCATAAAAGAGTGTGATTTTGCTGCATTTTGAAACTGAACAATCCAGCAGGAGAGATCTATACACAACCTCTTGTTCCTGCATCACATTCCAAACACAAGAAATAAAATAAAATAAAATAAAATGGAACCGCGTAAGAAACCAGAAGAAAAAGGACGAAAGTCATCATCTTGCTCCACTGGTTGCCAATTACTGATTGAAAAAGGCAGTTCACTCACTGAACTTTGTGAAGTGGATGCGTTTTCTTGCAGGACTCCAAGATGTCCCACAAGTTCTTAACGCCCATGATTGCAGGGGGGGAATGGCGGTTGGTGATTATGGTTCTCCGACTGAGCTTAGCTTTAATGGAGTTCGGAGAGACACAGGGTGGAAGAAAGGGAAACGGGTCGATTCAAAAAACGAAATTCGGCTTTGAATTGCGAAAAAGCTTATCGACAACCTAAGACGACATGTCGTTCATCTAGACAAATAATAATGAACAAAAAAAAAAATCATTTTTTAATATTTTAAAATAATATTTCGTTGAATTTTTAAACAATTATACATGAATTTAAACTTTTTTTATTCACTAAATCTTCGTACTATATTTTACCCATATTTTTAATTGGTTGAAAAGTTATTTTTTGGGTACTTAAAAATAATTTAATAGTACTTTTCTTCCGATGAGGATGAAAATTGGTCAATATTGAACCAAAAATAATTAATTTTATTAAAAAATCGAAATTTAAAATAGTAATTTTGGACCAACATTCCACTTCCAAAAATAATTTATTAGATGGACTTGGAAGTTTAAATAAAAGAGAGAGTGCATGTTCTCTACCTATCATGGTAGTGTTTCAACATGACCTATTTTTATCCAAGGTCGAAAAGATGTAATGCTAAAACGTGAACAAAATGAGAATAGAGAATATTGAGCCAAGAAATTTACGCAAATTTCTTTTAGGAAAAAATGACGGGTCTAATGAGAAAAAATTCACTATAAAAAATGAACTCAAACAAGTTTGTCTGCATGAACAATAATTGTTGATGTGTCAAACAATTATAGATATAATTAATGTAATAAATAATAAAAAATAATTTATTACATTAATTGAACTAATAATTGTTTAACACGTCAGCAAATTATTTAAGAGGATAAAATAAGAGAGTACACGTATAATTATTCTAATAAAAAGAGTAATACTACGTTTACTCTCTTATTTTACTTTATTAAAAAATTTACTGACGTGCCAAACAATTATTTGTATAATTAATATATAAATTATAAAAATAATTTTTTTACATTAATTGCACTTTATTACTTCAACTCTCTAAATCTTATTTCAAAATGTAAGACATGATTGATTCGTACCTCACAATTTTTTAAAATATTCATTATTTTCCTATTAAATTTTATCACATTGAGAGTTTTTAGGCGTGGGATAAATTTGGAGAGCTAAACTCTTGCAAGGACAGATAAAAAGATCAATGCTTTATCCATCCAAGTTTAATGGTGCATGAATTATAAAGCTAACGAAGCTATTAGATGTCCATGCACCTCTTTGATGCATCAAATTCAACAAAAACTAGAGATGCACACGTAAAATCAACTAAAAATAATATGTTAGCAAACTCGCTGAGACTCAGTCTCTCTAGGTGCGAATTGTGTCAATGAGTCCTGTCGTACCCAATCCATTCGCTTGTACATTGTTGAAGAATGCTTGCTTGTTGTTTTTATATCCAAGATAGCCTCTGATTGATTGGCAAAACCTAAAGAAGAGAAACATGGAGTTCTGTTAAGTTAAGAAGAGAGGAGATGAGCAAATTTTGATAAGTTGTATTCTGTATTTCTATTCAAACTTTTTTTACATTATAATGATGATGAATATATATCTTGAGGAACATTCCCCAATTCTACTAGTATATATTCGTTCAAAAACAAAGAACATATTTTAAAAATGTATAATGGGTTATCCACTAACATCTCTATGCAAGATCAAGGCCATAGGACGAAAAACTTGGATCGAAACTCGGGAAATTTTACCGGTTGTAAAGGTTTAGTGAGAGCGTCGGTGATCTGGTCAGAGGAAGGTGTAAATTTGACACGTAAAGTCTTGCAAATTTTTGCTAACAAAGTGATAGTCGATTTCTACATGTTTCGATTTGGAATGCAAAACCAGATTAGAGGCAAGATACGTGACGCATAAATTTTCACAAAAATAGTAGAAACATCTGGTATAGACACACCAATCTCATGGAGTAGGGATTGTGACCAAAGGACCTCGGCTGTACTGTTAGCAATGCTACGGTATTCAGATTTTGTACTTGAGCACGAGATGACTTTTTATTTGTCAATGACTAAGATATGAGATTAGAATCTAAAAATATGCAAAAAAAACACTTGTACTTTTTGATCACCAGGGCTCGTATAACATTGTAGATTAAAGTTTGATAACGGTAAGAACTGAATACCTAAAGAAGAGGTACCTCGGAGATACCAAAGTATCCGTTTAATTGCCTGCTAGTTCACATCCGAGGGAGCATGCATAAATTGGCTTACCTCGTTGACCGCAAAGGAAATGTCTGGGCAGTAATACAACAATACCAAAGGCCACTAACAACTTGACGATAAACACACCCATCAGATAAAGATGTGCCTAAATTGGAAGATAAAGGAGGACCAGATACCAATGGTGTAGGAATCGGCTTACTAGAAGCCATGTTAAATCTAATAAGCAAGTTGGAGATGTATCAGGATTGGCTTAAATGCAAACTGGAAGCTATTTTGGTAACCGAGATGCCAAAAAAATGGTGTAAAAGACTGAGATCTCGAACAAAAAATTTAGATTGCAAGTAGCAGAGAAGCTCATCAATATGTTGTCGGAAATTGCCTGTGATAATAATGTCATCGACGTAAACAAGCATGAGAATCATGAATGATTGTTGCTGAAAAATGAAGAAGTATCATACTTGGATACCAAGTCCTTGGTGATTGCTTTAATCCATATGGTCTTTTCGAGTAAGCATATGGTTGATGTTTGAGAATGACTTGCAAAGCCTGGAAGTTGCTGCATAAAGACTATTTCGATGAAGTCTCCATGTAGATTTGCATTGTTAATATCCAGTTGCTTAATGGTCCACCAAGAGACATAGCCAAGGATATTGTTATATGGATTGTAGTCGATTTGACCACTGGACTAAAGGTCTCTTCATAGTCAATGTCCACTGTTTGATCATATCCTTTTGTTACGAGACGGACTTTACACTGATTAATTGACCCATTTACACCTAATAAGTTTGGCTCCCTTAAGGAGGGCAACAAGCTGCCAAGTTTACTTTTTGTGGAGGGCGCAATCTCATCTTGCATTGCCGCAAGCCATTACTTGCATTGTGATATCTGTAGAAATGTTGGTGGTTCTGCAAGAGGCAGTGTAATTGCTGAATAGGTTTTTGGTTTGAAGATCTCATCTTTGGACCGAGTCTTCATAGGATGAGTATTCGAGGTTGCTCACGATTGCTGTTATTGGTAATGCACTGTGGAATGACAGAGAGGGTGTAATTTTTGAACAAGGAGGTGGATTTGAGGAAGTAGTAGAAGGAGAAATAAATGGCAGTGATTGAATTGGTATGAAAATAGAAGAATAGCCTGTCAATGAGGAAGCCTTGGAGAATGATCCGCTTGGAAGTTTGCTCCTGGGCAAAAAAAGAATTGGAATGAATTCGAACAAAAACAGGATTATCATGACACAATCGGTGAATGCTAAGAAGATTATTGGTTATGGCAGAAGTGTGAAGAACGTTATTTAAACAAAGAGGTGTGGTGGCAGTGGGCAACAGAACATTACCAACATGAGCAATGGAGAGAGACTTACCGTCAGTAGCCGTCACCTGTGTCGGTCATGTGTAAATGGGCCAAAGTAAGACCCGAAAGACCTGAAGTTGTTGGAATGGGTCGAAGACTGGGTAGAAAAGTTAGGTCTTTGGGGGCGTGTTGTATGTCGGCTGAGGAGAGCGAAATGCCCTCTTGGAAACAACGTTGGCTTGAAGAGGGCACTAAGAGGGAAGCTGGGTGATCGAGGGAAGTTAGTTGACTGAGTTTTGTTTCTCCAAGCATAACTCATAGCTGAGGAAGAGGCTGCAAATCTCCTCTAAGGACGGTTGGTCGGTGCTGCTGGGGATGGTGGTCACGAAGGGATTGTACTCGTTGACCAACCCTCCATGGAAGTATATAACGTGATCACGGTATAACACTGACTCTCCAATTACTGAAAGCGTGTTGCAGATGGTTGTGATTTTCTGTATATAGGAGGCAACAAAAATGCCGTCTTTGGAGACAGTATGCAACTGACTTCAGAGGTCCGTGATACGGGCTAATGATGAAGAGGCAAACATTCTGCCAAGAGCAACCCGAATCTTGGTCGTTGTACTGTAGCAGTCTAGCAGACGATTTGGGGAAGGATGTTTTACGATAGGGAGGTTAAAATCTAGCTCATAATGAGACTGTTATATCACTGCCACAGGGAGGTTACAATGTATTCTCTCGGATGTTTGGTTAGTCAAAAACTCAAAACAACACGAGAGACACTAAGGAGATGATCCTCTTCGGGGTCTTTTTAGGTCAAAGAGATCACAATGGATGAACTTAAACAATACAACGTCTCCTACAATACAAAGCCTCGACTTATGGACATTAAGAGCCAGATCTATGATGTCTCTCAAAGTAGGTGAGTATGTCTTTTGTTTAATTGGATTTTGAAGTTTGAGTTTTTTTAAAGTCCAAAGGCTTTGCAAGCTATTCGTTGTGCTTGGTTAGTGGTAATGTAGCTTATTGCTTACAAAAGTTTGGGCTTTTCAAGCTCTTGTTCACTATTGAGGATTGATTAAAAGTTGTAGATGGGGTATTAAGACTTTGTGTTATTTTTTCTGCTTCCTGATAAGATTATTTTGCTTTGTTTACATTGGTTGTAAGCTTACAAAACAACATTCCTTTCATTTGTTAATGATATGGAGAGTAGAATATTATTTTTCATTCTCTCTGTTCAGATATAATTTACAGCAGTTCAACCCAAGGTGACCCAAGGGGATGATGATTCAAGAAGCACGTGACCTTAAGGTGTTGAAGATGGAAGAGTTCATCAGATTTCTTATGACTCGATATCACGTAGGAAACCAATGAACAAGAAGAGCTAAAAGAAAAGGAATTCTTCAAGAAGGACATAACTCCTAAAGCATCATCGAGCAATCAAATTGAAATGAACAAAGATGAAAATGATGAGAAAATAACATTCATGGTAAGAAAATTTAACTAGTTCTTTCAATGAAGAAAGGTTCAAGGAAAGAAGATCACCAAGGGGGATAGACCTATAAAGGAAAAAGAATTCATATGTTTTGACTGTGAAAAACCAGAACTCTTCAAGGCCCAGTATCCTCAAGCAAATGATGCTCATAAAGCCTTTAAGAAGAAGGCAATGAAGACCATATATGATGACAGCGGTGAAGATTTCATCCAAAGAAGAAGAAGTCGTCAGTATGTGCTTGATGGCCAAATCGATTGAGGTACATGACTCTTTTAGTAATTAGAAAGGAAGATTGATGAAAATAAATTGTTAGATGCTTTTGAAGAATTACATGATCAATTTAATATGCTCAAATCTAAGAATAAAATGTTGAAAAAGAAAAGGTTGTGATATTTTGAAAAAGAATGCTAGTGTTATTGTATCTTTAGAAAAGAAGATTATAGATCTAAAACATAGAAATGATGACTTACATGTAACTATACTTAGATTTACAAATGAGAGTAAAAATTTATATATGCTACTAGGTTAACAAAGAGTCACAATTGAGAATCTCTTTGTTGGTCCATTGACTTGTATTATGTGCAATGAAATTGGTCAAAAATTGTTTGTATGCCTTATGAAATTTAATAGTAATAAATCTCTTGATAAAATGGAATAGGTTCTTAAGAGAATCAAAACTAGCATCCAAGATTCAAGAAATTTTGGGTACCTCATTAAGTGCCTAAATTTGATTGTAGGTTGGAGGCTCTTTCATGAAGGATGAAAAGTATCTAGGTAGTAGATACTCTAGACACAAGATTGCACAGAGTTCATCTACATTTCCAAGAAGAAAGAACATGTCACTTTTGGAGACAATCGAAAAGGCAAAATAATTAGTTTTGGAAACATAGGTAATGTATCAAATTCTATGATTGAAATTTTTTATTAGTTGATGGTTTGAGAGTATTACTCAATTATGTGATAAAAGATGCAAAATTATATTTGAATAAAAAATTTGCGTGATAGAAAATAGCAATGATGAAAAAATATTGTTTTTTGGATATATAAATGAGAATGTTTATACTATTGATTTGAATAACTTATCTAGATTAGATAAAAAAATACTTTGTTGCAAATCTTTCTTCGAATGATAGTTGAACATGACATAGAAGGCTAGGACACGTTAGAATGAAAACCATAGCTAAGATTTATAAAAATAATCTTAGTAGGGGTCTTCCTAAGATAGCATATGAAAAAGAAAAGATTTGTTATACTTGTCTAATGGATAAACAAACTAAGAGTTCATTTGCTTCCAAAAATATTACTTCTACAACTCAGCCTCTTCAATTACTTAATAGGGATCTCTTTGGTCCATCGAGAGCTACAATTCTAGAGGGCAAATATTGTATCTATATTATAGTAGATGATTCCTTTGAGTTTTCTTCTTAAGGATAAATGATGAAATCATTGACATATTCTCATAGCTTTAGAAAGAAAGTTTAAAATGAGAATAACCTCTCTATTATAGCAATTTATAGTGACCATGATGGAGAATTCGAGAATGAACGATTTTAGCTTCTTTGTTATAAGTATTACATTGAATATAATTTTTTTCAATTAGAACTCTTCAGCAAAATTGAGTTGTTGGGAAGAAGAATAGATCCCTTCTAGAATTGACAATAACAATGTTTAATGAGAAGTCATTCCAAAGTATTTTTGGACCAAAGTCGTCTCAACGACTTGTTATATTCTTAGTTGAGTATCCATTATATCAACTCTAGAAAAGACTCCTGATGAAATACAAAACAGGAAAAATTCTCAATGTTAGAAATTTTAGGTTCTTTGAGTGCAAATGCTTTATTCTTAACACAACGAACAATTTGAAAAAATTTGACTTTAAAATAGATTATGAAATATTTCTAGGTTACTCTTCAACTAACAAAACTTTTAAATTTTTTAATAAAAGACTCTAATTGTATAGAGAAATTTATGCACATCACTTTTGATGAGTCAATTCAATCACCAAGTGAAAGAGAGTCAAATGATGAGTTAGAAAACAAGTAGAAATCCTTAAAATTGGAGGATAACAATCAACAAGCAAGCACATCTCAAGAAAAGTTTTACCCAAAAATTAGAGATATATTAAGAGTCATCATATAGTCGATATTTTAGACTATCCCACTCTAAGTGTTAGTATTATATCTTCACTTAGAAACTATTGTACTAGTATAGTTTTTATCTCTCAAATAGAACCTAAAACCTTTGATGAGGTTGAAATTGACGAGGCTAAATGGGTGTTTAAGATTAAGTTGGATGGAAATGAGATAGTTGTGAGGAACATGGCAATATTGGTTGCAAAAGGATACAATCAAGAAAAAAGAGATTGACTTTGAGGAAATTTTTGCACTGGTAGCAAGATTAGAATATTACTTGTTTTCACTTGTTATAAGAATTTTATTTTATATCAAATGAATGTCAAAAATGCTTTTCTAAATGAATACGTTATGAAAGAAGTTTATGTTGAGCAACCATTGAGTTTAGAGGCACATGATAAGATAGATCATGTATACAAACTCAACAAAGTATTCTATGAACTTAAAAAACTCCTAAAACTTTGTATAAAAGATTGAGAAAATTCCTTATCGAAAAAGATTTCAAGATAGGAAAATTGATTCTACTTTGTTCACCAAGCACAAACATAAAGATGTGTTTATTATGAAAATATATGTAGATGATATCTTTGGTGCAACAAATTAATCACTTTATAAGAAATTTGTGGAATTATTGCAAAGTAAATTTGAGATGAGCATGTTAGAAGAATTAAAATACTTTCCTACCTTACAAATTATTTAAGAAAAATATTATTGAACCAAGAGAAGTACGTAAAAAAGAGCTCATCAAGAGATTTGGAATGAATATCTCTAAGCTCGCTCGTGCACCTATGAGTAATTATGCTAAATTGGATAAGGATTAGAGTGGTAAAATTGTGGACATAAAGAAATATTAAGAAATGATTAGCTCTTTACTATACTTAATAGTTGGTAGATTAGACATTCTTTTTAGTATTTGTTTATATGATATATTTCAAGCATGTGCAATGGAATCTCATTTAAATATCAGAAAGAAGATATTTAAATATTTAAGTAGGACAAGTGATTTAAAACTAGTGTCCCAAGGGATCTACTCTTGATTTGGTAAGATATACTGACTTTGCTTGTGTCGGGAGTCTCGTGGGTAGGAAGAGTACAAATAGATGGGACAGAGTAGAACCCCAAAGACCTAAAGTTGTTGAAATGGGTCGAAGTCTGGGTAGAAAAGTTAGGTCATGGGGTGTATTGTATGTCGACCGAGGAGAGCGAAATGCCGAAGAGGGCACTAAGAGGGAAGCTGGGTGATCGAGGGAAGTTAGTTGACTGAGTTTTGTTTCTCCAAGCATAACTCATAGCTGAGGAAGAGGCTGCAAATCTCCTCTAAGGACGGTTGGTCGGTGCTGCTAGGGATGGTGGTCACGAAGGGATTGTACTCGTTGACCAACCCTCCAAGGAAGTATATAACGTGATCACGGTATGACACTGACTCTCCAATTACTGAAAGCGCGTTGCAGATGGTTGTGATTTTCTGTATATAAGAGGCGACAGAAATGCCGTCTTTGGAGACAATATGCAACTGACTTCAGAGGTTCGTGATACGGGCTAATGATGAAGAGGCAAACATTCTGCCAAGAGCAACCCGAATCTTGGTCGTTGTACTGCAGCAGACGATTTGGGGAAGGATGTTTTCCGATAGGGAGGTTAAAATCTAGCTCATAATGAGACTGTTTTATCACTGCCACAGGGTATAATCTGAAGAGAAAGATAATCAAGGAACTGTGGAGGAGTGGGGTAAGAACCGTAGAGAATGTTGTAGATACCATTTGCAATTACTACATTGAGCAGTTGTGCCTTCTAGACAAGATATTTTGTGGAGTTGAGTTTGATTGTCAAAGTTTGGTTGATGGAAGGGAAATTATGAGAACATATTTAACCAACCTATAATGGGCTATCCACATACACCTAAAACTTGCTGTTAAATTTCACCTTCTCTTCTTGTTCAGCTCTGTCTTTTCATCTTTATGTATCTTCACTTGACAGACGGTGTTTCTAGAGTTATGGAAGACATTTCAAAGAAGCAATTGTGGCTTTGTGCTTAGCCTTTTACAATGTATTCTCTCGGATGTTTGGTTAGTCAAAAACTCAAAACAACATGAGAGACACTAAGGATATGATCCTCTTCGGGTTCTTTTTAGGTCAACGAGATCACAATGGATGAACTTAAACAATACAACGTCTCCTACAATACAAAGCCTCGACTTATGGACATTAAGAGCCAGATCTATGATGTCTCTCAAAGTAGGTAAGTATGTCTTTTGTTTAATTGGATTTTGAAGTTTGAGTCTTTTTATAGTCCAAAGGCTTTGCAAGTTATTCGTTGTGCTTGGTTAGTGGTAATGTAGCTTATTGCTTACAAAAGTTTGGGCTTTTCAAGCTCTTGTTCACTATTGAGGATTGATTAAAAGTTGCAGATGGGGTATTAAGACTTTGTGTTATTTTTTCTACATTCTGTTAAGATTATTTTGCTTTGTTTACATTGGTTGTAAGCTTACAAAACAACATTCCTTTCATTTGTTAATGATATGGAGAGTAGAATATTATTTTTCATTCTCTCTGTTCAGATATAATTTACAGCAGTTCAACCCAAGGTGACCCAAGGGGATGATGATTCAAGAAGCACGTGACCTTAAGGTGTTGAAGATGGAAGAGTTCATCAGATTTCTTATGACTCGATATCATGTAGGAAACCAATGAGCAAGAAGAACTAAAAGAAGAGGAATTCTTCAAGAAGGACATAACACCTAAAGCATCATCGAGCAGTCAAATTGAAACAAACAAAGAAGAAAATGATGAGAAAATAACATTCATCTTGAGAAAATTTAACAAATTCTTTCAATGAAGAAAGGTTCAAGGAAAGAAAATCACTAAGGGGGATAGACCTATAAAGGAAAAAGAATTCTATGTTTTGACTGTGAAAAATCAGAACTCTTCAAGGCCCAGTATCCTCAAGCAAATGATGCTTATAAAGCCTTTAAGAAGAAGGCAATGAAGACCATATATGCTGATAGCGGTGAAGACATTTCATCCAAAGAAGAAGAAGTCGTCTGTATGTGCTTGAAGCTTGATGGCCAAATAGACTGAGGTACATGACTCTTTTAGTAATTAGGAAGAAAGATTGATGAAAATAAATTGTTAGATGCTTTTGAAGAATTACATGATCAATTTAATATGCTCAAATCTAAGTATAAAATGTTGAAAAAGAAAAGTTGTGGTATTTTGAAAAAGCATGCTGGTGTTATTGTATCTTTAGAAAAGAAGATTATAGATCTAAAACATAGAAATGATGACTTACATGTAACTATACTTAGATTTACAAATGAGAGTAAAAATTTAAATATGCTACTAGGTTAACAAAGAGTCACAATTGAGAATCTCTTTGTTGGTCCATTGACTTGTATTATGTGCAATGAAATTGGTCAAAAATTGTTTGTATGCCTTATGAAATTTAATAGTAATAAATCTTTTGATAAAATGAAATAGGTTCATAAGAGAACCAAAACTAACATCCAAGATCCAAGAAATTTTGGGTACCTTATTAAGTGCCTAAATTTGATTGTAGGTTGGAGGCTCTTTCTCGAAGGATGAAAAGTATCTAGGTAGTAGAAACTCTAGACACAAGATTGCACAGAGTTCATCTACATTTCCAAGAAGAAAGAACATGTCATTTTTGGAGACAATTGAAACGGCAAAATAGTAAGTTTTGGAAACATAGGTAATGTATCAAATTCTATGATTGAAATTTTTTATTAGTTGATGGTTTGAGAGTATTACTCAATTATGTGATAAAAGATGCAAAATTATATTTGAATAAAAAATTTGCATGATAGAAAATAGCAATAATGAAAAAATATTGTTTTTTGGATATATAAATGAGAATGTTTATACTTTTGATTTGAATAACTTATCTAGATTAGATAAAAAAATACTTTGTTGCAAATCTTTCTTCGAATGATAGTTGAACATGACATAGTAGGCTAGGACACGAATGAAAACCATAGCTAAGATTTATAAAAATAATCTTAGTAGGGGTCTTCCTAAGATAGCATATGAAAAAGAAAAGATTTGTTATACTTGTCAAATGGATAAACAAACTAAGAGTTCATTTGCTTCCAAAAATATTGCTTCTACAACTCAGCCTCTTCAATTACTTCATAGGGATCTCTTTGGTCTATCGAGAGCTACAATTCTAGAGGGCAAATATTGTATCTATATTATAGTAGATGATTCATTTGAGTTTTCTTTTGAAGGATAAATGATGAAATCATTGACATATTCTCATAGCTTTAGAAAGAAAATTAAAACGAGAATAACCTTTCTATTATAGCAATTTATAGTGACCATGATGGAGAATTCGAGAATGAACGATTTTAGCTTCTTTGTTATAAGTATTACATTGAATATAATTTTTTCCAATTAGAACTCCTCAGCAAAATTGAGTTGTTGGGAAGAAGAATAGATCCCTTCAAGAATTGACAATAACAATGTTTAATGAGAAGTCATTCCAAAGTATTTTTGGACCAAAGTCGTCTCAACGACTTATTATATTCTTAGTTGAGTATCCATTAGATCAACTCTAGAAAAGACTCCTGATGAAATACAAAACAGGAAAAATTCTCAATGTTAGAAATTTTAGGTTCTTTGAGTGCAAATGCTTTATTCTTAACACAACGAACAATTTGAAAAAATTTGACTTTAAAATAGATTATGAAATATTTCTAGGTTACTCTTCAACTAACAAAACTTTTAAATTTTTTAATAAAAGACTCTAATTGTATAGAGAAATTTATGCACATCACTTTTGATGAGTCAATTCAATCACCAAGTGAAAGAGAGTCAAATGTTGAGTTAGAAAAGAAGTAGAAATTCTTAAAATTGGAGGATAACAATCAACAAGCAAGCACATCTCAAGAAAAGTTTTACCCAAAAATTAGAGATATATTAAGAGTCATCATATAGTCGATATTTTAGACTATCCCACTCTAAGTGTTAGGATTATATCTTCACTTAGAAACTATTGTACTAGTATAGTTTTTATCTCTCAAATAGAACCTAAAACCTTTGATGAGGCTGAAATTGACGAGGCTAAATGAGTGTTTAAGATTAAGTTAGATGAAAATGAGATAGTTGTGAGGAACATGGCAATATTGGTTGCAAAAGGATACAATCAAGAAAAAGAGATTGACTCTGAGGAAATTTTTGCACTGGTAGCAAGATTAGAATATTACTTGTTTTCACTTGTTATAAGAATTTTATTTTATATCAAATGAATGTCAAAAATGCTTTTCTAAATGAATACGTTATGAAAGAAATTTATGTTGAGCAATCATTGAGTTTAGAGGCACATGATAAGATAAATCATGTATACAAACTCAACAAAGTATTCTATGAACTTAAAAAACTCCTAAAACTTTGTATAAAAGATTGAGAAAATTCCTTATCGAAAAAGATTTCAAGATAGGAAAATTGATTCTACTTTGTTCACCAAGCACAAACATAAAGATGTGTTTATTGTGAAAATATATGTAGATGATATCTTTGGTGCAACAAATTAATCACTTTATAAGAAATTTGTGGGATTATTGCAAAGTAAATTTGAGATGAGCATGATAGAAGAATTAAAATACTTTCCTACCTTACAAATTATTTAAGAAAAATATTATTGAACCAAGAGAAGTACGTAAAAAAGAGCTCATCAAGAGATTTGGAATGGATACCTCTAAACTCGCTTGTGCACCTATGAGTAATTATGCTAAATTGGATAAGGATTAGAGTGGTAAAATTGTGGACATAAAGAAATATTAAGAAATGATTAGCTCTTTACTATACTTAATAGTTGGTAGATTATGCATTCTTTTTAGTATTTGTTTATGTGATCTATTTCAAGCATGTGCAATGGAATCTCATTTAAATATCAGAAAGAGGATATTTAAATATTTAAGTAGGACAAGTGATTTAAAACTAGTGTCCCAAGGGATCTACTTTTGTTTTGGTAAGATATACTGACTTTGCTTGTGTCGGGAGTCTCGTGGGTAGGAAGAGTACAAATAGAACTTGTCAATTTCTTAGAGAATATTTTATATCATAGTTTTCCAAAACAACATAACTTGGTGGCTGTCAGGGCCTAGACCTTGCCGAGTTCCGGCTTCTGGATTCTTGAAGGGGGAGGACTACAAATCCGCATATTCAATCTTTACAATCTACTCAAATTCTAAAGACTAAACTACTATCATTAACCATACATTTAACTTGGCCACATAAAATATAAAATTCAATCCACATGTAATTTAGAAGTTTTATTATATATAAGACTTTATCCAATTTTATTTTATATACATGAGTCATACTAAAATAAATACAAGAAAGATAAAAACAAAATACTCTTTTGGACCTATGAGGTGTTGGGGTCAATAACCCAATTTGCCTTTATCATTTGATCTTAAGTTGCTACCATTTGTTTTTGAAAGATTAGGGAAAATCACGTACTGAACTTTATAAGTCCAATAAGAATTTTAATATAACAATTAATTAAACTAAACCGATATTATATCTAATCATGTACTGACACGCTACATGATCAACCTTAACTTTTTAATAATTATCATCCACTCATATGCACACACATTCCATAGTTTGTGTTTTACAAAACTATCTAAACATTTCTAATCAATGTAATTAAGTTTATCACTTTACTTTGTATATTTAAAGATGTATAATGGATATGTGAATATGCATAGATACAGGATATTAGAATCATTGCCTAAATTTTATGACCGACATACTTAACGTTCTTTAGACTCATATACAATTAACTCAATGTATAATTAACTTCAAAACAACTTACAACATCCACTAAACTTCACATTCTATACCTAATAATATGTAATGCGTATGAAATGTATTTGTCACATACTATTCATGTTATGATATGAATCAATGTTTATTTATGTAATCATGCTATGATAAGTGAATCAATGCATGTATATTCCATATTATTTGAACGATGTCGCAATTATCAAGTACCCTATTAACATATTTTGTCAATGTAAATATGCATGATCGCAATCTACCATATGTAAATCCACCGTAAACTTATGTACATCTTACTGACGATATTTCTAATAATGCTTGCACATCTCAAACATAACCTCGGGAGATCTACAGATTTGCAACTCAATGGAGACTCACAATCACTCTTCTTTTATTTACCGTACTTTACATATGTCAAATAATACATAGCCAACGAAATATATATTGGGTTCGACTGTGACCAATAAGACCTCCTGCAATACCTTAGGTACATATAAATAATATTATAATATATGATTTCAGCATCTATTCTATGCATATAATGAATGTATAATACGTGTTAATAATGCATGTAATATAAACCACGAAATTTTTGTTATTTAACAAGTAAAATGATGCATGAGTTGTAGTTAAGCATCTATCTATACATCCTCTAATTATATCTCAAATCATGTCAAAGTGGAGATACAACAATTGATAAGAAGAATGCAAAATCTAATTTGTTCGAGTTCTAGAAGCATGCTCTTTAACTGTAATCATCTGCTCTAGCCCATTGCTTTAACATAAATCTATTTTCAGGCGTTCGCATTTTTACTCGAAAACCCGCTCCTAAGACACTTTCTCAGTACTTTTTTTTTTTTTTTTTTTTTTTTTTTTTTTTTTACTTTTTTGGGTGTCTAGCTCGAATAGCGGAAGTCCGCTCTTGAAACATTTTCTCCAATTTTCACAACTACAAACACATTTTTCCATTCTCAAATTTATTTAAGACCATAATCACAATATACAATCTTTCAAGTAGATATTTTTACATTATCTTATCCAAAATCAAGCATTATATTCCACCAATGTTTTCCCATCTATACAATACGTAATGTGATTTAACAATCACTAAAGATAACATTTTATTATTCACAACATCACTTTCATACATTTGAATCAACTAATACAAACTAAAACTCATCACACCTCACGTAATTCCCATTATATTTTCAACAACTTCAATCCAAATTAATCATAAATGACAATTTATAAAGAGATTTAAACCAATAATTCCACTCTTCATGGTTTCAACTTACTTTCATCCGAAGTAATTATAATTCAACTTTGTACCTTCTTTCAATCAATCTCTCAATCAATTTAACTTAAATCTAATAAAATCAAACACAATAATTAACATGCAATCACATGATCAACATTCCTCCACCTAATTCATACAAAATCAACCTAGTTTAGAAAAGCAATAGAGTTAAAAATCTGAACTCATTGATATCTTTATTTTCTTATGTCCAAGACTTGATTATTGTAACAAAAGAATCCTCGTTGAATATAAAAAAAAAAAAAAAAAAAAGTTTGTTTTAGGATGCAGAAGCTCATTCTTTCTTTTTCCTCACCACTTTTTCTCCTTCTCTTTCTCAGCCAAGGAGCACAAAAATGGAAGATTACCCTCCCTCCATCTCATTCTTATCATCTCAATATGCTAAAGGACAATTTAAAGAAGTGAATTTACTAAGTTGTCCATTTTGCTATTTTATATTAGAATTAGGATTCAATTGATAACTATCTAATATTATAGCTATTTTATATTTGAAAATTTACCGCAATTGGTTAGTCAATTTTATGTGCAAAGTCATCTCATCTAATTTACACTGCCATGTAGTGGCTTGACTAACTCATCTTTACAAACCATGATTTACAATCATTTCTAGTCACATTAAATTATTCTAGTGTGATTAAATTGACCTATTTTAATCTAAGCCATTACAATGGCTCTTTATGGTGCAGCAACCATTAATTGTTGTGCTCAATTGCTTTAGACAAAACAAACTTTAGAAAACTATGAACAATATTATTAGAAAAATTCTTCCTCTAAACAACCCTAATAATTCCCACTAAAATTTCTGACTCTTCTCGCACTGAAATCGCTTCTCCCCTCTTGGAAATTCATCTTCTCTTCTAGTTTTTCAAAAACATCTCTTGATCTCAATTTTCAAAACCCTAGACACCGAGAATTTGTGGCTACATCAAATGCTCTATCGATTTTTTGAACTTCAATGGCCTTTACCTCTTCAAGAGTTGTCGGAAAATGGAAAAGCAATGTGAGTCAGGATGGAGCTTCCTGATCTACGTCTTCAAAGGAGTTCTTTTCAAGACAAAAAAAATTCAAGGAACAGTTTGACTAACAATGGGCATGGTTCGGGATTGGACTCAAAACGGAACCGAACATTTCGAGTTTCAATTCATCTCCCTGAATGAAACCGAACCGGCATAGAGGTATAACCGACTCGAACAGAATCCAGAATCTCGATTTGATTCGGGTCGGTTCAGGTTCGAGAAAAAATTATAAAACATATGAACTTATCCAAAAAAAAAAAAGTGTAAAATTGATGGATCATCCTAGTGAACAGATAAAGACACTAGAATTTACATTGTCATGAGAAGAAACATAGAAACTTACCCAAAATATTCCTGTTCCTCGTCTTCAAAGGAGTTCTTTTCAACTCTTTTCAAGACAAAAAATTTCAAGGAACAGTTTGAGTAACAATGGGCATGGTTCGGGATTGGACTCAAACGGAACCGAACATTTCGAGTTTCAATTCAGCTCCCTGAATCGAAACGAACCGGCATAGACGTATAACTGAGTCTAACGGAATCGAGAATCTCGATTCAGCTCGGGTCGGTTCAGGTTCGAAAAAAATTGCAAAACATATTAACTTATCTAAAAAAAAAGTGTAAAATTGATGGATCAACCTAATGAACAGATAAAGACACTAGAATTTACATTGTCATGAGAAGAAACATAGGAACTTACCCAAAATATTCGATATCCAATTGAAAATAGAAGGAACAAATAAACCGAAAACCAAAATAGAGTGTTTCTACGTTGCAAGACCTAAGCAATTGCCAACTAATAAATATTTAATATACTAAAAAAGAATGAACAAATACACTGAAAATCAACCCAAGTTTAACAAATCACAAAAGTAAACTTAATGCAGCCACCACATCAGATCTAAAACTTACCACCTACATGAAAGACTGCAAATTCACTATGCAACCAATCCTGAAAACGAAATCCAAATTTTCAATCGAAATAGACTTAAAACAGAAGAATAGAGAGGGAAAGAAAGGATTGATGGCTGTGTTAGGATTAGTCGCCCTAATCCACCTGTAACGAACGATCCAGAAAATAACCGAAAAAGAAATAACGAGAAAATAATGGACACCGAATTTACGTGGAAACCCTAGAAAGGGAAAAAACCACGAGCAGAGGAGAGAATCACTAATAACAATTCGGTACAATGAGTTTTGCGACTCAAGCATCAATATATAGATAAAACCTAAAACCCTAATATTGATATACGGGCCCGACCCGGCCCACTAGAATTCGGGTCACACCAAATTCTAACAAACTCCACCTTGACACGAATTCCACATGAGAGATCCATCGGGCTACACGGCCCAATCCAAAAGCGAATCCAGAACACTGAACTCTGACAATCTCCACCTTCAACGAAATTCCAGTGCAAGGAAACAAATCTGCAAAACTCCATTAAAAAAGCTCCTCTACCACAAAGGCCCCAGATGGGCCAACTCAGTATCCGATACCGATCAAGTTTAAGCCCCGCTTAAACTTGAGAGATTTACTTGAGAAGAAATCACATCTCCTCCTCCATGGTATCACTGAACTATCAGAGTTGCTGCAACGAACTCCATCTGAACATGTCGAAGACTCCACACAGGAATCATTACCATCGAACACATTCAATACATAATCCACAGTTTCATCATATCGTCCCGGAGTTTTAACCTTCCTGTCTTTGACGATACCATTCTGACGTGAAACTGAAACTGATGACTGAACATCTGTAATAGGCTGACTCACCGGCTCTGATGTACCCTCAGATCCCAACCTGAACTTCACCCGAGAACCTGACTTCTTCCGAGTCTTCTCAATCTTTCTCTTAAAAGGTGAATTCACAAACTTTGTAGCCTTATTACCCATCACATTGACTGTGGAACCCGCGATCTTCGCATGCATCACATATAATGAGGAGTATTTTTCTCCTCTCGCCACAATCAATGAACCTCTGGTAAGCTTCCATTTTTCATCACGAAAGGTGTTGCCAAAACCTTCGTCGTCGAGCTTCCCAGTCGAGACCAAATTCTTGCGGATGTCCGGGATGTGCTTCACACCTCTCAAAACCAAGGTGTTGCCGATGTTGGTCTCCAAACGCACATCTCCCATACCAATGGCTTTTGCTACGCCACCATTTCCCATCCTCACACTTCCAAAGTCACCCGAAGTATAGGATGTAAAGAAATCTCTCCGCGAAGTGGCATGTATTGAAGCGCCACTATCGATCACCCAACTCGTATCTTGGCAATCAGAATTTACAACATCCTCGTTGTACACACTAAAGGACTCCTCAGTGGCTGTATCTGCCTCCTCGTCTGTGTCACCTTCTTCGAACATCTTCTCCTTTCCTTTGGCATTCAGATTCTCCCGAAGAAACTTGTGACAAAATCTCTTTATGTGTCCTTTCTTGCCACAATGATAACACTCAAAGTTGGCGTGTTTTCCGGACTTCCTGTGACTTCGATTTCTATTGTCCGGACCTTTACTTTGACTTCTGCCCCTATTTTCAACATTCAGAGCTGAACCATTCGATGTTACACCAGAATCAATCTTACGAACCTCCTCGGCAAGAATACGATCCCTCACATCGGTGAATACCAGTTTAGCACTTCCAATTGAGTTACTAACTGCTGCTCTCATAGGCTCCCAACTATTCGGTAGAGACGCCAACAAAATTAGGGCACGAACCTCATCTTCAAAATCAATTTCCACAGATAGCAATTGATTCACAATCGTATTGAACTCATTCAAATGTGCTGCGACAGAAGCACCATCAATCATCTTCAGATTAAACAACTTCTTCATAAGAAATACCTTATTATTCGCAGACGGTTTCTCGTACATATCAGACAGAGCCTTCATCAGACTCGCAGTGGTCTTCTCCTTCGCCACGTTGTGAGCAACGCTTTTGGCTAGCGTCAATCGGACGACTCCCAAAACCTGTCTATCAAGGAGATTCCATTCACCTTCTTCCATCTTCTCTGGCTTCGCACTCAAAGGAAGATGAAGTCTTTTCCCGTACAAGTAATCTTCGATTTGCATTCTCCAGAACGCAAAATCTGTCCCATCGAATTTCTCAATACCGTATCTTGTGCTATCCTCACCTGTCATCACTGCTCAAAAAACTGATATTTCCAGATCAATTATTCAACCCCAATAATCAATCTCCACAATATCAATAAATCCGCCAAATAAATTTTCTGAGCCCGAAAATATCTGAATCAACCTTGCCCAAATATTTCCCCAAAAATGGCTGCCTTTTAAAATCAGAATAAATCCTGCAGAATATTCTGAACCAATAAAAATCGCCCAACAAACAGATAATTTCCCGATTAATTATTTAACCCAATAATTAATCTCCACCTGAAAATATCTGAATCAATATCTCAGCCGGCCACAGAATTTCAATATCCGAATTCCTGACAATATCTCCACCTACTCCGAAAATAACAGCAAATAATATCTCAACAGATAATTACTCCGAAAAATCAAACAATATTTCAAACCACCACAAACTTCTTAACCCCAAAGTTTCTCACTGTTTGGCCTTCACTGTTCGCCCAAGAGAATTCAATAACACAGTTTCTGAATACCAACAGTAGTGACAAAATTCCAAACGAAATTTCCAAATTCACAGAATTCTCCACAAATTCAAAAAAGGAATCGATTTACCCTCCCTGGATAGTCGCTCGATCGGTGACTGAGATCGGCGGCGGAGACTTCTTCCTGGCGGTCGGCGGCGGCTCGGTTTTACTGATCGGAACTTGGCTGTTCGCGCGGCGTGTTCTGTCAGACGGCGCACGAAGCAGCGACTTCCTCGCGACGCTGGCAACTCTCTGTTCTTCGGCGACAATCGGCGGCTTCGTTTCCTTCCTCAGAAACGGCGGCGGCGATCTCTCTTCGCGCGGCGGTCAGCGGCGTCGACGGGCCTCTGTTCGTCGCCGCGGCTCGGGCACTCCTCTCTCCGTCGAAGAAGACAAAATACAGAAAAGCAAAAACTTTGCTTTTCTTCTTTTTTTTTTCTTTTTTTATTTCCTCCAAATAATTTCTTTTTCACTAAAATTGCAAACTTCAATCACCGAAATTGCATACCTCAAAATCCGTTCGATACCCTTCGAAAAATCAAACCCTGATTTTCGAAAACCACTTCAACCTCGAAGCTCTGATACCAGTTGTTAGGATTAGACGCCCTAATCCACCTGTAACGAACGATCCAGAAAATAACCGAAAAAGAAATAACGAGAAAATAATGGACACCGAATTTACGTGGAAACCCTAGAAAAGGAAAAAACCACGAGCAGAGGAGAGAATCACTAATAACAATTTGGTACAATGAGTTTTGCGACTCAAGCATCAATATATAGAGAAAACCTAAAACCCTAATATTGATATACGGGCCCGACCCGGCCCACTAGAATTCGGGTCACACCAAATTCTAACAGGCTGAAGATTAAAAGGATGAAGAAAAAAGAAGAGTAACCAAGGGTAGAGAGAGAGAGTGAACTAGCAAACCATTGGAAAACGTGAGCTAAAAAAACTCCATCAATATTTTAGCTTCCTTTTGTTTGCCTTTACTAAGAACTGTAGAGCGGAAAAAAAAAAAAAGAGAGAAATTCAAAATATTGAAATATTAAAAAAAAAAAGAAAAGAAGAAGAAATCTTCCCTACATACTCTTGAAAATCTTCATAATTTGATGATAGTTGCAAAATCTTCATCTCCTCCTTTGTTCCTATGGTTGTAAGCAACGATTTCTAGAAAAAAAAAACAAAATATAATATTAAAGAATTAAAACGATAAATTTTATAAGAAAATATTACCTAGAAAAAAATAATTATGTAACGTATCTTCATCAATATTTTCATATTGATCCATCAGTCCAAACATAGTTGAAGTTTTAAAATGAGTCAAACTTTAAGTGCAAATAATAATTTCAACTATCGTAAGTAATAGGAAATTATGAGAGGAGTCAACAATATAACCACCGCAACTAAACGGTAACTCCGAAGCGGTAGTAGAAATAAAATGATCAATACATCTCTTGCTATTTTACTCAAAATTGGGACTCATGGAAGTTTAATTTCCACCATGTTAAAATCTCTGGACTCTTTGTGTATTTTTCAATTTTCTTACTCAAATACTCATCATGATCTGACATATTAATTGAAGTAACATATTCAAACGAATTGTCAAAGTATGTAGAAAAGACAATATTAGTAGTCTTTGATGAATTTACAACATTGTTAATGCTCGTACTCGGCTAGCACTTGAATCACCTTTATACTCCATATATAATCTTTCAACTATATTATCTATTTGTTTCGTAAAATCATCAGCTCTTTCATCATCTAGCAAGATGCTCAGAAAATATTTTAAGAATTTTGATTTATATCTTGAATCAAGTAGAATGGCGCAAAATAAATAAATAAATAAATAAAAAATAAAAAATAAAATCTTATTAAAACTTTCTCAATACACTTGTCAAACTTATTCTGCATTCAAAGAACCATTATTCTCAATAACATATTATCACTCGCGGTATATTTTTTGAATAATCATCTACAACTGATATACTTAATTAACATACAAATTCGAAGTAATATGCAATGAGGCTAATATAGTGATACTTGTGTCACAAAATATCTTTAAAAACTTATAAAATTCTCGAATAATATCCAAATCTTCGCTTGTAGAAGGTCCTTCTTCACCCATATCCAATAAGTAATGACTATCACATTTTCCTAATTTTTCAAAAAATTTTGCATACTTTTTAGCATTGTCTAACATCAGATATATCGAGTTATATCGAGTAGCACATCAAAGGTTACATTACCTTTAAATATAATTTTGACATTTAATACATTTCTTAAACAGTTGTAAATTCTTGGTAAAGATTTAACATACTTTATTACCTTTCGTACTCTACTAATTGAATCTTGATATTCTTTTAGCCCATTAGTAACAACCAAGTTCAAAATATGAACAAAACATCGAATATTAATGAATTTCCCATATAAAACTAGTCCTTTCAAATTTCACAAACTTTTAAATAAATAGAAATAACAGCGTCATTAGAAGAGACATTATCAAGCAAACAGTTTTCAAGTAAGTTTTCAATTGTTTCTCCTTTATGGTTATTAATCTGAAAAAAATTTAAAATCTTTTTGAGCAACTTCCAATCATCATCAATAAAGTGTCTACTCAATACCATATATTTATATTTTGACTATAAGTTCAAATATAAGTAGTTAAACATACTCTATGATTTCTTTTACTGATGTACTGTTTGAAATGACTTTTTTTTTTTTTTTTGTATATCATTTTAATATCTCTTTCAACAATTCTACGAGAAGGCATTACAAATGAGTCTTGAAAAATATTCAAAGTAATTATTTGAAACCTTATCATTCAACCATTCTCATAGACAATTCATCTTTAATGAGCATTCTAGCAATAATATTATGTCCACCTAATTGAGTAAACGTCGACACTTCAGAGCATTCTCCCCCCTTATCTTTCTTTACAAAAGGTAGTGTCTTTTCTTTGCTATCTAGTTTTGTCATATACATTTTATCGACATGTAAATACCTTGTCATATTAGATGTACCATTCTATTGTGTATGACATGTATAAGTTTGATCACAATAGTTACATTTAGCTTTAAATGAGTTAGGATCACTATCTCCAACCCAAGTAAAGTGATCACAAACATTAGACATGTACCTTATTCTTATTTTAATAGCATTCAATGTATTTTTCATCCTATAAAAAATTACAACCATAATCATATCCAAAATTCAAACACCAAACATATTCACAATTAAAACACAAAAATTTGCACTGTCATAGAGTTGTGCATCATTGTCACAGTGTTGTGCATAAATCGCAATGTGTCATCGTCATAGTGCGGTGCAGCGTGCATAACGCTTGTGACTCATGGAGACGATTACAAATTTACAATACCTTAGTATGCACCAATAATAAGTAAACATACCAATAAACACAGTCAATTGCAATAAACAAATATCATATAGAGGTTGAAACTTTGAAGTGTGTGCAGTGAGAGTGAGTGTGAATGAGAATACCTCAACCTCTTTGGCCAGACAACGCAGTCGCACGACGGTAAGGAAGAGGTACACGGGAGATCACGACTTGAACCGCAATCCACAGCAAGACAGCGACGAATGTTTTGATGGAGAATGAGTTACACTCACACTGCAATATCGTACAGTTGCACGACGACATGGGATATCGCGAATCGCGAACTAGAGATCAATGACACTACGAAGACTAGCGAGGCACACATGAGATTCAGACCGAGACTCTATGTAACGCCCCCGAACCTACCTTGACTCGGTGCGCTACTTTGCTCACTCATACAACCCATTAAACTAAAATTAAATAAATTTTTCGATGAAATTTTTGAGTTTTTCAGACCCTCGAAAGCAGATAGAGAACGTATGTAAAATATGTACAAAACATGTCTGAAAAAAAATAGGGTTAAAACATATTTGAAAATCAAAAATAAAAAATTTAAACTTGGTTACTATTCACTCAACCGATCGATTGGCTAAATGGCCGATCTATCGGCAACCCCCTCTGTTGTCGAACTAAACAACCACGAACTCATGTCGATCAACATCTGTCGAATCAGCATCGGTCGAAATAAACATCGTCCGATTTCAACATCTACCGAAATCAACATTGTCCGATTTCAACATCCGCCGAAATCAAACATTGTCCGATTTCAACATCTGTATTTCAACATCTGTCGAATCAGTATCTGTCGAAATCAATATCGTCCGATTTCAACATCTATCGAAATCAACATTGTCCGATTTCAACATCTGCCGAAATCAAACATTTTCCGATCTACATCGATCAACATCTGTCGAATTAACATCGACAGATCTACATCTTCCGAATCAACATCAACCGATCTATATCGATCAACATCTGCCGAATTAACATCGACAGATCTACATCTTCCGATTTTCTCACTAATCTGTTGACATTTCCTCCTTCAACTTCGATCGATTTTTGCCCTAATCGGTGGATATATCCACACCAACTTCGAACGATTTTCCCTTTTCTAATTCTCTTCACTTCATCAACATTTCACCTACCCTCTCAACTCATCTTTCGATATTTTTAACTTCTAGAAACATTAAAACCCCTAAATCCCGACTCGCACACATAAACAAAACGTAAAAGTTTGGGAAAACTAACTCGTTTCTTAAAAAAACTCGGGCAGAATAACAAATAGTTGTTTAAAACTCAAAAATCTTGAAACCAGCATTTACAACAACTCCCAAAATAATATTTAAAAGAGTTATAAACCATCATCATTTACATAACCAAAATCCCAACAAAATTACTCACTACCACAGCTCCCAGCTACATCATGGTCAAGACGCCCCAACAAATACCCACATCAGCATTCATCATGCATCGCCGGCTGCGTCCTAACCCTAGCCTCCCTCAACTAGCTCACCTACAATCTCGTCTTCACCTACACCACAAAACACAAAATGTAAGCCTAATGCTTAGTAAGTAGGAAAAAATGCAATTCGAAACATAATGCATACTCAACCCCTAACACATGCGGTTTCTACTCGCTTTGTTGTTCTCGTTTCGTTTCCGTAAGGTTAATCTATCACCTAGCAGTGTGGATCAAGTAGGCACACATCCTATATCATCTAGGACCGCCACACTTTGACCCATCAATACAAGATCGAGAGTATACATCCAAATCCAGCTCCCAGGATACATTTCCATCCGAGTCTAGTTTCTAAGATGTCACTACACGATCCCCTAGCACACATCCGAGTCCAGCTCCCAAGATGTGTTTCCATCCGAGTCTAGCTCCCAAGATGGCACTACACGATCCCTTAGCACACATCCGAGTCCAGCTCCCAAGATGTATTTCCATCCGAGTCTAGCTCCCAAGATGTGTCTACACGATTCCCATACGTTTCATGCTCACCGTTCAAAACCATGCTTAAAACTTATTTTTTCGTAGTTCGAAAACATGATGCATGCCAATACAAATGCACAACGATAAAACACAAACAAAAAAAAAACAAACAAATCCCTACCGTTCCATGGTGTAGGCCCGAAGGCAAAAGACATACATTCCTCTACTTACTTGGTTTCCCCACACGTATTGGTTTACTCCGAGTACACTAATTACTCGCTCGTTTACCTAGCATAATAATGAAAAATCACTTAGTAAGCATCAAACTAAACCTAAAGAACATTTACCCAATTTTTATCAACAACTAACTAACTGAAAGACCGGAATTGTCTAAGAGGGGGGTGAATTAGACTTTTAAAAATTAATCTAATAATCAATTAGTGTTACTCTCTTAATTAATTTAATTGCAAATAAGGTAATATCAAAATTAAAGAGAGAGTAAGAGAGATTCAACACCAATATTTTTTACGTGGTTCGGCCAAACTGCCTACGTCCACGCTCCAAGGCTCACCCCTTGAAGATCCTTACCCTTCTCCTCACGAGAAATAACAGATCGGGATTCCGGGCTCCGATCAACTGCCTTTACAATTCTGGATTGAACTTCACGGGCGTCAATCCACTGCCTTATACAGATTTGAGTTTGTAAAATATAAAGCTCAGACTACAATCTCACAAAAGTGAATCTCAAGTTAGGATTGAGAGATGTAGAGAGGAATACAGAGTGTGCAATAACTTTCGCAGCTAGGGCTCAGAATTCAAATTTGGCAAAAGTTAATCTTCGAGCCTTTTCTTCTGCTTATATACTCTGTATAAAATTGCTTCACAAAATTGAATGCTTCTTTCTTCAAAATGGAGAAATGTTACCGTTGGGAAGCATCCGTACTGAAGCATATATCCGTTGCTTCTGAAAATGTTGTTCGTCGTCGCCATTAAAGATCTGGAGTTAATGCTGAAAACGACGTCACTGTAGCTTCGCGGCTAACTTTGAATTCTGGCGGAAGTTCACCGGCAGATGCAACTAATGAGCGGAGACACGTCATCGGTGAATGCTGCTTGAAATGCCATCGGCAGATATATCCTTGAATTCCATCGGCAGAAGCATCTTCAACTTCTATCGGCAGAAGCATCTTCAACTTCTATCGGCAGAAGCAACTTCAAATTCTATCGGCAGAAGCAACTTCAACTTCTATCGGCAGAAGCAATTCGTAAAACTTCATCGGCACATTCTATCTTCAAAGCCATCGGCAGATGTTTCTTTAAAAGCGCCATCGGCAGAAGTCTCTTTAAAAACCATCGGCAGATGAACTCATGAAACTTGTCGTCTAGTGATCGGCATGAGTAAGCTTAAAAGCTATCGGCAGGTGTAGGCGTTGAATTCCATCGGCAGACGCATCCTTAAATTTCACCGGCATGTGCATGCTTTGGTTATTATCTTCTTTTGTCGTTTAGTCAATCGGCAGGAGTAGCTTCAAACATCATCGGCATACGTGTTCACATATCATCGGCAGATGAAACAAATAAGTACTTTGACACATCATCGGCATCTGTCTTCAGAAACAGCTATCGGCAGAGAAAGCATGTACTAACTTGACACGTCATCGGCATATGTCATCAAAGACGCTATCGGCAGATGATAACTTCTAAACGGCGTCTTCTTCTGCTTAGCAATCGGCAGAGGCTTCCATTTTTTTTATGTATAGTCATCGGTAGAAGCACGCGTTTTACAGCCCTGTTTTTCTGTTCTGCTCTGTATACTCAAACCGATTTTATTAGACAACTAAAATACCCTTGTTCAGGGTATTGTCAACCAAACTTGTATTGATAATTCTTATTTAAATACACATAATCAAATTGTATACTTAATACACAAATACATAATCAAAAACAAATTATGACTTAAACACTCTATAAGTCAACAATCTCCCCCTTTTTGATTATGACAATATAAATTTGATTAACTAGGATACTCCCCCATAATTCTAGCCGCTCCCCCATAGAATATGCATGTTATTCAATTAACCATTCAGAGCAATTCCAAAATCACAGTGTACAGTGTATATCCAAAGAATAGAGCAATTCCAAAATCAATGTACAATCTCAATGTACTCAATCATATATAGTATTCTCAATCAAATATAGTATTCTCCCCCATTGACATTATCAAAAAAAAATAATGCATTCAACATTAGAGTATATGTTGTAAACTAAAGATAGTCATTGAAAAGAACAGCAAAAAGAATCACTATCTGAAGCGATCTAAATGACGATTCCAAAAAGCTCTCTGAACATAAGAGGGCACGTCACGGTGGGGATTGAAAAATCCATCCACTAGAGCTTGAAAGAAAGCATGATCTCTTGGAAGAGGCGATTGATAGACCACCATTGCCAGACAGGGATCAGGAGATGGAGAAGGCTCCCGGGATACTTCCACGGCCAAGCAAGGAGGAGACTCTACAGAAGGACCAGAGCACACATCCATACTTGGTGGAGGAGAAGCTGCCATTGGACAAGGCTGGAGGAGAGGAAGATTCAGGAGCTGAGGAGAATGGAGGAAGAGTGAACTGGAGCTCAGCCTCATGAATATCTAGGGACATGAAGCGCACATCTTCCACAACAGCAGGCCTGGAAAGGGGAAGAAGCAAATCTTCATAGCAGGCCTCGGGAACATTGAGACCAGAACTTGATGGTTCGGGTTCAGGCTCAGGTTCAGGTGTCAAGGCGGCAATGGACAATTGGAGTTTCTCAAGTTCCCTGACAACCATACGTCGATCACCATCAATCTTTGTAGACAGCAGGCCAAGACCTGTATCCAAAGCAACGCCCATGGCCAGATGAGTCTCATCAAGTTTACTTTGGAGAGTACTGAGGGCAGTGCCAAGGTTGGTAATAGAGGCTTGCATCTCATTGTACTGAGCCTCTGTGAAGGAAAATCTCCTGTGATATGTTATGGGAGTTGCAGGAGTATTGGAGAGAAGGGGTTGGACTGGCAGAGCGATTGGAGCAGGTTGGACAGGTGATGGAGGGAGCACCTCTTGCTGATCGGGAGATGGATGAGTTGAAGGTTCATGAATCGGAGATGGAGGAGCTGAAAGTACATGGATTGGAGAGGTAGGAGCTGAATGTTCATGGAGTGGAGAAACTGAAGGTGGTTGAACTGGAACTGGAGGAGCCGTAGGTGGTAAGGAAAGAGTAGGTGGAGAGGGAGGTGGAGGAACTGGAGATGGTAGAGCTGGAGGACCATGAGTGAAAATTGAAGAAATAGCTCGAATTACCGGAGAGATGGAAGGAAAAACAGGCTGAGAAGGTAATACGAGAGAAGGTGGAGGAGAAGGAGGCTGTTCAGGAATAAGAAGAGGTACAGATGAGGAAGCAGAAGTGTCCTCGGAAGTAAGTACTATGGAGGAGGGAGCAAGCATGCGCTTACGCACAAGAGGAGAAGGTTGGAGATCTGAATCCTGAGATTGAGTAGGAGAATTAATACTTTCTGGAATTCCTGGTTCATCTCCTCCTTCAGCAGGAGACACCTCTGGCAGAATAAGTTTTCGTTTACCACGCCTGACAGGAACTGCCTTAGAAACTTTTTGCTTAGCCTTATTCAAGGAAGGCTCTCCTTTTCCGATTCTTTTTAGTCCCATCTTGTTGAGAGTGGCTTGGGAATAATAATTGGAGGGCAGAAGTCTCACAGGCTCTTCCTCCTCAGGAAGGACAACCTCAAGATGAGCAAATAACCGCATAAGAAGCAAATTATACGGTAAGGATGTAGCCTTAGAGGATACTGCCAAAATCATCCTTCGAACCACAATGTATCCTACATTGAAAGGAGTCTTGAAATAGAGAGCAAACAGAACAAATAGCTCCATTGCGCTCACCTCATCATAATGTCCACCCTTGGGAACAATATTGAAATCTATCATATGACGAAAAACTTTGGCCCTCGGGGTCAAATGTCTGCCCTTTAACTGATCAGGAGAAGCATTAGGGTCCAAAGCAATTTCCCTGAGAAACTGTAGACCATCAGAAGTTCCAAAGAAAGGTAGCTCATGGCCTGTCACATATTTATAGGGGCAGCTATCCAAATGAGGAGCTCCCAGAAGAGCATTTATGGACTGAGGGGATATTTCTATGCATTTGTTATATACATAGCTTTTAATGGAAGGGGGATCAGCAGTAAAGCTAAGATTGGCATAGAACATCCGGATAGCTTCCGGATAGAAGAAGGATTCGGTTTCAAACAATCCTATTAACCCAAGATCCGTCAAGGGTTCTACAATGTTCATCCCAGCTAAACTTTCAAAATCAATACCTTTACTGGGAATTAATGACCTGAACTGGTAATCGGCATGAAACTTGTTCTCGGCAGCTTTAGTGAGAAAGTAGAAGGATGGAAACGCATTTGCCCTTGGAATCTCACGAGGAGGGCGATCAGAAACCTTAGCCTTTTTCTTGGCCTGAACGGAGATGGCTTGAGCTGAAGAACCGATATGCTCCATTGAAAGATTAGGAATCGAGAAAGAGGGTTGGTAGGGCAGGGGGGATTTTCTCACAGAAAGAGCGCGAAATGAAATGTCTTCGAGAAGACACATAGTTTAAACAAAGAAGGGGCATCGCTCGACGCGAGGGAGACACACGTGTAGAACTTATAGGTATGATGAACCACACGTGTTGGCAGATTAACAATACATCTTCCGATGCTTACAGATACTATGCATCTGCCGATACCTACCGGTATCAAGACATCTGCCGATGACAAAAGAGAGGTACAGCATCTACCGATGCTATCACAGAAGGAGAAGCTCTAACACTTAGGAATTTTTTTTTTTATAACAGAGACAGAATCTCATTTTCTCTCAACCCGAATGAGACCTAACCTTATTCTAATACTATTGAATGTCTTCTCATCCAAAGGCTTGGTAAAGATGTCTGCAAGTTGATCTACAGAGTTGACAAACTCTAAAGAAACATCTCCTCTTTGAACATGATCTCTAATGAAATGATATCTGACATCTATATGCTTTGTTCTAGAGTGTTGAATAGGATTTTTAGAGATGTTTATGGCACTGGTGTTATCACACCGAATAGGAATCCTATCATAAAATAGATTATAATCTTCCAAAGTTTGTTTCATCCATAACATTTGTGCACAGCAACTGCCAGCAGCAATATATTCACTTTCAGCAGTTGATAGTGCGACAGAATTTTGTTTCTTAGAATACCAGGAAACTAGAGATTCACCAAGGAATTGACATGTTCCACTGGTGCTTTTCCTATCCACTAGACTACCTGCATAATCAGAATCTGAGTAGCCAATCAGATCGAAAGAAGTACCTTTTGGATACCATAATCCTAAGTCAGGAGTTCCACTTAAATACTTAAAGATTCTTTTGACAGCAGTTAAGTGAGATTCCTTAGGGGCAGCCTGAAATCTAGCACAGAGACACACACTGAAAAGAATATCTGGTCTGCTTGCAGTCAGATATAGCAAAGATCCAATCATACCACGATATTTCTTAATGTCTACACTGATTCCTTTTTCATCTTTATCCAACTTAGTAGTGGTGCTCATAGGAGTCTTAGAAGATTTGACAGTTTCTAATCCGAATTTCTTAAGGAGTTCCTTAATGTATTTTTCTTGACAGAAGAAAATTCCATCAGGAGATTGACTAATCTGGAATCCTAAGAAGAACTTTAACTCCCCCATCATACTCATTTCAAATTCACTCTGCATGAGGGAAGAAAACTCATTACACATATTGACATTAGTTGAGCCAAAAATAATGTCATCGACATAAATTTGAACCAACAGAATGTCCTTCTCCTTTTGCATGGTAAACAGAGTTGAATCGGAGTTACCCTTTTTGAAATTCCTTTCCTCAAGGAAATTCTTCAATCTGTCATACCAAGCTCTAGGAGCCTGCTTAAGTCCATACAGAGCTTTCCTAAGCTTGTACACATGATCGGGTTTGTCAAAAGATTCAAACCCTAAGGGTTGCTCAACAAAAACTTCTTCATTTATGAAACCATTTAAAATGCACTCTTTACATCCATTTGAAAGAGTGTGAAGTTCTTGTAGCAGGCAAAAGCTAGAAGCATCCTAATTGATTCCAATCTAGCAACAGGGGCAAAAGATTCCTCAAAATCAATACCCTCTTCTTGAGAGTACCCCTTAGCAACCAGTCTAGCCTTGTTCCTTATTACAATCCCATTTTCATCCAATTTATTCTTAAAGACCCACTTAGTTCCAATAATGGGATGAACCATAGGCCTCGGAACAAGTTCTCATACCTTGCTCCTTTCAAATTGATTTAGCTCCTCTTGCATAGCTAAAATCCAATACTCATCATTCTCGGCCTCTTCAAACTTCTTAGGCTCTACTTGAGAGATAAATGCCACATTGGCACAAAGATTCCTAAGAGAGGATCTAGTCTTAACACCTAGTGATGGATCACCTAAGACTTCATCTAATGGATGATTTCTAACATATTTCCAATCTCTAGGGAGAGTAGGATTTTCATCCTTGACAGGAATTATACCTAGAGATGTAGAAGATGGTTCTAAAGATTTTTCTGCTTGAGAGGGATCAGTAGGTTTTTCTAAGGAAAGAGAATCCAGTTGATAATTCAAAACACCATCCTCATCCACATTTATTGTGGGCTGAGGGGACTCATCAAAGTTGACATGAACGGATTCCTCTACAACTAGGGTTCTCCTATTGAAAACCCTATATGCTTTACTGGTCAGAGAATAACCAAGAAAAATTCCAATATCAGATTTGGAATCGAATTTTCCTAAGTTATCCTTAGTATTGAGAATGAAGCATTTACTGCCAAAGGCTCTAAAATACTTGACAGAAGGAGTTTTTCCACTCCAGAGCTCATATGGAGTTTTCTCAAGGATAGGTCTTATGGAGACCCGATTAAGTACATAACAGGCTGTTGCTACAGCTTCGGCCCAGAAATACTTAGGAAGGGAGTTTTCATTAAGCATAGTCCTAGCAAGCTCTTGAAGGGATCTATTCTTCCGCTCAACAACTCCATTTTGCTGAGGGGTCCTAGGAGAAGAGAAATTGTGCTCAATTCCATACTTGAGACACAGGAGTTCAAATTTCTCATTTTCAAACTCTCCACCATGATCACTACGAATAGCAACAATGGTGAGCTCCTTTTCATTTTGAACTCTTTTCCTAAAACTAGAAAAGGTGTCAAAGGTTTCATCCTTAGACTTCAGAAAATGAACCCAAGTAAATCTAGAAAAATCATCAACAATGACGAATGCATAGAATTTTCCTCCTAGACTGGCTATGTTGGAAGGACCGAAGAGGTCCATATGAAGGAGTTGGAGAGGCTTAGAAGTAGAAATTGCATTCTTAGATACAAAGGAACTTTTGATCTGCTTGCCCATTTGACAAGCTTCACAGACTTTATCCTTTTCAAAGGATATCTTAGGAATACCTCTAACTAAGTTCTCCTTAGTAATCTTAGCTAAGGTATCTATCCCTACGTGTCCTAATCTCCTATGCCAGATCCAACCGTCAATAGAAGAATTCACAGCAAAACATTTTTCAATACTACAATCAATATCATCAATGTCAATGACATAAATATTTTCTTTCCTAAAACCAGTAAAGAGAATTTTGCCATTTGCAGCATCTTTAATTATACATGAATCTGATTTGAATATTACTTCATAACCTTTGTCACATAATTGACTAATGCTAAGTAGATTATGTTTTAACCCATCAACTAATAAAACATTTTCTATAACAGGATTGATAGGGTTACCTATGTTGCCAATGCCAACAATTTTGCCCTTTTGATTTCCACCAAAAGTGACACTTCCTTTCTTCTTGTTGACAACAGCGAACTTAGTTGCATCTCCAGTCATATGCCTTGAACAACCACTGTCCAGGTACCACTGATTCTTAGAGGAGATGCATTATCCTGCAACACAGAAATTAGGTTGTCTTCTTAGGTACCCAAATCTTTTGGGTCCTAGTGTTAGGCCTGGTTCCTTTAGGAACCCATTGTAACTTACAACCATCTTTCTTGCCATTTGTTTTTAGTGGGCATACAAAGGACTTATGTCCTACTTCATTACACTTATGACATACAGTAGATTTAACAAAGAAATTCTTAAAAGCTTTCTTTTTATTAGACTTGTCATATCCTAATCCTGTTCTGTCAAAATTTGCTCTCTGACCACCTATTATCATCTTAAATAATTTTTCGCCCTTGGTGAAGTTCAGAATGATATTATTCAGATCTTCGTTTTTGCTTTTAAGCTCATCAATTTCCTTGACATGCAAGTCTACTTCTTTAGCATGCTTTTCTAATAGATCTGTATTCTCCTTTTTCAACAGATTGTATTTATTTTTCAGCATGCCAAACTGTTTAACTAAGTCATTAAAGGCGTCAATTATTTCACCTTCTTCATCATCACTATCACTAGATACATTTGAAGAAGAAGTACTAATCTTTTCCTCGAGTGCCATAAAGCACAGGTTTGCTACTTCCTCATCTTCTGATGAAGAGGCGTCTTCTTCACTATCATCCCAAGTGGCCTTCATTGCCCTTTTCTTGAACTTCTTGGGACCCTTCTTTGCTTGTGGACAGTCTGCCTTCATATGACCAGGCTTTCCACACCCAAAGCACGTGATTTCCTTTTCCTTTTGAGATTTCTCACCCTTCGGAAATCTTTTTCCCTGCATCCTCTTTCGTTGCAGAAACTTACTGAACCTTCTAGTGATGAGTGCAATATCCTCATCTTCTTCTTCTTCTTCTTCTGAATCCTCTTGCTTACTTGAGGAAGCCTTTAGAGCAATGTCCTTCTTTCTTGTTACCTCCTTCTCTTTGAGGTCCTCCTTTTCATTTGCTCTCATTGTGATCTCATGCGTCATGAGAGATCCAATGAGCTCCTCAAGCTTTAAGGCTTTGAGATCCTTAGCTTCCTGAATTGCAGTCACCTTTGGCTGCCAGCTTCTTGGAAGACACCTGAGAATCTTCCTGACCTGTTCTTCACTAGAATAAGACTTACCAAGAGCTTTCAAACCATTAGTAATATTAGTGAATCTTGTAAACATTGAAGAGACAGACTCATCTTTGGGCATAGAAAATAATTCATACTCGTGAATGAGCATATTCAGTTTGCTCTCCTTTACTTGATTTGTGCCCTCGTGTGTGACCTCTAATAAGTGCCAAATTTCTTGAGCACTTTCACACCCTTGTACCCTATTAAATTCATCTCTATTTAAGGCACAGTACAAGGTGTTTACAGCCTTAGCATTAAGGCTTAGATTTCTCTTATCGGACTCAGTTAACTCAGAAGAGTCCTTAGGGATACTTTTCCCATCAACAGTTTTCATGGCCTTAAAAGGACCATTTTCTATAATACACCAGGTCTCGTAGTCTATGGCTTGAATGAATATTTTCATTCTAGACTTCCAATAGACATAGTCACTACCATCAAAGAATGGAGGTCTATTTGTTGCCTGACCTTCTATTTGTGAGTTGTTAATGTTGAATGCCATTTCAGATAGCAATATCTCTTAGATAAACAACTTAGACAATAAATACCTCGCTCTGATACCAATTGAAGGACCGGAATTGTCTAAGAGGGGGGTGAATTAGACTTTTAAAAATTAATCTAATAATCAATTAGTGTTACTCTCTTAATTAATTTAATTGCAAATAAGGTAATATCAAAATTAAAGAGAGAGTAAGAGAGATTCAACACCAATATTTTTTACGTGGTTCGGCCAAACTGCCTACGTCCACGCTCCAAGGCTCACCCCTTGAAGATCCTTACCCTTCTCCTCACGAGAAATAACAGATCGGGATTCCGGGCTCCGATCAACTGCCTTTACAATTCTGGATTGAACTTCACGGGCGTCAATCCACTGCCTTATACAGATTTGAGTTTGTAAATATAAAGCTCAGACTACAATCTCACAAAAGTGAATCTCAAGTTAGGATTGAGAGATGTAGAGAGGAATACAGAGTGTGCAATAACTTTCGCAGCTAGGGCTCAGAATTCAAATTTGGCAAAAGTTAATCTTCGAGCCTTTTCTTCTGCTTATATACTCTGTATAAAATTGCTTCACAAAATTGAATGCTTCTTTCTTCAAAATGGAGAAATGTTACCGTTGGGAAGCATCCGTACTGAAGCATATATCCGTTGCTTCTGAAAATGTTGTTCGTCGTCGCCATTAAAGATCTGGAGTTAATGCTGAAAACGACGTCACTGTAGCTTCGCGGCTAACTTTGAATTCTGGCGGAAGTTCACCGGCAGATGCAACTAATGAGCGGAGACACGTCATCGGTGAATGCTGCTTGAATGCCATCGGCAGATATATCCTTGAATTCCATCGGCAGAAGCATCTTCAACTTCTATCGGCAGAAGCATCTTCAACTTCTATCGGCAGAAGCAACTTCAACTTCTATCGGCAGAAGCAATTCGTAAAACTTCATCGGCACATTCTATCTTCAAAGCCATCGGCAGATGTTTCTTTAAAAGCGCCATCGGCAGAAGTCTCTTTAAAAACCATCGGCAGATGAACTCATGAAACTTGTCGTCTAGTGATCGGCATGAGCAAGCTTAAAAGCTATCGGCAGGTGTAGGCGTTGAATTCCATCGGCAGACGCATCCTTAAATTTCACCGGCATGTGCATGCTTTGGTTATTATCTCCTTTTGTCGTTTAGTCAATCGGCAGGAGTAGCTTCAAACATCATCGGCATACGTGTTCACATATCATCGGCAGATGAAACAAATAAGTACTTTGACACATCATCGGCATCTGTCTTCAGAAACAGCTATCGGCAGAGAAAGCATGTACTGACTTGACACGTCATCGGCATATGTCATCAAAGACGCTATCGGCAGATGATAACTTCTAAACGGCGTCTTCTTCTGCTTAGCAATCGGCAGAGGCTTCCATTTTTTTGATGTATAGTCATCGGTAGAAGCACGCGTTTTACAGCCCTGTTTTTCTGTTCTGCTCTGTATACTCAAACCGATTTTATTAGACAACTAAAATACCCTTGTTCAGGGTATTGTCAACCAAACTTGTATTGATAATTCTTATTTAAATACACATAATCAAATTGTATACTTAATACACAAATACATAATCAAAAACAAATTATGACTTAAAACACTCTATAAGTCAACACTAACTACAAACCTTCAAACTCAAAAATCCCGAATTTCACCCATTTTTAGTGTCTAAACTTCAATTGGCCATAACTCACTCGTTTTTCATCGGATTTCAACAATCCACCCCATTCCGTAAACCTCTACACGTCTACTATCCATTAAATCAATCAAATTTAGCAACAAACAATATGGCCGATCGGATTACACAAAAACAGAAACGGCAGCATAATGTACCAAAATCGGTTTTCACAAACTTCCACCAATTCTCTAATCTAACTATCTAAACAACCTAAATCAACCTATCTAATGTTTAAACCATAAAAAATAGGAAGAAAACCAGCAAAGACATGGAAAATTAGGAGTCCTCCTTTAGGGTTTCTCAAACCCTTTCAAAACTCACTCAAAACACACCTAAAACACCAAAAATCCCTACCTATATGCATACAACATAAAACTCACTCAAAACTAACCTTGATCTTGAAGGAAAATTGAAGAAGAAGAAGAAAACCCTCCAATGGTGGCTGAAGAATCGTAGATGGAGAAAGGGGAGAAGACAACTACTTTGTTTTTTTACACCTTTGCCATTCAAAATTTAAAAGCTCATTTTTCTTCCTCTTTTAAAATTTCCACCAAACTTTTCTGATTTATAAAGGAAACTCCACCCTCTTTATATCATTTAATCCAACGTGAAGCTTTCCTTCCCAACACTCTCCTTTCACTTTATCTTCATTTACATTAAAGTTAAAGTTAATCACACACAATCTCTAATCACTCCACTTTAACTATAACATTTTCTTTAAGTTAAACACATTACACTACCTACTTCATTTAAACACATTACACTACCTACTTCATCTTAGGGTTTTTACTCTAATCTCCTCCATTTTTTTTAACTTAAGTATTTAGGCTAACTCTAAGACCATTGCTAAGCCCTCCTAACATCACCAACTCTAAGGCAAATCGTTGTGAAAAAAATTTCCGGGTGTTACACTCTAAGAGACTGCAGTTGAATCATAATATTATGAAATCGTGATTAATATTTAAGGTTATTTTTTATTTCTAGTTTTTTTAAGGTTTCGGTTTAGAGTGTCACCCCTGAATGGAAAACTATTAACCGAACCTGACACGTTTTTTCCCCAATAATAATTGAACCAAACCGACTTGTGGCTACTAGTTTGGTTCGGGTCCCACGGGTCTGTTCGGTTTGCCCACCCCCTAAGTATGAGAATGACTTCAATTTTCGTTCATTTATAATTTAGTTTGTTAAACATTGAAGACAATTTTAAGCATGTGGGTCTAGATGATTTGTGTGATTTAAATGGTCCATATTATGAGAGATTAATCAAGTTATTTGTGCAAATCGAGCTATGTTCCTCAACTTGTAACGGTTAAAAGTTAAAGAGTTATGTTCTTGGAAAAGAAATTAATTTAACCTTGTGAAAGACTAATGCATTGATTGATTTTGGCAAAGACGTTTCCTTGGATGGGTATTTTAAAACTTCCAAGGATCCCAATCTTATTAATAATGAAGTGGAATGAATTTCTTTTTAAAAAATTTGCAAAAATCCCAATGTTAGAGTATACTATAAGACGAGAGCCAATAACAAAAATGTGCGTGAACGTCTTATTCACCGTATACTTATAATCTTTTGTTTAGATATGGTTATCGGGACCACAGGAGTTGTATGGACTTGTACTTGTAGGAAAAGATTTACAATAGATAATGATTTAGTTTCGCGCACATCATTTTACATCATATGATCCGCATTGGTGAAAATTGTGTAAAATTATTTGCAATCAACTTTCTATCGACAAAGATATTCGAAGACAACACGATTATTATATCTCCTAACAAAGCCAGTTAAGCAACACACTCTAGACCGTATGACAATTGTAGGAGTTCGAGGTGTGGAATTTTTCAGGACTAATCAAATTGCTTCAACTTTAGTAGCTTCAATGGTTCATTCTCAGGAGCCAGTTGGAGATCAATACATTCCCACGGAGGACGTACCTAGTCAGCCGTCTCCTCCCCACCCTACTTGATCTCATTCACAACGAGGAGTGTCAAACGTTAAAGAAAAAATGGTTCTGTTGCTATTACGTGGAGATCAATGAAGCAGGAAATCACAATATTGTCTACCACATAGGTTGAAAATGTGGCAGCTATATCCTCAGCATGTCACGCAATTTGGCTAAGAAGATTACTAGCTGACATGGGTCAAGAATAAAGGGAAGCAACATCATTTTTTCGTATTTTTTTGTGATAATAGATAAGCTATTAGGACAACTAAAAAACCCAACTTTACATGGGAGGACAAAACACGTAACATTGAAGTTTCATAGTTGTTATTTGTATGGGCTGTTGAAAATAAACTTGTATTATTGATTTGGGAGTTTTTAACTTTTAAGTGAGAAATCTAGAGAGAGAGAGAGAGAACGTCTCAAAAAAGTCAAGAAAAGAACGGGTCCAGAGGATTATGTTACTACATCAGGCTCTCAGACACGCTTTGGGCCTTCCAAGAGCATATAAAATACAAGCTTTCTGCCTTCTGTGGGTCAAGACTCCATTTTTATCTTAGAATCTCAGGCTTGAAGACGAGAGCGATCAGCAGACTATACCAGAAATTTACGATTCCGGCATTATGACAGGCCGGGAGTTAGATGACTGTCTACCACCTGGCTGGACTGTGAAGGTGAAAGTTAGAAAAGATGGTAAAAAGGACAAGGTAAGCAATTTTTACGTTTCTGCTCTTCTATTTCACTCGAATCGTTCTGGGTCTTAGAAATCTTAGATCTTCCGCTTGAGTTTGCAGTTTCTCGAGCATATTACATCCGTCATTCACCGTCTTTTCCTTTTGAATTTGGTAAGAAAACGATGGATGGATCTTTTGTTTTCCGACGAGAATCAAATTTTGAGAGTGGGTTTTGGATTTAGTCGCTTGGAATGAAGAAATTGCGATTGGGAAAGGCACATGCAGGGGAAATATTCGATGGTTTTCTGCTGATTGATTATATTTTCCGGGAAAACTAGTTTCAGAAAATGGGTTTCTGTTTGGATAGCCAGAAACTTAGCTTTGAAGAAGATTAGGCTGATTAGTGGTATTTTCCGGGAAAATTAGTTTCAGAAAATGAGTTTTCTGTTTGGATAGCAAGAAAATCAGCTGAGTTGTATAGTTCATCAGATCATATGGTTAAGTTACATACTTTTATTCAATCATGGGTAGGAAACAAGAACAATGAGTTCAGTGTGATTTCTTTCTTAGATTGCTGATCTGAAAATCAAAGTTCATTGATATTTTTTTCTTTGCAATTTCAGAATGTAGAGACAGCTTGTTGTAAGTGAGGCTTTTGTTCGTATAATTGTCGTAAATATATCGGTTTTTTTTTCAATTTTTCGAATCGAAGTTGGAAAAATTGTAACGAGGAACGGCGATAGTATAATGCAATGGAAAATGTTGATTATTGAACTTGAATCATGTCACTCATTGTTTCAGTACTATCTTGATCCTTCAAAAGAATTTAAATTTAAATCCCGACAAGAGGTCTTCCGCCATATCAATACAGGACAAATCGGCCATCCCAAAACTATGCCAAGGGGAGGCGCCATTAAGCCATTTGCCAAAAATGTCTGTTGACTCGATCTATCTTTTGCGTTATTTCGTATAATTTTACAAATAGTTATTCGATCTTCGACTAGTACGAGATTTTATTCATTTGGTTTTTGGAATTTTGATTATTCAAGCGATCTAGGTGTCAATTGAGAAAGCTGTAGCGGAAGGGTTACCTTCCGGATGGGAGAAAGAAATCAGAGTGAAGAGGAGCAAAAATAAGATCAGAAAAGACTCGGTACTGGCTTTACCTCTCGTATATATCTCGCTATCTGATGTCTATTTCGTCGCATTTGTAGTAATATGATTTCACTCGTTATCTTTGTTTAGATCGAACCAAATCGCCCCGTGTAACTAAGTAGCTTTTATGGTCTCTCTCCCCTTCTCTAATTCTCTCTTTTGTTTAAATTTATCTATTGGCAGTACTACACGGATCCTACCGGTAGATACGTGTTCCGCTCTTTGAAAGGCGTTCTTCGTTATGTCAAGTCCGGGAAGCTTGAAAGGAATGCATTTAAGCCAAGAGACAAAAAGGAGCCCGATTTTGAGTCCGAAGGTAGTAAAATCTTGGTAAGTTCTCTCACGCCTCATCAAGTTATTGATATTTTTTGACTTTATCGGTCGTTAGATAGTACACGGAGTGAATAATACAATCCAACTAGGTTGGCACCTGCAACACAATACAATCTATTATTCGGGCATGTGAAAATTATTCCGTTGTAATAAATATGGTATAAAAAGCGATAGATCTAACCTCGCAAAAGAAAGGGCACTCAAAATTCATCGTGCCGGGATTATATATGTGCTTAAAACGACTAAATGATGGCTTTTTTTTTTTTACGCGCCTTTTCTTTTGTGTTAGACACCGGCCGAATCCAACAAAGATATATTAGCTATTGACAAGGCAAGGAGACGGATTATTTGGGAGGCGAAGGTGTTAGATCCACGAAACGAGATAAAAGAAGACGAGGATATAATTAAAAGCAGCTGTACTGAAGAATGCACACCTGCCCTGTCCAATGATGGTATGGTTCTGATCTTCCAAATCGATATTATTTGTTCTTTTTTCGTGTCTTTGATTGATAAATTGCATCAAATTCTGGAAAGTTGGTCGATAAATCTAATTAATTCACTTAATCTCTTTCCGACGATCGTTATTTCGCTGCACTTTCTCTCTCTAACGTTTATTAGTCATACTACTATTCGAGAATGCATTTGAATTTAACTTACCTCACGCTTCAGGTTGTAAGACATTAGAAGTTAATAGCTCAAAGCAACTACTCATCGGAGAGAGCAGTTTTTCTAAAACTGTATTTGTTTCATCTACAAAAGACAGAATCCTGTCAGTATCAGACATGCAATCTCCAGATGGTGAGACGGGAAACCATGAAACAAAAAATGCAGAAGTTTGTAGTCGGAAATCCAGAAAAAGGAAAGAGATGAACTTGCCCCGTAGAACTTCGAAACGACTTGCTGGGCTGAAAGCTGATCCAATATCTGAATTGAAAGTAAGAAATGGGGTTCATCGAATTCTGGACAAAAGAAATGCCGAGAAAATAGTCGATTCTCCTGAAAGATTGATAAAGCAAGAACCAGTTGTGGAAAAAGAAAATGGCAAGCAGGTAGTCAATTCTAACGGAAGTTCATCAAATCAAGAAACAAGGAGCAAAATTCAAGAATCATGTGGTTCGAGCAAGAACCATATTGGTGGAAACTCGAAGATTTTAGATGAGAATGCAACAAAAGACAGATTTGAGACAGAAATTAAGGCAGAAAACAAACCAGAACCTGCTGGCGGATTGCCGTTGGAGGAATTATTGACTGATCCATGCATTGCATTTGCAATTAAAACTCTCACTGCTGATGAAGTTCATCCTCCTGACAATTTGGCTGCAGGAAAAGAGAAAGCTGCTGCTTGCGGAGCTGAAATAACAGCTGATGAAAAGGAAGTTTCCTCTTTTGTTTTGCCTTCCAGTTCACCTCTTTCCAAAGATGGAAAAATTGAGACAAATGAGAAGGCTAATCAGATTATAGACCTTTCACTCAACCCACCTCTAGGGGAGATATGGGCCGATCCTTGTATTGAATTTGCCATCAAAACGCTCATCGGTGATATTCCGATCGAGAACAATCTGAAGAACGTTGTGAAGGCAAAGCCTGTAAATGCTCTGGTTGGGGATGACCAACCACTAACCAGAGATGGGGGGAAAGAGAAACATTGAGTTTTTAAGATAGATAACCTACTGATTTTGATTCCCTGTGCAGTTTTTGTTGGCATCGTCAGTGAGCAGGATCAATGAGTGGGAATAGTTGATCGTAAAGCATCTCAGTCGAAAATCCATCTGGTTTGATGCAGGATTTTTGATCGGATGAATGGCTGAGATGTCTTCACGTTCTGAATTATAGCGTAAACTAACTCACAAATATCCGACCTGCTAACATTTTGCACTTGTAGTGTTGTTTTCTACTTTTGGGGAGAAAGTGTCCTACAAAATCTTTTCTTTTGGCTTGGATGGTTTGCCATTTCCAGTATCTAGCTTGGAATCTAATGCTAACTATGTTTTTTTGGAGAGTGCAAAGCTGGTATTATCATCCTCATGTCTACATGTTCATTTATGTTCTTATTTAACATATTTCCTGTCCTATAAAAAGTAGCAACAAATTTAGAAACTTCAAACCTTTTAGATTCCATTGAGAAGCAGAGTTTAACAATTTGTGGACAGAAGTTGAGAAACACCACCCCCAGTGAGCTACTACAGATCCTAGACTTGAGCACATTAATATAATTTGACTTTACATATCTTAACATGGATTAAGAGAAACAGGAAGAAATTGTTGATATTTTACTAAACTATCAAATAACTTACTTGCAACTTAAAAGGAAGATCAAGTTTTGCAGAAGAACATGTACAAGAGCTTCAACCATTAGTTCGGAGAAATAATTCTGTATATCATTGGCAGTAGGAGAGGCCAACTCAGCTCTGAAAAAGTCATCGGATATTCAAAATACCACCAATCTAAACACAAAAATACAGCAGTTAACGGAATTGGGCCGTAGGATTGGAGTTGGGTAATGATTTTTTATTTACAGAGTAGGAAAGGAGTAACATATACCCACCATATTTGATTAAGTCTAGGCAGGAGGGGCCATTGCAGCTACACGAGATCTTAAATTTTCAGTTCTTTTGCTTCTCTCCATTACATCCACCAACCATTCTACACTTTCTTTGATACCCAGCCTGCAATCAAACGCTTCCTTTTTTAAATCCATGACAAATAAGCAAATGTTTTCAAAATATGATTTTCGAGAATAATTCGCACTAACATAGATTTGGAATAACCTATTTTGTGTTTTCTTTTTGAAAAAACATTTTTTTTTTCTATAATTGAACCTAAAAGTAGTTCTTGAAACCCAGATGGATGCTTTATTTTCTACACTTTCTCAGTTTTTCGTACTATTTTCAGACACTTGCATCACTTTTAGAAGCAGTGTCCAAACATGTAAAAGAATAAATATGTTTATACCCATCATAGGCTGAAACAGCTTCAAACATGTAAACCCTTTCATCCAACTTTTTAAGATCAAAATATCGAGCGAGTGCTTCGGCTGATTCGGCTTCTGCAAGATCCTGTAGCAAACACATGCATTTGAGTACAAACTCGTAAATAAACACGAGAAGATATATAGACAAGGTACGTTCCCACCTGCTTGTTTGCTAAAACCAAAAGCGGGGCTCCTTGTAAATCCTCATGTCTAAGAACTTTCTCTGTCAAAATTAAAATATTAGGACCTCTTACGACTATTGTTTGAATAAGCAGTTTTCTATGTTCAAAAGGAGCAAAAACTGTTTCCAGACATATTTTCAAAACTGCTTCAAAGAATAATGTTTTTAAATCAATGCAAAATTTCAAAAAGTGTATTTTGTTCAGAAAAAATAGAACAACGAAAACTGTGGTTTCAAAATTTGTTTCCTAAAAGCCAGCTTTCTCTTTATTGTGTTTAAATTTTACTTGCATAAAAATGATCATTTCGGTAATCATTTTATTGGCTGAAATTGACGCCAATTTGAAGCTGTCTAATACTTTCAGCAGTGACCAAGACTATATGGAATCACAAATTTTATACTAGCATCTTGTATTTAAGGGATATAAGAGTACAAAATCACTCACCAAGAGCAGATTTTGAATCTTCAAATCTTGAAGGGCAAGCAGCATCAATCACATATATCACAGCATGTGCCTCTTCAAAGTATTTTTCCCATATGGAGCGAAGACCCAGCTGAGTAAAAATATTTTGCCCATGAATAAATATTCAAGACCAATGGGCAAAAAGAAAGCATAATTCACAACAATTCACAACGAATACCAAATAATTTATTTTGGGCATAAGATCATTTCACCTCAGAAAATCAGGAACTAAAATTTCAGCATCTTACATCTAAAGCGGAATTGTCATCCAAGAAATTCTCTCTCTCTATATTGTAGGAAAAAATCAAAGCAGAAATGAACACTCCTCCAAAAAAGATATTAAGTTTATAACAGCGTTTATGTTAACCATACCTGACCTCCAAGGTCCCAAAAAACAAGTTTAGTATTTGCAACTTCGATACGACCAATATTAAGTCCTACAGTGGGTACAATTCGATCAGGAGGAAGGCCTTCCAAGGTTGAGTATGTGGACTTCAACTTCTCCAAAAAAGTCTATATATTTACAGATAATAAGACGAAACACAAACTAAAGTTCACAAATTAGAAAAAAAAAAGAGAGGATAAGTTACTGTTTTTCCAGCTTTATCAATTCCGAGAATGAGAACATGAAACTCTGTTTTACTAAACAGGTACTTCCACAGACCATAAAATAATGAGAACATCTCCTTCCCTACTGTACAAATTATATTGATTCTTCTAGCCTTCTTGAGTTAACTTCACAATTTCTATTTTGAAGCCGAGTGCTTTTATTTCTGCATTGTCAAAAACAGAACAGAACCGGTGAAATTCATAGCTGAGTAAGAAGAATACAATGAGAAAAATTAGAATTTAAAATACTGGGTTTAAATTCTAGATTTGACAAATAAACTTCGCCAACTGAAAAGTATATTTTTTCATACCCTTTTATTTAATTTCTCACAAGTACAGGACGTCCATAACATCCTTTAATTTCATCGGGATGAAAGTAATAGAAATATCAATCAGAATTACAGTCAATTTATTAAGACTGAACAACTCTAAGATGATGATTCAGTCACAAAGGAAAGATGAATCTTGAAGAAAAGAGTATGCAAAATTCTGGAAAATTTGTGTCCAAAACCCGAAAGGCAGCTCTTCTTAGCAGAACTGATTGACCCACATAGTCTAATTATCATTCCAATATTTCCAAACATCCTTTTCTAGGACGAAGTTATAGGTCACAGAATAAAGGCTCACAAAATGTTCGTGTAAATTATGATCAATACTATATAAGCACATATCCCAGGACTCCACTTTATACATTGAAAAAATGCAGAAAGTTAGGGGGAGAGTGAGAGAGAGCATGCTTCTAAGTCAACAGTTTGAATACGTTGAACGTCTGGGGGGTAGTTAAATTCTCTCAAGAGTTCTCCATTAGTAGACTTCTACAGGAGCTTCGACGCATCTCCCACATAAAGAGTCCATAATGTGTTCTTCTTTCGACAATTTTCACCAATTATTTTTATTATCCACACTAGGCAAAATCAGGGCTTGATTTAAAACAAACCACGCACAGAGAACTCATCTTCTGTCCCACATTTTTTTTCACAAAATTATGAAAGATAAAGTTCTGAACAGCACAAACATAAAATTATCCACTAAAATCCACATATAGCAGCAACAATCATCATCCCAACTGAGGGCATAATGAATTTCGATCTCAGTTCTCAAGAATCATTCAATCACATACTAGAAAATTTTTTCGTGCCCCTTAAAATTCACAAAATAGGCGAAATCAAATTAAATATCCGGAATAATCGAAGTTTGAGAAGAACCCAAATTGTTTTCGCATCAAAAGTCTTTGCCCATAGCGAACAAAAACCCAATCAGATAAAATATTGATCATTTGTAGTATCTTAATTCAGGTTCTATAAAGCAAGGTACCAATAGAACATCGATTGAAGAAAATTTAACAATGAAACAAAAGTTCAGCTTCATACTCAGAGATTTTAGAAGATGAATATTGCTGTGGTTTGGGTTCCTCAGGCTGCAAATTGGTGCCGGAGTGGTTATTGGGTCACCTCATGAAAAAACAGCCCTCTTTCCCTCTCTTCAATTTATCGTTACCTTCCTCACTTGTTTATAAGAATTTATTTCTTTATTAATTATAAAGAATTAAAATAAAAGATATTTTTGGTCTTCATTTCAATTCTCATAGTGTTATAAAAATCTATAAAGCTTTTTTGGTTTTTAAACACCCATCTCATCTATTTTTACAGTTAAAATTATAAGGATTAAAATGAAAACCTTAATTCGATGTAAAGTGAGTTTGATTTTAGATTTTCCTTAATGTAGAAGACGACAAATGAATTAAGTAAAGAGACTCGAGCAAATGACTTGCTTCCATAAAAACCGACGCAAATGAAAACCCAACCCGATCATAAAGTCATCATTCTTTAGGGAATTTTGTTGATTTCAAAGAGAATGTGATTAGCGAGGGAGTTTTTGTGACGACCCAGACCCAACGGGGGGCCGCCACGGAACATAACTTGACGTTGACTCTAGGCTTGGACGTGAAAATTTTTGACTTTTAAAACTCTAAATCGAAGCCTAAAGTCATTTTCGGTAAAACGTTGACTCGGTTTTTGGGTCGTTTAAATCGTTTGAAATACGTGGAAAAACGTTTAGAAAATACGTTCGGGAAATATCATGAAACGTCGGGTTGACAATGGAATAGCATCCTATTGCAATTTTGGATATGCAAGATAAAGTGCTCAAAAATAAGATAATTTATATTGTCAAGGTTCAACGGTGGCATCAAGAAATAGAGGAGGCTATATGGGAGCTTCGCTTCGAAATATAAATGAAATACTCTTGGCTTTTTGAGATGTAAGCAAATTGAAATTTCGCGATGAAATCTTCTTTAAGGACGTACATCATTTGCTTATGTCTAAATGATGCAATTGATCAACGAAAATCAACTTATTAGTTTTATGGTATATCTCAGTATAGAGGATAATACCAAAAATTTATATTTATTTGTAAACTCTCCCGGCGGATGGGTAATACTTCGGAGTAGTTATTTATAATACTATGCAATTTTTGCGACCTGATGTATAAACAATATGCAAGGGATTAGTCGCCTCAATGGATCCTAATTATGTGCCAGTGGCGACCTATGTAGGGTGCAGTCGACACCTCGAATTCTTGGAAAATGTTCTTTCAATTCAAGTGTCGACCCTTGAGGAAAACGATCAACACCTCTTGCCCTCAGGAAAGTTTCATCTCCTCGAAGAGTTAAGAGAAAAGTTGGAAGTTCTTGAAATGTCTCCACTCATCCTCGGTCCACTAAATGGCCCTCTAATTTCTTTAAATCTACTAAACTTAAAGCCCAATAAGATGACGACTTGAAAAACAAACCTTTGATCATATCTCAGAAGTTTTCTTATCTTGAACACCTTGGATTAGGTTTGGATAATTTGTTTGAAGAGTTGGGTTTGTACAAATTTTGTGATTTGGACGATTCATTTTTTGAGACTCTAGTTAGGATGGTCTATGCAAATATGGAGTATAACTCAAGCATTCATAGCTATCTTTATGGAAAAGAATCACATTTGCTATAAAATCTTTAAATGAACACTGGTCTTTGCATGTGTTGTGATTACTTTTTCCTTGGGTCTCTCTGATCAAATTATGTAAGGTTTTGGGCATGTTCTTTGTTCTTGACCTTCTCATTGGTCCTCCTATGTCTTGTAATGAATCATAGTTCTTGATTTAGGGCTCGGTTGCACCTTGATTCGCATCATTCCCTTCCTCTTCAAAAAGATTCATCCTCAAATCTCCTGCATCATACAAAGATAAGTCACTAGCATTAAAAGAAACACTTACATTGTTATATTCACTCAATAAATCAATCTTGTAAGCATTTTAAATGATGCGTTCTAAAACTTTAAAGGGACCGTCTCTTCATGGTTGCAACTTGTTCTTTTTTTGTTTGGAAAATCTTTCATTTCTTAGGTGAATCCAAACCCCATCTCCTGATTCAAAGGTGACTTTCACTCGGCTTTTGTTAGTTTGCCTTGCGTAGTGCTCATTCCTCTTCTCAATGTTGTATTGTACCTTTGCATGCAAATCCTTTACAAACTTGACATTTTTCTTTCCATTAACATTAACAAACTCATTAGTAGGAAAATGCAAAATATCAAGCGGAGTTAAAGGATTAAAATCATAAATAATTTTGAATGACGAATAAGAAGTTGTAGAATGAGCAAACCTATTATATCCAAATTCTACATGAGGCAAACATTTCTCCTATTGTCATAAATTTTTCAAAATAATTGCTCTTAACAAAGTAGAAATTTTCATATTTACCACTTCGGTTTCAATTTGAGGGTGTGCTAGTTTTTTCCATAAAATTCTCCAAAAATGACTTAAAATTTAACGTCTCTATCACTCACAATGGTTCTAAATAATTTGTGTAGATGCACAATTTCTCTAAAAAATAAATCTGCCACATGAGTAGCATTTTTAATCTTCGAACACGCAATAAAGTGAACCATTTTACTAAACCTACCAACAACCAAAAATATGCTATCCTTATCTCATTGTGTTTTTGGCAATCCTAATACAAAACTCGTTGATTAGAAATAGGAAGGGGGAGTGTTTTGTCCATAAGGTCTAATTTTTTATTTGGCTTTCCTACACTCAATGAACTTATCACAAATAGTTTGCATGTCATGTCTCATTCTCAGCCAATAAAAATCTTCACAAAGCACACTCAACATTTTACTTACTCCAAAATGTCTCATTAATTCTCCTCTATGAGTTTCTCTAACAAGCAATTCTCTTAATGAACATTTAAGGATACAAACTTTATCTTTTTTAAATAAAAAACCCTCATGTCTATAATGATCATTACATGCATATTTCTCACAATCTTTCCAAACTAGTTTACTGATATTTGTTTCATACAAGTTTTTTATACGTATCTTCTTGACAATCAATTAATAACTACATTTTTTTTTTACCTTTTTGCAGGAAAGACTTCTATGAACTCCATCAATTTCGCATATCTTTTGTGTAGTGCGACTTCAAGGGTTTCAAACTCTCGTTGTTGGAGTGAATGATAAACTCTCTTAGCCACAGTAATGTTGCCACATTTGCAACGTCGTCATTAAGATGTGCAATTCTTTATTCTTTGTCGTATGTGGAGTAATTCAATGCCGCTCCATTAAACTTTTCACTAAAATAAGTTATTTGTTTTATTTCTTACATCGAAACACCTCCAATTCCATTTCGCGACACGTCACATTCAATCTCAAAAGTTTTATCAAAATTCGGTAATACTAACAAATGTGTATTAACGTTTTCTTTAGAAGATTAAACGATTTATCATATACCTTGGTCCACTTAAATTCTACGTTCTTTTTAACTAAATCATTTAACAGTCCCTAACAAATCTTCTAAAAAACTAGCTAAACCATGAAAGCTACATACCTCATTAGCATTTTTAGGTCTCAGTTATTCCTTGATTGCTTTGACTTTTTCTTTATCCACCATTACTCCCTTCGAGTTCACTACAAAATCATAAAACACTATTGATTCCATGAAAAATGTGCATTTTTTGAGCTTAACATGTAATTGGTTTATTCGCAAAACATTAAAAATAGATTTTAGATGCTCAGCATGTTGTTTTAATGTTTTGCTATAAACTAATATATTATCAAAATAAACCATGACAAATTTTCCTATAAACTATCTTAAAACGTGATTCATCAACCTCATAAATGTGCTAAACGTGTTTAATAAACTAAAAGGCATAACTAACCACTCATAAAGACCCTATCTTGTTTTAAAAGCAATTTTCTATTTGTCTCCATTTTTCATGCAAATTTGATAGTACCCATTCTTTAAATCAATCTTTGAAAATAAGCATGCGATGTATAACTCATCAAACATATCATTTAACCTTGAATAGGATATCGATATTTTACCGTAATTTTGTTGATAGACAGTCCACACACATCCTCCATGTTCTGTCTTTCTTTGGAACTAAAATCACGGGTACCAAAAACGGGTTAAGGCTCTCCTTCCCTAACTTTTTTTCCATCAATTCATCCACTTACTTTTGGATCTCCTTAGTCTCTACGCGATTAGCTTGGTATGCTGATCAATTAGGAATTGATGCTCCTGACATGAAATTTATTTGATGCTCAATCCCCCTTAGAAGAGGCAATCCTTTTGATAATTCCTCGGGAAATACATCCTCAAATTCTTGTAAAAGAGAAGAAACATCACTTGGAAAAGAAACAATTAGTTCGCTAGATAAAAGATAAACATCTTTGTAAAAAAAATAAAAGCAAATGTTGTTTGGATAACATCGCACTTTTCACTTCACTTTTTTTTGTCATTCTACACATTTTACACTATCCTCTGTTGTCTCTTTATCTTGGTTTTTCTCTCCTTTTCCACTTTCTTTTTTTTTTTTTTTTTTTTTCACTAGTTCCTTTCTCTTTTTTACTTGTGTCTTGTTCACTCGTTTACTTTTATCTCTTTTGGAATTCTTTCACAATCATCTCTTGATCCTCACAAGCCTCCCAAGGTGTTAATGGTGTTAAGACTACCATTCTTCCATTTTGAACAAAAGAGTATTTGTTCTTGAATCTATCGAATTGTCAAAGTCTTTCCAAAAGAATATGAGTTGCTTGCATATGCATTATATCACAAAGAATCTCGTCTTGAGAGTGCCACTTTTATTTGCTTGGTGACCCTTACTTCCCCACAATCACTTAACATTTGAAGCTTATACAGTTTTAGATGTTTCTCGGTATCTAAGCTCAATTTTTCTACCAATAAAGTACTAGCAATATTACTACAACTTCCACTATCAATTATCAAACTACATACTTTATTGTTCACATGACATATAGTATGAAAAATGTGCTCTCTTTGCACTTTGACTCCATCATCTTTAGGTTGAATGTTGAGTACTCTCCTTGTAACCGATAATTCACCTCTCACAAGTTCTTCCATATTCACATCACTACAATCTTGCAATGGTGACATTTCACCGTCACTTGAGCTAATACTTGTCTATCACCATTATTCATTATAGTCCTAACTCTCTTGGTTGGACAATTAGATGCAATATGTCTAAATTATTGACATCTAAAGCACTAAATCTCACTAGTTCTAGTAGGCGTGGAGAATTCAGCCTTACCCTTTCATGTTTGATGTCATGTCCTTTCATTTGAACTCCTTCTTTGGCTTTGAGATTGACTTTTCATTCTTCCAATTTGATTTTCGAAGAGAATTTGATGACGTTCCCATCTTTGAGTTTAACTTTCCTTTTAGCTGTCTTTCAATCTTGATACATTTATGTAACAATTCCTTCATATCCATATAATGTCGTAATATTGTCGTAAGTCCACAATATCTGTAATATATCTATTTAATTCTTCAATAAATCGTGTCACCATGGTTGTGATGACCCGGATGTGTACGTATGAGTACGACTGCGGGGTAAACCTTGGATTGCGGGGTGGATCCCGGACTCTAGTATAGGCAAATTTCGGGTCGGAGAGAGGGGGTCGTCACAATCCCACATCGCCTGGGGAAATATATGGAAATGAAACATATGTAAAGAAACCCTCCCAAGATAGTAAGACGCGTTTTGAAGTACAATTGACAACGGATCCCATAAGAACTACAAAGTTAAAAGTGCTTTGGCGAGAGTAGTACCAGGTTGGGTGACCGACTGGGAAGTCCTCGCCAAACAAAGCCATGAGGGGAGGATATTGGGTTACGGCCCAATCCCCAGAGTGAACAATATCTTACTGGGAAACGGGGTCGTTATAAATGGTATCAGAGACTGTACCCAACCGAAAATATGGCCAACGGGGACGTTGGGCCCCTGAAGGAGGGTGATGTGATGACCAAGATGTGTACGTATGAGTACGACTGCGGGACAAACCTCGGGTTGCGGGGTGGATCCCGGACTTGAGTATAGACGAATCTCGGGTTAGAGAGAGGGGGTCATCACAATCCCACATCGCTTGGGGAAATATATGGAAATGAAACATATGTATAGAAACCCTCCCAAGATAGTAAGACGCGTTTTGAAGCACAATTAACAACGGATCCCATAAGAACTCTGAAGTTAAAAGTATTTCGGCGAGAGTAGTACCAGGTTGGGTGACCGACTGAGAAGTCCTCGCCAAACAAAGCCATGAGGGGAGGATATTGGGCTACTGCCCAATCCCCAGAGCGGACAATATCTTATTGGGAAACAGGGTCGTTATAATGGCTTCCACATCCTCCTCTACCTTAGCCCTTATCATGACTACTTCCAGCTCCTTGTAATATTCATCCACACTCTTAACTCTTTGAGACAAATCTTATAACTTTTGACACAAATCTCGATAATAACAGCTATGAATAAATCACTTTCCAATAGTTACCTTTATGTACTCCCATGTACGAATGAGTTGCTCACCATATCTCTCTGGTTCTTTACTAATTGATCCTACCATATGTTTGTGTAATCTATGAACTCTATCGTGGCTAGCTTAATTTTTTTCTCATCAGTGAAATTATGACAATCAAACATATTATCGATTTTCCTTTCTCATTTCGAGTATAATTTGGGATCACTTTTATCTTGAAAAGAAGGTATTAGTTTTCTAAATTTCCATCATCTCGATTTGCTTCAAATCCTCTTTCTCTTATGTAATTATTATCCGCTAAATATTTGTCATGTTCATGTACCATTGGGGCTTTACCTTTTTGTGCATGGTTTGTAGTTGGGGATCCATTCTATCAAATCACATGTTTAGTGCTTTAAGTTGGTCTTGTAGTGTGACAGCCCAAAACCGAACCCGATCGGGGTCCGAGATCGGAGCCATCACTCCGGGACAGTTAACAGAAAACGGTGACTATTTTTTTGTGAAACTTTATTCTTTTAAAACCTTAACAGAGAGTATAAACCTTCTCTGGAAGTGAAACTGGAAAACACATTTAAGCTGGATGTAGATAAACAAATAGAACAGTTGATGTGAATAAGACGAAACTGGTGGATGTATATAAGACAAAAGTGAACAGTACCGGTAGATGTATATAAGACGAAATCGGTAGATGTATATAAAACGAAATCGGTAGATGCATATAAGACAAAAGTGAACAGTACCGGTAGATGGATATAAGACGGAATCGGTAGATGTATATAAAACGAAATCGGTAGATGCATATAAGACAAAAGTGAACGGTACCGGTAGATGGATATAAGATGAAATCGGTTGATGTATATAAGACGAAACCGGTTGATGTATATAAGACAAAAGTGAACAGTAACCGGTAGATGTATTTTAAACAAAGGGAACGGTGGATGTAGAGTTTGAAGACAAAATTGACAACTTTTATCATGAAGACATACGAACAGAGAGAATAAAAACAGAAGACATGAAAGTCTCAAACTCATAAACCAGCTCAAAACCTGATTTTTTTTAAACACAACAGAAAACATGACAGAAACTTAAGAAAGATCACATTACATGGATAGCTCTAAAACCAGACACTATCTATGCACAGACTAGCAGAAAATATTCCAAACAATTCCAGAATATTTCAGAACATAAATTCAACTGTCGAATACAGTATAAACAGAAGGCATGAAAGTTATAGACCTTCAATACTTGATTCTAAACAAGGTTATAGAACATACTATGCAAATGACAGGTTCAAAGAAACAGACTGCATGGATATTTCCCAAAACTAGAAGTCATCCATGCACAAACAAATAAAAGCATCCCAGCAGTTTCAGAATAATTTCAATACGTTTCAAGACATAAATACAACTGTCGAATACAGAGGTTTTAGACATCAAGACAGGTCCAATACATTACAGAGTTTCGACAGAGTTTTTTTTTTAAAACCAAAACATCAGAATCTAATTAAAATTCACAGGCAGTATTTTCTCTTTCAAAAACCTAAACCTCAGAGCAGATATATGTCTGGCTGCAGCAACCACCCCATGAGCTCGATCCACCCTCTACATTAGATCATCATTTTGAGGAACAAGATCCTCGGTTTCGGGTTCAGTACCTACATCAGAGAGTTCACCTATGAGTCTAAAACTCAGTAAGGACATAATACAGATGCAGTGATGTAAAATGCTATGCATGCAGTTTTCAGAATACAGTGACTGAACAGAACCTTACGTTTCAGTGGCAGAGGGGTATAAGTGGGGCTTATAGGGGAACTGGCAAACAGATGGTGCACAATCAAGCACAGCAGATTTTCAGACTCCCAGGGAGGGATAAAACCAGAGTGATGTAGTCAAATTAGGTTCATATCACAGAGGGTCCTTGCTAGGGACAATTTATTTTCAGATTCCTAGGGAGGGATAAAACCAGAGGGCCAGTCCCCGTCCCACACTTAACCAGTACATTACAGACAGTCAGATTTTATCTTGTTTAATTTCAAACAGTGTACAGAAAACAGTTTTGCATGAGCTTTCAGAGAAAATCGTGTATGCATGAACGGTGCCTGAACTTAAACTGGCAGACAACAGAAATAACAGAACATACCATGAAGAAGAACACAGACAACTCAGAAACATAAACTATAACCTTTCTACCCAAAACAACCCGATAGAACTGAAATACCTAGTACCTCCATGATGTAGGGCTTTAAGGGCCAACCTACGGTTATGAACTTACCTGTTTTCCTCGACGCCGTTAGCTGGGTAGTCTCGGAATAGACAGATCTGTAACATGCACGTAAAGAGATAAACAATGCTGCAAATGTTAACTAATAACTTTGAAATTATGCAGCAGACTCATTTCAGATTTGTAGAAAACAACAAGTGTGTTTCCATACAAAAAAGAACCGAGAATTTTCTCCAAAATAACTTAACCTAAAACTTCAGCAATACACATTCTTTTACTTATCCAAATTTATCAGCGTGAGTAGATGCATACCTTTGCTGAAGGAAACAGAAGAATGCAGGAGAAACAAAGTGTGGAACTTTGTTTCAATCGCCAGGATGAGAGAAGACAAAGAAAGAAGAGAAGAAGCAGAGAAGTGAAAAGTCTCACGTAGGAGGAAGAGAAGGAAATGGAATACATGGCTTGTCTTCTTCCACAAGTTTGCCAAGTGTCAATCATCCATTTGATTTCTCCCACCAACCTTAATTTCTTCCTAATTTGCCCTTCCATTGGTTTTTGACTAAACTTCTATTTAGTTCGTCGAATTGGTTCTACAATCACTCTCATTCAATTGAACACTCCGACAATTTCATTAAAAATAGTCATTGCATTAATATTAGAGTAATCCCGCTTAATTATTCGGGGAAAATAATTACACGGAAAATGCCGGGTGTTACATTCCACCCACCTTAACAGAAATTTTGTCCTCAAAATTTGCCTAAGCGAAAAGGTCCGGATACTGTGCTCTAACATCTGCTTGTCTTTCCCACGTGGCCTCCTCCACATTGTGGTTGCGCCATAATACTTTTACTAGTGGAACCACCTTGTTTCGCAATACTTTGAGTGACATATCCAATATCTGTATAGGCCTTTCTTCATATGTCAGCGTCGGCATGATATCAAAGTCCACCTGTTTTATGATCTGAGTTGGATCTCGCACACATTTTCTCAGCATCGAAACATGGAAGACATTGTGAACTCCATCCATAGACGCTGGCAACTGTAGTTCGTAAGCCATGTTTCCCACACGTTTCAGGATGGGAAAAGGGCCAATGAACCGTGGGCTTAGCTTTCCTTTCTTACCGAATCTCATTACGCCTTTGAAAGGTGACACTTTTAGGAATACCTCATCGCCCACAGCGAACTCTAAGTCTCTTCTTCTATTGTCCGCATAACTCTTCTGTCGACTCTGAGCAATCTTTATTCGTTGTTTGATAGCAGTTATCACCTCAGACATCTGCTGTAATATCTCAGGGCCAATAAGCTTTGTTTCTCCGACCTCATCCCAACACAATGGGGATCTACACTTTCTGCCGTACAGAGCTTCATAAGGAGCCATGCCAATTGTAGCCTGATAGCTATTGTTGTAGGCAAACTCCACGAGTGGCAAATATCTACTCCAAGGAGCATGAAATTCCAGCACGCACGACCTTAGCATATCCTCCAGTATTTGGATTGTTCTCTCAGATTGTCCGTCAGTCTGTGGATGAAATGCCGTGCTGAAATTCAACTTCGTACCCAAAGAGCTCTGCAAACTTTTCCAAAACCTGGAAGTGAATCTGGGATCACGGTCTGAGACAATCGACACAGGAACGCCATGCAGTTTAATAATCTCGCTAATATACAGCTCTGCTCCATGGAGTACGTCGTCTTCACAGGTAGAAAGTGGGCCGACTTCGTCAATCTATCCACTATGACCCAAATGCTATTATGGCCCTTAGTTGTTCTTGGTAGGCCAACAACAAAATCCATCGTTATATTCTCCCATTTCCATTCGGGAATCGGAAGAGGCTGAAGCGTTCCACTTGGTCGTTGATGTTCAGCTTTGACTTGTTGACATATCATACAAGACTCCCCATACTTGGCCACTTCATTCTTCATATTCGGCCACCAGAAGTAAAGTTTCAAGTCCTGATACATCTTTGTGCTTCCAGGATGCACCGAGAAAGAAGATGAATGGGCTTCCGACAAGATGTGCTTCCGTAGCTCTTCGTCTTTCGGAACATACCATCTGTTTTTGAACTTCAGAATTCCATCTCCCGAATAACTGAAATCGGAAGAAGCCATTGGTACCTTGCCCACCATATCAGCCATCTCCTTTGAATTGGTCTTCTGGGCTTCCTTAATTCGGTCCAAGACGGTGGGCCGTAGGGTTAAGTCTGCTAGTATGGCCGATAGCCTAGAAACTATCTCCATATCGAACTTCTGCATCTCCGTCCTCAAAGGCATCGATACGGCCGACATAACTGGTTGCATAGTAGCTGGCATCCTGCTCAGTGCATCAGCTACCACATTAGCTTTACCAGGATGGTATTTGATCTCAACATCGTAGTCTTTTACAAATTCTAACCACCGCCTCTGTCTCATATTCAACTCTTTCTGAGTAAAGAGGTACTTCAAACTCTTGTGGTCAGAAAACACCTCACATGATTGTCCATATAGGTGATGTCTCCATACTTTCAGCGCAAATACAACTGCCGCTAACTCAAGGTCGTGAGTAGGGTAGCTTTGCTCGTGGTTTTTCAATTGTCGGGATGCGTATGCCACTACTTTCCCTTCCTGCATTAATACACATCCCAAACCAATCTTGGATGCATCGCAGTATACGCTGAATTTTCCGTCTTCAGTTGGCAATACTAGTAGAGGGGCCGTGGTTAATTTCTGCTTGAGTGTCTGAAAGCTCACATCACATGCTTCAGACCACCTGAACTTGATGTCCTTCTTTGTTAAGCTGGTCATAGGTTTTGCTATTACAGAGAAGTCTTTAATGAACTTCCTGTAATAACCAGCTAGTCCGATAAAGCTTCGTACTTCGCTGGCATTCCTCGGTTTTGGCCAATCTTTCACGGCCAGAATCTTGGCTGGATCCACGGACACTCCTTCTGCCGACACCACATGGCCCAAGAAATTAATTCTGCTCAGCCAGAATTCACACTTTGATAGCTTAGCATATAATTGATGCTGCTTTAGGATTGACAGTACAATAGCCAAGTGCTTTTCATGTTTGGCCTCATTCTTGGAATAAACCAGAATGTCGTCGATGAAAACGATCACAAATTTATCCAAGACATCTTGGAATATCCTGTTCATCAGGTCCATAAATGCTGCCGGAGCATTAGTTAACCCGAACGACATCACTAAGAATTCGTAGTGCCCGTACCGGGTCCTGAAGGCGCTCTTTGGAATATCATCAGCTCTGACCTTCAACTGGTAATAGCCGGAGCGTAAGTCAATCTTAGAAAATACCCGAGCCCCTTGTAGCTGATCAAACAAATCGTCGATTTTTTGCAACGGGTACTTATTCTTGATAGTCAACTTGTTCAGCTCACGGTAGTTAATACACATCCGTAGGGACCCATCCTTTTTCTTAACAAATAAGACTGGAGCACCCCACGGAGAGAAACTAGGGCTCACAAAACCCTTGTCCACTAACTCTTTCAGCTGAGCCTTCAATTCCTTCAGTTCAATTGGTGCCATACGGTATGGATTCTTCGATACTGGTTCCGCACCAGGATATACGTCAATTTCAAACTCAATTTCACGATCAGGTGGCAATCTCGGTAAGTCATCTAAGAAAACCTCTGAGAAGTCCCGGACTACCGGAATGTTTTGAAGTTCCACCTTATTTTGCCTTTGAACATCAACAACGTGGGCAAGAAATCCGATGCATCCTGACTTCATCAGCCGTTGAGCTTTCATGGTAGATATAACAGGTATACCACGTTTCTGTGGTATCGCCTGGTAGGAGAACTCTACTCCATTCGGGCGTTTAAACGACACTAGCCCGGACCTACAATTGATGGTGGCATAATGTCTAAACAGCCAGTCCATCCCCAGAATGACATCGTAACCTTTCATCCCGATGACGATGAGATTGGCATATAATTTCTGGTCTCCTACTGACACTATATCACCCCTTACAACATGCTCGGAGTGCATAAACTCTCCGGACGGTAGCATAATGCTATAGGGCTGATCTAACGACGTACTACAAAACCTCTGTTTAACTACGAAGTCCATGGCCACAAACGAATGTGTGGCCCCCGTGTCCCACAAGGTATAGGCAGGTGCATCACATATTATAATCGTACCGGTAATTGTTGTGTGCAGATCAGCATCATCAACGTCCTCCATCATTGCAAACACTCTGGGCACGGCTTGACCTGTTCTGGTGTCGGGCATTGGGCAATCCCGAATTTGATGGCCTCCTTTGCCACATCGAAAACAAGCGCTAGTAGTAAGTCTGCACTCTCCTTTGTGAGGCTTCTGGCACCACTGGCATACTGTAAGTTGAGGAGCCCCCATTGGTCTCTTTCCTTTGTCTTGATAAAGGATGGCTTCATTGGGCCTTTTAATGCCCCTGTTTTGTTGCTGTTGAGGTTGTAAATTTTGGCCCCTTTGCTGTTGTTGCTGTTGAGGAACATTTCGAATAATCCCTCTTGGTGAATCTCTTTGTCTCTGGGACTTTATTTCTAAGGCCTCTAACTGATAAGCCTTGGCCACCACCTTCACATACGGTGCCTCATCGAATCCTCCGGTTGTGATCCCTCGCAGAAGGTCCATCTTTAACCCTTGAATGAATTGGTGCACCTTGTTCTCATCGGTGGCCACCATATGTGTTGCATATCGGGACAGTGACTCGAATTTCTGAACATATTCAGCCACTGACCCATATTGTCGCAGCCGAGAGAATTCAAGTAACTTTTCCTTCCTCACTCCCCGGTCAAAGTACTTCTCGTAGAAGATTTTCGTGAATCCTTCCCAGCTTAATGCCACGGTAGTTGACTGCACTGTATCCCACCAAAATCCCGCACTTTCGGTGAGATAGAACGTGGCGCAAATAACTTTCTTGTTGTCTTCTACTTCTACATATCCAAACATTTTCTCCATTGTTCGAATCCAGGTTTCAGCACGGGTCGGGTCTGTAGACAGTCCATCAAATGAAGGAGGCTGAAGTCGCCGGAATCTGTCTCCACTGTTGTCTCGCGGCGCATTATCACGATTGTTATTCCCATGGTTATTGTTTCTATCATCTTCTCTAGCCATCATGCGTTCAACCATGCGTGACTGTGCACCCACCAGTTCGGTTAGTCGGTCAATGGCTCGAGAGCTTTCGCTTGACTCTTCTTGATGTCCTCTCACCATTTCTAATAAACCCTATAAACAGAATAACCTAATTTAATAAACAGAACTTTGACAGGAATTTAAACACTTACAGTTGGTGGAGCGATCTCACGTGCCGGGTTGCGCAGTCAGACATTTCACAGAATCGGTTTTAAAACCTTGTCTCTCTGATACCACAACTGTGACAGCCCAAAACCGAACCCGATCGGTGTCCGGGATCGGAGCCATCACTCCGGGACAGTTAACAGAAAACGGTAACTATTTTTTTGTGAAACTTTATTCTTTTAAAACCTTAACAGAGAGTATAAACCTTCTTTGGAAGTGAAACTGGAAAACACATTTAAGCTGGATGTAGATAAACAAATAGAACAGTTGATGTGAATAAGACGAAACTGGTGGATGTATATAAGACAAAAGTGAACAGTACCGGTAGATGTATATAAGACGAAATCGGTAGATGTATATAAAACGAAATCGGTAGATGCATATAAGACAAAAGTGAACAGTACCGGTAGATGGATATAAGACGGAATCGGTAGATGTATATAAAACGAAATCGGTAGATGCATATAAGACAAAAGTGAACAGTACCGGTAGATGGATATAAGACGAAATCGGTTGATGTATATAAGACGAAGCCGGTTGATGTATATAAGACAAAAGTGAACAGTAACCGGTAGATGTATTTTAAACAAAGGGAACGGTGGATGTAGAGTTTGAAGACAAAATTGACAACTTTTATCATGAAGACATACGAACAGAGAGAATAAAAACAGAAGACATGAAAGTCTCAAACTCATAAACCAGCTCAAAACCTGATTTTTTTTAAACACAACAGAAAACATGACAGAAACTTAAGAAAGATCACACTACATGGATAGCTCTAAAACCAGACACTATCTATGCACAGACTAGCAGAAAATATTCCAAACAATTCCAGAATATTTCAGAACATAAATTCAACTGTCGAATACAGTATAAACAGAAGGCATGAAAGTTATAGACCTTCATACTCGATTCTAAACAAGGTTATAGAACATACTATGCAAATGACAGGTTCAAAGAAACAGACTGCATGGATATTTCCCAGAACTAGAAGTCATCCATGCACAAACAAATAAAAGCATCCCAGCAGTTTCAGAATAATTTCAATACATTTCAAGACATAAATACAACTGTCAAATACAGAGGTTTTAGACATCAAGACAGGTCCAATACATTACAGAGTTTCGACAGAGTTTTTTTTTTAAAACCAAAACATCAGAATCTAATTAAAATTCACAGGCAGTATTTTCTCTTTCAAAAACCTAAACCTCAGAGCAGATATATGTCTGGCTGCAGCAACCACCCCATGAGCTTGATCCACCCTCTACATTAGATCATCATTTTGAGGAACAAGATCCTCGGTTTCGGGTTCAGTACCTACATCAGAGAGTTCACCTATGAGTCTAAAACTCAGTAAGGACATAATACAGATGCAGTGATGTAAAATGTTATGCATGCAGTTTTCAGAATACAGTGACTGAACAGAACCTTACGTTTCAGTGGCAGAGGGGTATAAGTGGGGCTTATAGGGGAACTGGCAAACAGATGGTGCACAATCAAGCACAGCAGATTTTCAGACTCCCAGGGAGGGATAAAACCAGAGGGTCCTTGCTAGGGACAATTTATTTTCAGATTCCCAGGGAGGGATAAAACCAGAGGGCCAGTCCCCGTCCCACACTTAACCAGTACATTACAGACAGTCAGATTTTATCTTGTTTAATTTCAAACAGTGTACAGAAAACAGTTTTGCATGAGCTTTCAGAGAAAATCGTGTATGCATGAACGGTGTCTGAACTTAAACTGGCAGACAACAGAAATAACAGAACATACCATGAAGAAGAACACAGACAACTCAGAAACATAAACTATAACCTTTCTACCCAAAACAACCCGACAGAACTGAAATATCTAGTACCTCCAAAAAAAAAAAAAAAAAAAAAAAAAAAAAAAAAAAAGTATGCCGTTTGAAGTAGACGGTCAATTTTGGAGAAAGATCGGGTTGGGAGTTGTGTATAGTTCGATTAGTTAGGTTTAGAATTTTCCTTGAGGTTTGTAAATTCTAGTGATTCTCATTATTTTTTTAGCGTGATCGAAAGTGGATGTTGTGGACGGAGTGAACTGAGAAGTTATCGACAGAACCAGGCTGAAGTAAGTGGATGAGTGTTTGTTGCTTCGGGCCACACCATAGAAACGGAGAAGGGATGTTTGTTGTTTGTTCTGCTTACTTTTGTATGCAGCGGGGGTCATGCATCATTGTTTTTCCAATACGAAATCACGCGTTTTTGCAGTTGAGTGGTGAGGATGATGTGAAAGAAAGATAGAAGTGAATATGCAACTGGTCTCGGAGTAGAATAGCTTCGTAGGGCAAGTGGCCGTTGAGCACCCCGTGAGGGAGTATATTCGAGAGCCTTGTTAAAGTAACGTAAGCGCTCTGGGAGTATGAATCTAGCCTGTCGTGCTTGAAGTGCACAATGCGGATTCTACGATCGATTGGGGGAGCTTCGTGTTGGCCGTCCTGGACTGTCGTTGGGACGTGTGCCTCGGTCTGCTCGTGGATCAAGGCCGTGGGCAAGTCCTGGCTGTGTGGGGGCGTCTGGGCCTACTTGATTCACCTGAAAGTTGAAAGATAAATACAATTGAAACGAAAAAGAACAACAAAAGAGTGTGTCGAGACTGCATGGTTAGGGTTGAGTCAAACATTTGTGTTGTGTTGTGACATTATTTCCCTAATTGCTAGCGTAGGATACCTTTTTGTGGGTTCTGTGGTGTGGTGACGATGTGTATACAGGTGAGGAGACGGAGACTACCGAGAGGATTAGGCTGCGTAGAGGAGTACGGAGTCGGCCGGTGATGCTATTGTCAGGGCGTTTTGACCA
>CM039511.1:43448551-43474574 GCA_022432975.1 Begonia masoniana
GGGGTCCAGGAATCGAAGCCGTCTCTCCTCCGCGGGACATTTATCAAAAAACGGTGACTATTTTTTTTTTAACTATAAACTGGAATAGCTTTAAAGTAACTCATAAACTTTCAGATGAAGTGAAAAACATCCCTGTCTTCGAAAGCGAAACGGGAAAACACAAACTATTGGAGTAAGGCTTCAAGAAATAAATGACAGCATTAAAGGATAAAGCAGGATAGCAGAAATACCATGAGTTTGGCGGAAGTCGTGTTTAAAAGACAAATCAGAATACCTGTTTTGGGTACGTGGATGCAAATTAAACCGAACGGTGGTGTCAATAATGAGACAACGAACCGTGAACCGGTGGATGTAATTAACTAAATCAGGTGGATACAATTTTAATCTGGGCGGAAGAGTGAGCTGACGTCAGTCTGAAGAGTGCGTTGCAAAGTGACGGAAATACGGATTACGTCAGGCAGAAGATAGGCCACAGACTGACTTCGGATGAAATGATTACGTCAGCGCGGAAGATGGGTGACCGTCAGCCGGACAAGGATCCAGACAATACATGAATCGGACGAGGTGATGACTGTCAGCCGAAGATGGAATGACGTCAGCCCCGGCAAGATGATGGACAGAAACGTGCATGAACTGGCCGAAAGAGATAGCCGGCGGTGGATGATCCGAAGACGACAAGACAGATGACGTCACGGAAGATGTAATTCACTATGTCAGAAGACTTTTGGTTGACGTCAGCTGGAAGACGGAGTTTTAAACTATACGGAAGACTGTTATGCTGACATCATCCGGAAGACATAAAACACCTGGGTCGGATGACCTTGCATGAACGTCAGCCGAAGACATAGTTTAAAGGGGGGGGGGCAAAAAATTGATAACTTTTAACAGAAATACACCCGGGCGGAGAGCATACAACATAAGACATAAAACCGTCTCAGTTCTCAACCACATCACACATGGTTCGCGAGCACGATAGAACTTAATATTTCACGTCTGCATAGATAGCTCCAAAAACCAGAGACCATCCACAGGCATAGAACTGGACAAGAAATATCCCAAACCATCTCAGAATACTTCATAACATAATTCACCTGTCAAATACAGTGCAAAGCAGAAGGTATGAAATGTAGACTTTCAATACCTGAATTTCAAAACACTATTGTAAAACGTCTCTACAATAGTACAGAGTCAATGAAACGACTGCATGGATAGTGTTCAAAGCCACCAGAATTCATCCATGCACAAACAACTAACAGAATTGTCCCCAAACAATTTCAGAAACATTCAGATATAACTTACTGTCAAATACCGTGGTATTCTAAAACTGAAACTCAGCACTTGTACACTGTTTCAAATCTGATGGCATTACAGACTTAACATATAATTAACCGACTTTACCAAAGATGAGTTTTCTACAGAGTTTACAACACGACAAGCAAAATCAGATTTCAGAAGAAAAAAACTTTACAGAAACCTCTGACACGAGAAATCATGTTGACTGCAGTAACCAAACCCCCATGAGCCGATACCACCAGCAACTAATCATCAACTGAGGTCACAAAGTCCTCATTTTTGGGTTTGTACCTACATCAGAGAGTTTTCACACTATGAGTCCCTAACTCAGTAGAATATAAGATATGCAGTGATGCAAAATGCCATGCTGTGCGATTTTTCAGAAATACGGTGACAGTACAGAGCATTAAGTTACAGGGCAGTAGATTTAAGTTGGAGCTTATAGGGGAACTGGCAAACAGTGGGGGAGGGGAGGGTCACTATCAGGCACATTCATGGATACGTACAGTAAAACAGGTTCTGGGGCCAGTCCCGTCTCGCCATTAACCTGGTACATTTCATCGGCTTTTAGCTTGTTTATTTCAAACCGTCACTACAGAAAACATTTGCATGTCTTTTCAGAGAAAATGTGTATGCAGACGGGTGCTTTGAACGTAAACAGGGCAGAACATCAGAAATAAGACACCAGAAGGTAAATCGAAGCCCAGACATTTTTCGAACATAGACCTATAACTTTCTACCAAACAACCCGCAGAACAGGAAACCTGTAACCGGGGCCCGTGATGTAGGGCCTTAAGAGCCAACCTACGGTTTATGACTTACTGTTATCCACGAGCGTTAGCTGGAAAAGCCGCGGGAATGTTCGAACCTGTGACATGTACTTTCAAATATAAACAAGCTGCAAATCTACCAAATAAGTCAGAAGAGTCTGTTCCAAACTCATCAAACCTTAGAAAACAAACCAGTGTGTTTTTTCATCCAAGACGTGAGTTGTTTTTCCACCAAATAACCAATAACACCTACTTCGGGAAAAACGACGCCAACATATAAACTTGTCCAAACTTGTTTAGCATTAGCAGAGTTTAACCTTAGCGGATGAGCAGAAGACAATCTGAGGAGATTCGAGTAAATCTTCGATGGTTTGCTTTGTCGACTATCAAGAGAATGCATGAGAGGAATAAGGAGAGAGAGAGAGCATAGAAGAGAGTGAAGTAGTGTTCACGTAGAAGGTTGGAACTTAGCTTCTTCAACAGTTGCCAGATTCCACTAACACAACCATTGGCTATCTCCCCACCCAACCTTAATTTCTCCCCGATTTGCCCTTCCATGCATTTTAAACTTAGCGTTTTGGTTTAGTTACACATTAGTTTAGTTCTCCACTAATATTCCACCAACATTTCCTTTGTATTTAATATAATATTACTCCCGATTAAATGATACTTGGAAAACTATTACATGGCAAAATTCCGGGTTTACAGCATCAATGGTTGGAAAATGAGGGAAGGTTTGGTCGGGGCTCATCAAAAGACCTGATCAAACTCTCTGCCTAAGGCTTTGTCGCAAAGGTTCTGTAGCGCTAGAATACTCGCTCTTTCGTTTTTAATTCTACAGAGCCTGCATCCATGGTTAAATGTTTGGACTCCTTGTTTGTCTCATTCTCTGTTTTCATCATGAGCAAAGTGTCATGTTGTGTTTGCTATTTTCTCCAAAGAGCTAAAATCCCTCCATAATTTATGTTGGTTAAGACCGTGCTCTCTACGATGTTGCAGCTGCACCAGCTCCACTTGCAGCATTGGGATCATGAGATTTTTTTGCTTTCTTGTTGCTTCCTCCTCATCAGCTGCTTCTTCCCCCAATTTGTTCAATGCTATTCTTTTTACTACCACACGATACATGCCCCTCGATGCTGGTGCCAATTTTTCCTTACTTGTTCTCGCTAGCGACCCGGCCAAACCCGTCATCCTTTAGAAAACTTTTCGCGGGGCCATCGATTGCTGCGATCTATTTTTTTGTCTATTTTCGATACTTGGAGCCATTTTTTAGACCGCAAAACTTATTTGAATCCTCTTTTTTGAATCCTAAATGCTAGTTTGATTTTATTTTTTGAATTTTGCCCTACAATAAAAAAATGTCCTTTTTGGTGTCAGCGTATGTTTTAAGGAACCGGATCCTTAGTGCAACCATGCTGTTTGGGCAGTGTTTAGTTAGATCCCCCATTAGTAGTTATATCAAAATCCAATCAATGATCAAGAAATGGTGGAATTCTCTGAATCTAGGACTTATAATCTACTTCCATCAACTATCCCCTGAAAAAATTAGGATTGAACTCTTTTGACTTTATCATTCACGAACAAGGACTATGCCATAAAAACAAAATAAAACGTTTCCCGCCGTGCAGGGGTCAAAGAGTCTCGAACAAAAACCTTGAAAACCCTAATTCAATAACAAGCAACAACACGAAAATCTTAAATCGGACCCAGAAAAAGGGACCAACTGTGTAATCAAAATGTTCTGGGTAATATCATCTCATACAAAAGAGATAAAATTGTACTTTACCCTCACTTGGTATCATATTGTATAGAAACCCCAGGCATCCCTAAATATCTGTCACACTCATATTATTTTGTCTAATATTATATGGTGTGTCACTACCGTCCTTTACTGATCATCTGAAACCAGTAAATGTTGCCGGAGCCGGTGATGGTGAATCATTTCTGTGGCTTGTTCCACAACTTGGAGAGGTGTCGGTGGCAGCAATGTCAGGTCTATTTTATTTCCGACATTTGTGCCTCCCCTATCTTTCCCCCCTGCTTCACATAATTGGAAGAAATACAAACTGCCGGAGCAGATATTCAATATTTTAATTCAACTGATTGGGTCAAACGCTGTTTCAATTTGTTAATGGCCTTGATCATTTGTCAATGCATATTCTCAGCTTCTTCTCCAGCACGAATCGCTTGCCGGAAAATACGGCGAATGCTCAGGTGTTCGTCTAGTTCTCTCTCGCACACTATTTTACCTTTATTTTGAATTTATCAAGTTATTTCACATTTTTAGACTAAATTATAACTTTTATTTATGAGCTCAAAAAATAGTATAAATGATTAACACAAAAAACAAATTAAAAAATAAAATTTTTAAATTAAATATTACGAAAAAAAAAAGAATGGAAAACAATAATAATAATATTTTTATAAGAACAAAAAAAGTTTATTTAATTATTGAAAACCCAAAAAAAATGAATAATAAATATTAATTTATAAATCATGTAATCTAGCCTAGGGCTGGGTGGGCTTGAAACATAAAGAAAGATCTAGGGCAATGATTGAAAAGGTTTTGGGAAGCAAAATTTATGACTCATCTTTAGGGTTTTTTCTTAAAGAAGAGCAATGCTGCTTAGCTTTGTCGTGTGCCTTGCTTTTATAGTTGTTTCTTATGATAATTTTTAGGGGTAAGAAGGAGGAGCGAGTTAGTAGAGAACAATCTATTGTCCATATTTAATTAGGTTTTACAATTGTCTACATGTTATAATTTTTAAATATTTACACAGTATTACTAGAATCGCTAACGTATTATTATCAATGAGATACATGTCCATGTTTTATTTTCAGTCTATGATTAAAAGTATTTAGAAGATTACAAACTTTTTTTTTAGAATTTTTTGAAATAGTAATACTACGTTTAAACCATCTTATTCTACGCTTTAAAATTACTTGTCATCATTGATTAGTACAATTGAATGAAAAGTGTAGATAAGAAGGTGTACGGATCTTATTGGCGATTATTGATCAAGAGTTAGCTAGTTTGAAAATTCCTCCACCGGATTTCACGTGGCAATGATGAAAATGTTGACCAATTGTCAACTAAGGTTATTAATAGTAATCTTACCTTAATACAAAATAACAAAATATTTAGGTGGCAGTTTTCTTTGAACGCATAGAACTATGTTTATTACGCGTCACATTCTCCTTATTAAAATATAATACTTTTAATACATTTATATTTCTCATTAATTAGATTTTTATTATTGGCTACATTTTATTTATTTTAAAATTTTGAATTATGTTAAACATTTATTGAATCAATATAATCACCATTATATCTAAATATTATTACGAAGTGGGGAAAATGTATGATTAACCTTATTTGTGACTAGATATGTTAACGAGCGAGCTGCTCGCTCAGCTCGCTCTCTCTACTCGTTCCCTGACGGGCCGCTTGGCTCTGCTCGCTACATACAGTGAGTTTGGCTCGAGTCCACAGGCGAGTCCTAGCCGAGCTGTGCCATCTCGGCTCGCGAGCCCCATGAATGACCGGCTCTATTAGCCTGCTCCGCAGCCAGCCTCGCGTTCGCGAGCCAGCTCACGAGCTGGCTCGTCACTGAACAGCCCAGCTCGGTGTCCTGCAGCGAGCGCTTGATGCCTCTCTAAACGCGGGCGACACTTGACCTCGATATCTCCAGGCTCTTGCCTAACTTCGAAGCAAGTGTTCGACACTATTCACAGCGAATTGTCGACACCAACATACAGGTCGACAATCTGAACACTCATTTTAATTCAAATTCTATTTAAGACATGGCCGATTGATCCTAGCGATCGTCGGCTCTTGCTACTTCAGCAATGTCGACACCTAGACATAACAGGTCGACACCTACAACTCATTTTATTTCAAAGGGTCGCCAAAACCCTAACTATCGAACTTTCGCTCTGCTCGAGGCGTCACTGTCAATCTCTGATTCTCTCATATCGGCTATTTTTCGTATGATATTCATGCTCTTCTCTCCATTTTATACTCAAAATGGCTTCATCATCTCGGCAGCAAACTCACCGTTCATACAATGAGATCAAAGAATGCTTACTCCATCCGCTGAATTGACTACACCCTACTGGCCTCTCATTTATTCATAGAATTTTTGATTCATTGAAACGGCAATGAGACGCTTGATTCTAGTTCAAATCTCATGATTTTCTCACACTGCTTCTACTTCAAGTAGTTATTGTGGAAATAGATAGGCTCACATTCATATTCTGCTATTGGGGAATGATTAGATACAGATGCATATTCAGTTCTATGCGAATGAACTTGAAATTTATTTTGCCTAGATATCAATTTTCACTAAAAAAATTTTGGATATTTTTAAAATTGAAGGAAAATATTTCTACCACATTCCTATCTGTCTGTATGCACGAGATCACTAACACCTCCGGTCTTACTTTAGTATCGAAATTGACTTTAGTGCAAGTGGACTGTGTATGATGATCGACGAGGACGACTTGCACTTGATCTTGTGGAGGTGCTGATTGCATGAAAGATTGGAAATGCGGTTACTAGAAACAACAGAGAAAGACGAAATACTTGAAGAATTTCAAAATTTTGGAAGTTCAAGAGATTCGCGTTTGTAATTTTTCATTTTGCAATTCATGATTGACGATTTAGATGGCTGCCAACAGGATTGGTTTTTAATTTGGATAAGTTTTAGATTTTATAGCAATTATAATGAAGATTATATTTTGTTTAGAATAGTAGAGTGTCTTCTGAAGTTTAAATAATGTACTGAGTGATAGGCGATCACTCGCCCCAGCGGCGATTGATAGACTCTCTTGTTTAAAAAAATACATCGATCGTCGAGGCGATTCGCCCACGTGGGTCGATTGATCGCTCTCGTTTCAAAAAACAAGCAGAACGGAGCCCATCAGTCGCCCCAAGTGGGGCGATTGATAGGCTCCTGTTCTAAACAAAATTCAGCTCGAGAAGGCCAGTCAATCGCCCCATGATCGCGATTGATAGGCGCTATTTAAAAAAAAAATACATCGGAGCCAGAGCAGTCGCCCCCCTGTGGGGATCGGGCTCTCATTTAAAAAAAAAATAGAACTAGAAGCCTCATCAGTCGCCCCCGTAGGGATATTATAGCTCTTGTTCAAAAAAATTAAACGTCCGTCATCCCTACCCATGGGCGACTCATCATCAATATTAGTGAGAAAATTAATAAATGTGCGGATGAATCAGTACGCGTTCGTCAGAAAATGGTGGTGGACAAACATTTTATTTCCGAAAAGAGAAGCTTTGAGAAATAGACAACTGTCCGTCAAATACAAATTTACGAGGAGTTACTTCCACTTGGTCTTAATGAATGCATCAAGATTGGCCATTTTCCCATCTTCAGTTTTCACGTCATCCATGATCCACTTATTGCCACGTTGACCGGCGTTTCAAATATGGTATTAGCTGGCTCCCCCATCACGCCTCCCTCCACCTCGCTATATTTAATTTTCCACGCGCTCTCTTCACTTTCCTCTCATTCAATCCTCAGTCTTTCTCCTACTTCCCTCCCTCCTCCTTTTGGCTTCCTGTCACAATGCAATGTCTCTCGCTTCCCCAAACCACCGCAACATCGACTGAGCTTTCTCGGAAGCCGCCCAATTATAATTGAATTTGTAGATATAATTTATTTTAAATGTAAGTAATTATAGTAATTTTTGATATATTTTAGACGTTAGTTTATACAATCAAAATTTTATTATATAATTATAAGCTCAGTTCGTTAGCTCGGCTCGTTTACGCTCGTTGGGCCGGCTCGCTTCGGCTCGTTGGCTCGTGTCTCATGATCCGCTCGGTGAATTTTTTTGGATCACTCGTTTGGCTCGCGTCGTTAGGCTCGTCATGCTCGTTTGGCTCGGCATCTCTTTGAGCCGGAACTTATCTCGGCTTCGGCTCGGCTCGACTCGCTCGTTTAATAACATCTCAATTTTGACTAACTATTAACATTCTTGAATATAATTCAACGCACTACTTTAATACTTAAACAAAAATTGGTTTTTGGGGGACAATATATAGAACTCACAGAGACCAAATTGAACATAGCCGATGTATAAATTTATTATTCTTTTTTATAATTACTAAAGCACAAATATTTTGATGTAAGTGCGTTAGTCATATGATTAAATTAATACTCAATTTTTGATATTTTTTTGGCTTCATTGTAAGTTTATAAATGAAATTTCAAAAAAAAAAAAAGAAATTGAAATGTTTTTTTTTATATCATTATAGTGCGTAAAATATGTTTACATCCTACATTGTGACATAAGTTAGACATGAAATGTTTAAAGTATGAAAAACAAAAATTAAAAATTAAATAAAAAAATGTAATAGTTATTAACTCTGGGCGACTCAAATCCATTACGTCCGCGTAGGTCTTTCGACTTTTTTTATTTTAAAAAAAGATAGATAATGGTCGCTCGTGGATTGGCCCTCAGACCCGACCGAGGTCTAAGGTTCGGGACACCTTTGGGTTCGGCCGGTCCTTTTCCAAAATTGAATGATATATAGGTATACCGGGACGAGCCACGTAATCTTGAGAGCTGTTGGCGCTCTTTGTTCTGGTGCGTGGGTATATACCAGAGGAGAATTTGGTGTCGAAAAGCTTGCTTATTTTTCTAAAATTTGGGGTTTTTACCAAAGATCCATTTCCAACCCACCAAAATGGTTAGCATTTGGTGTGACCCCCCGACATCTAATAAGGCGGTCGGGCCCGTATATCACTATTAGGATTTTTACGTTTCTCTAATATTGATGCTTGAGTTGCAAACGCATTGTACGAATTTAATATTATTGATTCTCTCCTCTGCCGGTGATTTTTCCTCTATGGTTTCCTACGGAAAATTTGGTGTCGCATTATTTTTCGTTTTCTTTTTTCGTCAGTCTCAACGTTCCGTCATACAGGTGATTATGCGTCTAATATTAACACTTATCAGAGTTTTCAGTTGAAGTGGTTTGAAAATAAGGTTTGATTTTTTGAAAGGGTATCGTTGATTTCAGGTTTGCAATTTTGGAAATTGAAAATTACAATTTTGGAGGAAAAAGGAAAAAAAAAATTCTATTGTGTTATGCGAAGAAAACAAAGAAAAATAGAAGGACACAGCTTCTGTTCTGGTTTTGCTCGCCGCGAATAAATGCAATAAGAGAAGAAGCCCGAGCTGCACCCACACGAACCGCGAGAAGAACACATGCAGTGCCCTAGCCCCCACGCAAAGCGTACCAGAAACAGAGTAAAGAAAGTGTCCGCCGCGGACTTATTCCACCGATCGAGCGCTATCCAGGTGATAAGAACGCGCCGGTCTTTTATGGCTCCGATCAGAACAGGAAGCGCTCGCGCGAAAGAGAAGTCTCTGTCTGCCAAAGCCGTGTTTGGGTTAGAAAGGACCGACCACTGCCACCATTCGATTCTCCGCTCGCTGAACTGCTGCGATTCCCCCCATCAAGCTGGGGAATTTGTACGCCAGGGAAGAAAAGTCCAAGCTCTTCCAAGGCCCTTTGTTTTATTCAATTTTAGGTGAAGAAGGGGAGCAACAATCTGCCAGTGGAGATTTATTTCAAAATTTTAATTTTTGGTGCAGATCCAGTTTCAACAGTTTATTTTGGAGAAATTTTTTTGAATCGGGTGGGTTCAATGTTGGTCATATATTTTTGTCAGTATTTATTTTGATTTTTTAAAGGAGTTTTTTAGTTTGATTATTTTTTGGCTATTGATTCTTTATACAATGACATGCGACGATAATACATGACACGATATTAAAAATTCACATGAGACAGATTTTACATTATGGAGAATACAATTAAGCCAATTTACTTATACAAAAGAAATTTCATCTTCCTTTGCGTGCAAAATCAAGAAGATGAGAAGTTAATGGAATATCCTTTATAGACAGGTTGTGGGAGTTGTCCAATTGGACGCTAGCCAAAATTTTGCAACAACGGGAGAAGAGGAGACTCCACTGCGAGTCTGATGAAGGCTCTCTCTACATGTAGAGGAAACCCTCCGAGAAGCATAATATATTTCCTTTATTGAGAAAGCTTTTTAAGCTGAAGATGATTGATAGTACTTTTGTCGCAGCACATCGTAAATGAATTCAATACTATTGTGAATCAATGCTATATTGTGGAAATTATTTGGGGATCAAGGTTTTTTTTATGCCCTGATTTTGTTGGGCGTCTCTACGACTATTGGGAGCCTATGAGGGCAGCAATCATTAATTTATCAGAAGTGTAAATTTGTATTCACTGATGTGAGATCGTATGCTTGCAGAGAAAGTTCGTAATATTGATTCTGTTAAAACATCGAAAAGCGTATCTCTCAATATTGAACACAGAGGAAGGAAATATGCAGAGAACCCAACCGTGTAGGGGGCAATCCAAGTCAGAATGAGAGTAGCAGTTCAAGTCCCAACACACCTTGTGAGTGCTGGAATTGTGGCAAGCAGGGCCACATGAAAAGGTATTGCTATGCACCAAAGAAGAACGTTTTGTAATGACATAGGCAAGGCTGTAGCCACATTCACGAGGAATTCTTAGTGTGTCGCTAGAATGTCATAAATTTGCTTGCCAAGATACGAGGTGGGGTAATCGAATAGGGGCACTTCAATACATGCCACTTCGTGGAACGGATTTCTTTACTCCGACACTTCAGGTGACTTTGGAAGTGTGAGGATGGGAAATGGTTGTGCGTGCACTAGCCATTGTAGAGAGATGTGTGGTTGGAGACCAACATCGGAAACACCTTGTTTTGAAGTGTGAAGCACATCCCCGACGATCTGCAAGATTTTGTCTCGCTGGCAAGCTGATGAGGAAGGGTTTTGCAATACTTTCGTAATGGAAAATGGAAGTTTATCTAGAGTTCATTGATCGTGGTTCGAGAGGAGGAAAAATGCTCCTCATTATCTGTAATTCAACTCAAAGATCGCGGATCCCTATCAATTGATGGGTATAATCTGCAGTTTGTGAAATTCACCTTCTAAGAGAAAAGGTGAGAAGACCCGGAAGAAGTCAGTTTCTCAGTGAAGTTCGGTTGGATCTGAGAGTACAACAGAGCCTGTGGTCGCATTCCAGATGTTCATCACCAGTTTCAGTTTCACGTCAAATGTATCATCAAAGGCAAACCAGGTGGAAGTTAAAACTCTGTGACGACTATGAATAAAACGTGGTTTATGCCTTGAATGTGTTCGAGAGTTAACGATTCATGTGTAAGTCTTCAGACATGTTTAATATGTAGTTCGTTGCGACAACCCTGAATAGTTCATTGATCACCATGGAGGAAGGAGAATGGCGAATTTCTCTCAAGAATTCTCTCAATTTTTAAGCGTGACTTAAACTTGAACGTATCGGATCTGAGTAAGCCATCTGGGACTTTTGTGGTAGAAGAGCTTATTTTTAATGGAGTTTGCAGGTTTGTTTCCTTGGCCAGGAATTTCCTTGAAGGTGAGATTGTCACAGTTCATGTTAGCTTAAAATGTGTTTAATCTAACTAAATTTTTTGATGATTAGGAGTAATGGGAAATATATAAATCTAAATTACTAATGAGATGAATGTTATTAATAGTATGCAGTTATTTGGGAATGCCCTTGTAAAAGGGTATTATGTTTTCGAACGATCTTGATAAGTTGTTGGTAGTCAAGACGGTGCAGCAAAATGTTTTAATTCTTCTGTCAGAATCAACATCGCCGTGGGGAACGAATTAGACATCATACTGCAGTCGTCTACCAAAAGGAACATTGACCGCTCTCAAGTGGAATTGAAGTCACCGGTAGTATGTCTACCGAACTCCACGTTGTCCGAACCCGTATGACTCTACAACAGTCGAAAAGTCAAGTCAACCACCGACTCTGACACTACCGAAATCAGTTGCTATCGCCGAAGTCATCCGTGGCAAATCAGTCTACCCACTCTGACATCTACCGATCAACAACGTCAAATCACGCTCGACCAGACTCTGACATCTACCAAAAAGCAATGATTTACCGAAAAAGACGTTTTCTGCCAATTACCATCATCCGAAATTAATATATCCTTTCGATGGATGACATCATCCGACTATAAATCTTCAATGGATACCTCATCTGAAAAAGAAGACTCAGCCGCGCGCATTCGACTTCAGACAACAACAGCTATATTTCTACGTACCAGTTGCTTCTCACAACGTCATATTTTTGTACGAAAACAAGGAGTCCTCCGAAAATGAATCAAATTTGGACACGAGTATAAAAGAGATAGTAGCTCGAGAGAAGATTTTTGCCAACGGTGACCCAATTTTTCTCATAACCTCTTACGCTCCTCGAGAAAGAACTTTTTTTTGCCAACGTGAACACAATTTTTCTCTAACCTTTTATCTTATAGAGAGTACGTTGGTAATACTTTTGACTCTTCACACCTTTCTCCACCAGAACTTGAGATTTAGCTTTTTTTGATAGAGTGTAGCTTTGTGCTCATACTTTTCATACTTTGTAAAACGGTAAGGCAGTGGATTGACAACCCGTGAAGTTCAATCCAGAAGTGTAAGGCTGTAGATCGATGCCCGTAAAGTTGCGATCAAAGAATCTCCGTTGATGAGAAGATAACGCTTCAAGGGAGAACCTTAAGCGGGATTAGGCAGGTTTGGCCCCGAACCACATAAAAAGTTCGGTATTAATCTTTTTCCCTTACTCTTACTTTTTTTTTAATGTGTTTTATTATATTGCATACAAATAGAGAAGTAAATAAATCTAATTTGTCATTGTTAAAACGATTAGGTCAAGAAATTTCTAATTCACCTTCCTTCTAGACAATCACGATCCTACAATGGTATTAGAGCTGGTTTATATTGTCTGTAGTGGATATAATTAGAAATGACATTCACACAAAACAGACTTCACATGTAAAGTCAATCTATTACTAGACCTCCATTTTTTTGTTACGAAATGATTAGGTTGTATTGAGTCTAGGATGAGAATTTTTGTTCAAGATTAGGAATTTATGGAATAATCATTGAAAATGTCCCATAACATAGCGGTCAAAGTTAAAATGGTGTTAGTATTCCCAAAGTCATCACATGAACTAAGTGATTAGATAAAAAGAATTTGATTTTGAATGCCAAGGCATCGCCATTTATACTGTGCTCTAAATAGAGATGAGTTCAACAGAGTTCAAGGGTGTGATAGTGCACAAGAAATATGGCACTTAGTAGAGATTACACATGAGTGGAACTAACCAGGTTAAAGAGAGTAATTAGTGATGCTTGTACATTAAATATGAACTATTTCAATTGAGAGGATTAGACTATTTCCTCCATGTTTGACTCGTTTTACTAACATTACTATGATTAAATTTCTTGGGTAGGCTTATTCATGTAAGAACTTGTTAGAAAGATCATTCGGTGCCTACCAAGAGCTTGCAACCGAAAGTACAGCTATACAGAAGCTAGGGATCTCAAGTTAATCAAGTTGCAAGATAGAACTCATTGCTATCTAATGACTCATGAGAACCATGGAGCCAATGAAAAAAAGATCTCAAGCGAAGAGATCAATAAAACAAAGATATTGCACTCAAAGCTTCTTCAAGCAAACAAGAAAATCCGAGGAAGCAGATGATGATGGATATCCCTCATCATGAGAGGTTCAAGCATTTCCCCACGGAAAAGATTGCATGTGAGTAAAATTCCTCAAAGGAAGAAAAGCCTCAAAATATAAAGAAATCCATGCGTTTATTGTGGGAAGCTTGGTCATATCAAGGCCAAGTATCCAGCAACCAGAAGAATCCCAGAAATTCAAAAATAGACTATAAAGGCAACATGGATATAGTGCGAAGTGAACACTCGCCGAAGATAGGAAGTTTAATCTAGGCTCATGCAAGAAGATAGTAAGTCGTATCTTCAAGTTATATTGAAGCAATGAGAATGAAGGGTAATTGGTGATATCTTTCATGACTTAGAAAACAGTTTTAGTATTTAACAGGCTAATAAATTCAGTAAAAAAGAAAAACAGAAGCTTAGTCTAAAAGCATGCTAACGACGTCACATGCATGAAAATGAATATATGATCTATTTGAATAACATTGTTCTTAATTTACTAATGGTAGCAGAACTTTGACATGTTTTAGACGTCAAAGATGCCATTTGATAAGCAGTTTAGGATACAATTTTAATAAAATAAGAAACCATATAATAAGTTCTTTGTTAAACCAATTACTTGTCATGCTTGGAATGAGATATAAACCTAAATCATATAAATGTCCTTTTGAAAACGTGCGTAATGCAAATCAAGTAGTAACTTACAGTTTGTTCTTAAGGGAACCAAACCTAATACTAGGACCTAAAAGTTTGGGTACCTAAAATACCACTTTGATTACTGTTTTGTAGGTTTATAGTTCTCCCAGAAGAAGCATGGTACCTTGAGAGTGTGCTCGAGGCATTACGGAGACGCAATAAAGTTTGCCTTTGTCAACAGAAGAAAGAACGTGACATTTGGTGGACATCACACGTACAATTGTTGTTATCGGCATATAGGTAATCCTACCAACCTTTGTTTAATTGAAATGTACTGTTAGTTGATGGTGTGAGAGGCAGCAACTTGTTAAGTATTAGCAACTGTGTGAAAGAGTTCAAAGTCACATTTAAATCAAATGCATGTGTAAATCAAGATGTTTCAAATAGCAAGATTTCTTGTTTTAAAGTTAAAAAAAGAGACTGGTTCTATTATTGATTTAGATAATATTATTTGCAATGCGACAAGTGTTTTGCTGTAAATCTTCTAATGATGTTGGACTTAGCATAGAAGATTAGGACACTGTACGGTAATGATACTTTAGCTAGGATTCTAAGAAAATATAGTTAACGAGATATTCCTAAATACATTCGAAAATGGATAATGTTTGCGAAGGCTTGCCAAATGGGCAAGCAAATCAAAGTTCCCTTGGCATCAAAAAATGCAATTTCTACCTCCAAGCCCCTACAACTATCTGCACATGGACCTTTTCGGTCCTTCTAATGTGGCCAGTCTAGAGGAAAATTCTATGCCTATGTTATTGTAGAGACTTCGCTAGGTTTTCATAGGTATCTTCCTAAGGTTTAAGGATGAACATTTACACACTGTTTTCCGAGGCTTTAGAAATAAAGTTCAAAATGAAAAGAGCTAACCATTGTTGTTATTCGTATTGATCATGTGAAAAAATTGCGAATGAAAACTTTGAACTCTTGTGCCTCAACATTTAATTGACAAATTTCTCATCTCCTAGTAACCCCCGACAAATGGAGTGGTTGAGAGGAAAATATGTCTCTTCCAGAGCTTCTCGGACCCATACTCATGAGATTCTCTTCTAAATATTTTTTGAGCAGAAAGCTGTTTCCACAGCTTCTCTATGTCCTAAATCGGGTCTCCAAAGACCTTATTCTGAGAAAATTCTTATGCTGTTTGGAATGGAAAAACCCCTTCTGTCAAATCTTAGAGCTTTCGGTTGGTAAGGTTTTATTCTAAACACCAAGGATATCTTGCTAAATTTGATCTCCAATCTGACCTTGATTTTTCTTTTTTATTCTCTATCCATAGATTATAGATCTTCACAAAGAATTTAGTTGTTGAAATCTGTAAATGTATTTTGATGAGATCTCCAACTACAACAATGTAGATGAATGACAATTTGGAAAAACAATTGGATTCTCTCTCCTTATACAAACCTATGAAACCAGTCAAGGAAAAATCCCCTAAATCCTTCTGCAAAATTCTAGAAATTGTTCCAATCAGGATAAAATGATGATCTCCTAGAGGTTGACAATTTGTCAAAAATCATCATTTAGATGAAGTCTAGTTTGATCTCTTCCTTATGCGTCAAACTACCGACTCTTTAGGGAATCTAACTATGTGCTAATGTAACATTCATCTCTCAATAGAACTTAGAATTTGAGGAAGCCAGCTAGCATGAAAATTAGATTTTGGCCGCACGAAGAGCTGGAATCACTCGAGAGGAACAATTATGAACTTGTTCTCAGACCTAAAACATCATCCATAATGGAACCAAATTGATATTTAAGAATAGATGGATTAAATGGTAGTGTTGTTAGGAACAAAGCTAGTTATTTTGCCAAAGTGTACTGCCAAGAAAGAAGGAATCGATTTTGAGGAAACCTTTGCCCCCGTGGCTCGTTTAGAGTCAATAGAATGCTCATATCTTATGCTTGCTACAAACCTCACATCTTCAATGGACTTGAAGAGTGCTTTTCTCATGGATATTCAGGGAAGAAGTTTTGTTAGACAACCCTTAGGTTTGAATCCTATGACAAACCCAACATGTGTACAGACTTAGAATGCTCATAATTGACTCAAGCAAGCTCCTAGAGTCCTATGTAATAAGTTGAAGAATTTCCTGAGAAAGAAGTTAAAAAGGGTAAAACCGATTCAACTTAATTACCATCACAAAGGACAAAGACATTCTCATTGTAACAAATCTATCGATGTATATTATATTTGGTTCAACCCCCCCTTTTAAAGGGTCTCATTGTTGATTAATTCTTTTTCCCTAATGCAAAGTGAATTTGATTAGTATGATAGGGAGTTTAAAATTCCTTCTTAGTTTTTCAAAGTAGTTCAAACTAGAGTATATTTTCTTTTCTTCTGTTCAAGCAAAATACATTAACGAATCTCTTAAAGAGATTTGGACTAGCCTCTTCTAAGCCCAGCTAGCACCCCAATGGGACCACTATAAATTGAACAAGGATGAAAATGGGTTAAGTGTAAGGTTAGAAATATGAGGAATGATTGGTTCACTTCTCTACTTAACTACTATTATGCCTGATATTCTATTAGTGTTTGCCTAGTGCTAGGTTTCAAGATTTCCTCCCAAGGAGTCTCTTGATAAAAATGCTGTCAAAAGGCTTTTTCCAATACCTGAGTAGACATATGATTTTAGGTTTTGTGTTATCCAAAGTCACTTTTGATCTTAAGGTTATTCATATTTAGACGGATACTGATGTCTGTAGATAGAAAGCACGAGTGGAACGTGCAATTTTTAGGAATCACTTGAATCCTTGGTACTCTAAGAACAGAATTCTTTAAGCACTCCTCAAACTGCTAAAGTGAATTATTGCCTATTGCGCCGGTAGTTGCTGTACTCAAATGCTTTGGATACTCAACTCTAAGAGGAATTATAATCTCTCCTATGATAGAATTCTATCAGATGTGATAATACAAGTGCTTATCAACATTTCAAAAAATCCTATCTACACTCGATGACTAGAGCACATCGCGGTCAGATAATCATGTCTTAGGGATCATATAAAAAGGTGAAGTCTGTCGCGCGTTAGAATTTGTGCATTATGTCGAGTAATTAGCAGACGCTTTTCAATCTTTTAGATGAAAGGACCTTAATGATATTCAATCCGTTTAGGTATGATTAGGCTACAAACATTAAACGGTAGATGTTTTGTGCTTGTACTCTTATAGCTCTCTAGAAGGCCAGTTGGAAAAGTTGTGGTTTTTTTCTAAAAAAAAAAAAAGTATTCGCTGGCGTTTATAATGAATCAAAGATGTGGGGAACGGTCGATGTACAATCAGATGAAGTCTGTTCTTAAATCCTATAAACTTAGTTTCGGTTTACAGAAATACTACCTTTCTCTAGGAGTGGCGCAAATCCTTCAAAATCTCTCAACTTCTCTTGTCTCTCAGACGATCATATCAATCATCTCTATCACCTCTCTGATCTATGCTCTATAAATACATCCTCGTTCCACACCGGATTAATAACGCTTTTCTAAGAGAAGCATAAAATGCATGAACAAATGGAGTCGCCCTCGATATTGCGACCTCCTCTTCTTCAATGACCCCTCTCGCAGTTTCTCATGAGGCTGCTTTAATAGTACTATACAGATATGAAGAGAAGCCTTTATTCGAATAGATGTGTTGTATTTAAGGACCTTTCTGGTTTACATCTGGAGCAGGTCTTTCCGAGAAACATGGGATTTTTACGGACTGTTCCACTTGCAGCTTCCTACTCGAAAACCATATTAGATGTTTTATGCCATATTGAACACTCCTCTTCGCCCTCTCGTTTCCGCGGCTATGTGTATGAGGCACATCGAGCTGTTTCCAAAGAAAATTCATGAAGTTGTTGCCAATTGTGAGTTCTCATGATATGTCCAAATTTTTTTAATTGTCCAAGGGTCCTCCTTTATTGGCAACTCCAGAGGGACTTTTTTTGCCCCCCGTTTTTTTTTATTTTTTAGCCAAGATATCTAAGGATCCAACAACACTTCCCCCCCCCTGTTTCTGAGGCTCAAGGCCATGGATTTTAATAGTAGGCCAGAGTCTTCCATCAATGATCAACTACACTCCTCGCCCTGAGATGGACATCGTGACCACGTCATTGAAATGGATCTTTTCATTCTTTCTGGGTTTTTCCGTAAAGAACCATTTCACATTGGGTTACCTAATTCTGAGAAGGATGCTCTAAAGTGTCAAACAGCCTCCAAATCCCTTCCATATAATCTTCTCTTAATGAAGATCTGCCATCGATTCGTGTTCAATTGCCAGCTAAGACGAGCCAATTTTATTGAAGATATGATCTCTTCTCTGCTTCAACCTGCTGTGTATGGCATTACAAGAAATAAGCAAGATTTTTGTGTGAAAAAAAAACCCGGGGCGGTGTTTCAAGAAGCCATGCATCTCCAACTATTCCTGAACCTTGGAAGAGGAGAAGAGTGCTATTGTGGGACGAAGAAGAGAAGCTGAGGCTCAGGAAGAGTCTTATATTCCTTCATTTGATCCTTCTCAGTTTCCAGCGTCTCTCATTTCAGCTCCTCCACCCGCTCCGACTTTCTCCCCCAGCTGCACAGGGCTTTCATGATCAAAAACTTCATGCTTGATCCTCTGGAAGTTCCAGCCCGTGTCCTTTCACATTCCTCCAGTCCAATTCCTGTTTCTTCGCCAGCACAGGCTCCTTCTTTGCCAGCTTGTGTTCCTCCTAGAACTCCAGGGGCGTCCCACTTCTTCTGTGGGGAATTCTATTTCAGGAGGAACAATATCATGAGCTTCGGGCGAGTATCGAAAGCCTTGGCACAGGCATTGAATCCTTTCAGTCCATGTATCTCTCTTGACAAGATCAGTTTGAAGCTTTTGTTCTATCACAACTAGAACACCTTAATGCCTCCTGTCTCTCACAACTTCGGCAACTCGAAGCCTTCACCATCTCTCGGAATGATCATCTAACAACTGCTATTCATGGCCTTCACACTCGTATTGATCAAGCAGAAACCGATCAAAGTAAAACTATTGATGATGTCATCTCTCCGTTAGATTCAATTCTAGTCATTTAGTAGATCAATTGCACCGTGAGTCTGATCGCATTATCTCTCACTTTGGCTCTCTTACCTTATCTTCGGCTCAGAGTGATAGTGAGCCCTCTCATCTGGATGAGGGCCTGGACGAAGGTGGAGAGAATCCTGAGGCAGTTCATCCAGCCACTCCAGCTGCTGTAGGGCCTGCTGTTGCTGAGGATGAAGTAGGGGATGTTGGTTGTGAGGACGAGCCAGTAATTAATTTTGTTCCTTTTGCTGATGATGTTACTGGTCCTAGTGACCTTGTCATGGCTGAACTGGTTGAGGAGGGAGAGCCCTTTGATGGTACACCTATAGCTGATGAAGGAGATGCCGGGATGTAAATGCTGGAGAAGGAACTCCTCCTGTTTCTCCTATTGCTATTGTTCCCGATGAGGATGACGATGAGCCTCTGTTCAGATGTGCGAGAGATTTCTATGCTCGCCATTTTTAGGGATTTCTATCTTGTTAATTCCATTTGTGTCATTGTACCCTCCATTCTCTGTCTTGGTTAGCTAGTTTAAGAATTTCAAAATCTCTTACGATACTCATTTATTTATCATTCTTTACCATTATTTATCTTTGAATTTTTCTCAGTATTTCTCACACTTGTTTTGTGTTGAATGACTTTCTCGCTTCTTGACACTATTTCTCAATATTTTTTGATACTGTCAAAGGGGGAGAAAAGTATGAATATCGTTTATATTAATGCATTGAGTATGAGGGAGTTTATACATTGTCAGAATAGCATGGGGGAGTATATAGTTATTCATTTTATGTTTGTCATCATCAAAAAGGATGAGATTGTTAGATTAAAATGTGTTTAAGTCTAACTATGTTTTTTATGATTATGATTAATATGAAATATATAAATATAAATTGAATATGAAAAATGAATGTAATTAATAGTTGCAGTTATTTGGGAATGCCTTTGTAAAAAGGGTATTATGTTTTCTAACGATGTTGATTAAGTGTTGGTAGTCAAGACTAGTGCAAGCAAAATGTCAACCAGAATTTTAAGTCTTCTACCAGAATCAACATCGACCGATGGTGGAACTAATTAGACATCAACCGCTAGTCGTCTGCCAAAAGGAACATTGACCGCTCTCAAAGCAGAATTGAAAGTCATCCGGCAGATAAGTCTACCGAAAGCAACGTTGTCCAAAACCAAGTATGACTCTACAACAGGTCAAGTCGATCGAACTCTGACGTCTACCGAAATCAATTGATTATCGACCGAAGTCATCTATGGAAATCAACTCGACCAGACTCTGACATCTACCGAAATCAACAACGTCCAAAATCAAGTAGACCAGACTCTGAAATCTACCGAAAACAATGACGACCGAACAAAGACTTCGTCTGCCAGATTAACATCATCCGAAATTAAGATATCTCTCAGATGGATGACATCATCCGAAATTAAGAAATCTTCCAGATGGATAACATCATCCGAATCAAGAAGACTTCAGCCACGAGCAATATCGACTCAGACCACAACGCTATATTTCTACGTACGGACTTCTCACAACGGTCATATTTTTGTACAGAAACAAGGAGTCCTCCGGAAATGAAGCAGATTTCGGACACGAGTATAAAAGGAAGAATAGTAGCTTGAGAGAAAAACTTTTGCCAACGTGAACAATTTTTCTCTAACCTCTTACGAGTTTAAGTGTGTAATACTCTTGACTCTTCACACCTCTCTGCACCAGAACTTAAGATTTAGCTTTTTGAGAGAGTGTAACTTTGTGCTCAATATTTTCATCTTTGTAAAAACTGTAAGGTAGTGGATTGACGCCCGTGAAGTTCAATCTAGAATTGTAAGGCTGTAGATCGACGCCCGTGAAGTTCGATCAAGAAATCTCATTGAGGAGAAGATAAAGATCTTCAAGGAGGAAACCTTGAAGCGCGGACGTAGGCAGATTTGGCCAAACTACGTAAAAAGGTCGGTGTTAATTTCTTTCCCTTACTCTTACTTTTATGTGTTTATTAGTAATTGCATACAAAGAGATAAGATAAAATAAACCTAATTTGCATTGTTAAAAACGATTAGGTCAAGAAATTTTTAATTCACCCCTCCTCTTAGACAATCACGATCCTACAGTTCAGTGTTCTGGATTCGTTTTGGGTTGGGCCGAGTAGCCCGTTGAATCTCTCACGTGGAATATGGTCAAGGTGGAGTTTATTAGAATTTGGTGTGACCCGAATTCTAGTTAGACAAAGTTGGCCCCGTATATCAATATTAAGGTTTTACGTTTTCTCTATATATTGATGTTTGATTCGTAAAACTCATTGTACTAAATTTGATATTAGTGATTCTCTCATCTGCCCGTGGTTTTTTCCCTTCTAGGGTTTCCACGTAAAATTTGATGTCCATTATTTTTTTTGTTTTCTTTTTTCGTATTCTCGATCGTTCATTACAAGTGGATTAGAGCGTCTAATCCTAACACAAAAAATTGCATAAATTATCAATTTTGCATATTTTAATACAAATATTGAAGTTTACAATTGTTTAAAATTACATTCTTTCAAGAAATATCGATTATTTGCTCTTTCTTAGCCATACTAAATTCATTTATGTAAAATTGAGTCAGAATCGCATGCATTTGATTGTTAAATCATCCACGATCTATATCGAGTGGCATGGATATTCGATTAAAACTAAATAAATAACTCAAAAATTATCAAAAAAATATTTCTGACTATCAATTTATCGTTTGTCTAAAAAAAAAAAAAGAACAAGTATGCTTCTCTTTATTTTTTTAACAAAAAAGTCTAAATAAATGAAAATTATTTTGGTTGTTTATTTAATTTGTATATTTATTTATCAGTTGAGTAAGATTTCTTTTGGTGACAGAAAAAAAAATGAAATTACGCAAATATTGGTTGCGAAAATGAATCACAAACTCAAACTTCCGATGAACGACGGCAATGCCGGTGGTATAAGATTATGGCATGTAGAATCACATGGATAAGGACAATCAATCTGCTTCGATGTTCTTCTGCTGAAATACCAATCTCCAACTGCTGTTGCAATGGTCTGAAAATTTAATAAAATTCGATGTTAGTCATAGAAGATCACATAAACTATGGTTTGAGAAACCGCTAAGATTCAAGGGAGCATATACCTTGTTGTGTATAGTTGGAGAGTCATACCCAAACCATGTCTCTTGCGATTCACTTTGGCAATGAGCAAAGCACGAGTTTATGAACATCCCTCCTCGTCTCGAGTATTTGAAGAACGGTCGTAACGCCAAAAGCATATCGAACCTAAATTCTAGAATTAAAATGCAAGCAAAAAAGATTACTTATCTTGGTTAATTTTCCAAAAAAGATTTGACTTTAATAAAATAAAACCTTGCAATATCTGTGATTGGCTCGTGTTGCAATCTCTCGGATTCAATTTGCAACGATTCCAACGTTGATGAACGTCGGCGGAAGGCGGCACTAAACCATGATGAAACTTCAAAAAGCACAACTTTAGCACCTCTTTTTTGGTACAAAAAATACAAAACAAAAATATTTAGTATCAAGTAAAGAGAGATTACTTGATAAACATCATATGCCGAGTTCAACACGAAAAATGGAGTTTCTATGTACCGTAACGCGTATTGCGGAAAGAAACACTGCATGAAAAGATAAGAGACTTGTAAATTTTTGGACTACTTCGCATTATTTAGAGAACTGATTGGTTTGGAATGTTGTTCGAAACGATAAATCGTACCAAATCGGGAAAGCGAAGAGAAGAAGTGCAGTTTCTGTCCAGATTTTTCTCTACTCCCTGTCATCCATTTCTTTCAAAATCAGATTAATACATACATATTTAAGAAGTAATTATACAAAAGTCTCTTCTTTTTTGCAATAAATCTCTAATTTTAATGCAATATAAATAAATAAAAAAGAGATTGATTAATTTAAATTTGAAGCCACTACCTGTAGATTGATAAGAGCTTCAAAGAAAGACCTCATAGTGTGGTTTAGGCTTATATCTCTCCTGTGTAAAATAAAAAAAAAAAAAACCAGTGAGTTAATACTGAGTTAGTAGTATATTCCAAGTCTAGCACACATTTCTTATCTATTTATAAATAAAATTGTTAAGTTTCAATAACCAACATTCTATTTTCCTCTGGATTGTAAAGCTTGATTTGTGATAACAGTGATGAAACAAAATTAAAATATTTGATGAGAGCGAAATGCTCAGAATAATAAGCTCATGTTGTATGAACTCATTTCAAAATAAAATTAGAGTTTTTCATTTTATACTATGTTTAAATCACAAAATTAGTATTGTAGTCATCCGCACTGTGTAGACAAAGAATATTCAAATTTTTGTTAATTGTGAAAGTTCAACACATGTCAATAGAGTGCACTATCACACATTGTTTGAAAGAGTGAAAAATAAATAGTTTATATAAAAAAAAATTCTTTATACCTTGTACAACACATTTTATGCTAACTCCAAGAAGAAAATTGTGCGGGTCTCAACCCAAAGTGGACATTATTATACTGAGAGAATTGAGGACTCCACAAATGGTATCAATAGTTAATTCCCGACCAAAAATTTGGTTGACATGGACATTAAACCTCCAATAGAGAGAGATTGTGGCAGCCCACCATGTTTGTGAAAACAAGGACAACCCAAAATTTTATTGATTGTGAGTGCGTAGCTCATACTAGTAGGAGTACACAATCTCACATTGTTTGGAAAAGTGAAAACTGAATTATTTGTAAAAATAATTCTTCTTCCTACCTAGTACAATACGTTTTGAGCTAACTCCAAGAATAAAATGGCCTAAAACGGACAATACATTACTGAGAGCATTGGGGGACTCAAGTATAGTTCACGAATTTTTAATCTAGTGAATTTTTCTAGTTTGTTTGCAAGTAAATCATTGTGTTATTCTTTTGTTTACATTAAAGACAACAAAAATCATGAAACAAATAAACAGATCATAAGAATTCTTTGCTATAAAATATATATTGCTAAATTACAATATTTAAATTTTAATAAATTATAATTATGTTTCTATCCAATTTTACTCTAAAGCATAGTTATATATTGCACTTGAATAAAATGAATGCAGAACTTACACGTCGAGGAAAAACCCTGCATCGCTCAAGCACTTCGCGCTAGCATTTGCTGGCAAATAGTTGGTAAAATTGTCGCAATGCAAAAAAGATGCCAAACCCCCAGCAGAGCAACCCGAAAGCAAAGCCTTTAAAATAGATTATTAGAATTTAAGAAATAATACGAATGAAAATGATAGCTTTCAAATAGCTTTAATATACTTTAAAACAACAATCGAACGATCTACTAAACACGACGTCAAATGATATTAAAAAAAAAAATAATATTATATTTATATTCTTGAAATGTAGTTCATTAGTGGACAAATCGTAATTGTTAAAGTGTATAATTATAAATAATCTCAGAATTTTAAAATATTATTTCAGAAAAGATACATTGATTTCGAAAATAGTAATGAAGTGTTTAATTAAAGAAATTAAAAATTGAACCTTTCTAGCAGTTGCCAAGCCTTTTGGAAGAAGATCAAGAATAATTGCTTCCCATATCTTCTGGCCTTTGAAATATAACATAGATGTCTGTAAAAATTAGTATAATTAATTATAGCATAAATAAATAAATAATTAATTTTAATTTAAGTAGAAAGAAATTACCCCATTATTAAAAATAGTATCCCCAGCAAAAGATGCTCCATCGCAGTACCTTAGCTTCACACGATTCCAGCTGTAGAAATCTATTCCGTAATCAAAAACCCTAGACGAGTTATTTATTTTAAATAATTTTATATACAAATGTAGAAATAAAAGATGAATTAGAGATAATTTTAGAAAATTAATTAAAAAATAAAATAAAACTATAGAGAGTAGGACAAAAGGTGACAGGTGTGACAGAGCAGGCAAGGAACATGAATCATGCCATTTGTCTTCTTTTTTTTTTTTCTCTTTCTTTTTTGCCAATTTACTATATTTTCTCAAGAAATTATCATTCTTTTTCTACTATTGTTAAGCCAATTTTACGTGTTTTTTTGGTAACTAATAAAAAAATTTATAAATTATGCACTCATTAACAAATTCACCCTTAAACTATATTAAAAATTTGCCTTAAGTTATGCTTTATAAACAAATGAACATCTCGGTCCAACTTTATGTTACAAATTCATTATGTGGGCGCTCAGGTTTAATATAAATCACCCAGTAAGGTCCCTCCTATCCATCTTCCCAAAACCTCATTAATGACGTAATGTGTATTCTCACACCTTCCTCATTTATGAGGAAAAAAAAAAAAAAAAAAAAAAAAAAAAAAAAAAAAAAAAAAAAAAAAAAAAAAAAATGTGTAGTGAAGACCCAATGAACCTTCATTGTACGGATTAATTAAGACTGTAGTAATCTTTTGAATGAAGTATAGAAACTTTACTTCAATTGATTGCTCCAAAAGAGCTGAACGTAATCAAGTAAATTACGTTGAGTGTTACATGACTTGTGGTAGAACTAAGTTATCCATTTCACATTCAAGGTTTTTAGTTTAAGTGATGATAACACGTGTGTTTAGTGCCGAATAACCTTCAGACGAGTAATTAAGCTTAGTAATGCTTTTGATG
>CM039511.1:43483887-43514928 GCA_022432975.1 Begonia masoniana
CTGCAGGTGTGTTTTATGAGTATGAGAGAAATAGGCTGGATGGGGTACACATTCATGCTCGACTTGGCGAATTGATGGGGCGGTTAACTGGTGCAGTGGGGAGAGAAGGTTTATTTTTTTGGTAAAACCATGATCAATTTACAATTGTTGAGCGTTTTAGTGATAGGTTAGTGGTTTGAGGTTTGAATACAATTGAACTTCTTTCTGATAAGCTACTTGTTAGTTTAATAGTGGGTTTACCAAATTTTGGAGTAGTACAAGGATTTAGTTAGTTGAACGTTTTTAGTAAAATGCTCAAGTTCTTTGGTAGTCAGAGTTTTCTTGTTATAGTGAAATTGTTGCTAGGTTGTTTCGTTGAGTATTTTGATTCTATTTGTAGATGATGTCTATTGGAAGATGTCGAGTATTTTGTTCTATCGGTAGATGGATGGCGATCAGAAGATGTTGAGTATTTTTGATCTACGGGAGCTGATGTCTATCGTAGATGTTGAGTTTTTTTTTTTTTTTTTTTTTTTTTTTTTTTTTTTTTTTTTTTTTATGATTCATGTTCTTGCATGCTCTGTCACACCTGTCACCTTTTGTCTACTCTCTATAGTTTTATTTATTTTTTAATTAATTTTCTAACATTATCTCTAATTCATCTTTATTTCTACATTTGTATATAAAAATTATTTAAAATAAATAACTCGTCTAGGGTTTTTGATTACGGAATAGATTTCTACAGCTGGAATCGTGTGAAGCTAAGGTACTGCGATGGCGCATCTTTTGCTGGGGATATATTTTAATAATGGGGTAATTTCTTTCTACTTAAATTAAAATTACTTATTTATTTATTTATGCTATAATTAATTATACTAATTTTACAGACATCTATGTTATATTTCAAAGGCCAGAAGATATGGGAAGCAATTATTCTTGATCTTCTTCCAAAAGGCTTGGCAACTGCTAGAAAGGTTCAATTTTTAATTTCTTTAATTAAACACTTCATTACTATTTTCGAAATCAATGTATCTTTTCTGAAATAATATTTTAAAATTCTGAGATTATTTATAATTATACACTTTAACAATTACGATTTGTCCACTAATGAACTACATTTCAAGAATATAAATATAATATTATTTTTTTTTTAATATCATTTGACGTCGTGTTTAGTAGATCGTCAATTGTTGTTTAAAGTATATTAAAGCTATTTGAAAGCTATCATTTTCATTTGTATTATTTCTTAAATTCTAATAATCTATTTTAAAGGCTTTGCTTTTCGGGTTGCTCTGCTGGGGGTTTGGCATCTTTTTTGCATTGCGACAATTTTACCAGCTATTTGCCAGCAAATGCTAGCGCGAAGTGCTTGAGCGATGCAGGGTTTTTCCTCGACGTGTAAGTTCTTCGTTCATTTTATTCAAGTGCAATATATAACTATGCTTTAGAGTAAAATTGGATAGAAACATAATTATAATTTATTAAAATTTAAATATTGTAATTTAGCAATATATATTTTATAGCAAAGAATTCTTATGATCTGTTTATTTGTTTCATGATTTTTGTTGTCTTTAATGTAAACAAAAGAATAACACAATGATTTACTTGCAAACAATCTAGAAAAAATTCACAAGATTAAAAATTCGTGAAACTATACTTGAGTCCCCCAATGCTCTCAGTAATGTATTGTCTGTTTTAGGTCAATTTATTCTTGGAGTTAGCTCAAAACGTATTGTACTAGGTAGGAAGAAGAATTATTTTTACAAATAATTCCGTTTTCACTTTTTCAAACAATGTGAGATTGTGTACTCCTACTAGTATGAGCTACGCACTCACAATCAATAAAATTTTGGGTCGTCCTTATTTTCACAAACAGGGTGGGCTACCACAATCTCTATCTATTGGAGGTTTAATGTCCATGTCAACCAAATTTTTGGTCGGGAATTACTATTGATACCATTTATGGAGTCCTTCAATTCTCTCAGTATAATAATGTCCACTTTGGGTTGAGACCCACACAATTTTCTTCTTGGAGTTAGCATAAAATGTGTTGTACAAGGTATAAAGAATTTTTTTTTATATAAACTATTTATTTTTCACTCTTTCAAATAATGTGTGACAGTGCACTCTATTGACATGTGTTAAACTTTCACAATTAACAAAAATCTGAATATTCTTTGTCTACACAGTGCGGATGACTACAATACTAATTTTGTGATTTAAACATAGTATAAAATGAAAAACTCTAATTTATTTTGAAATGAGTTCATACAACATGAGCTTATTATTCTGAGCACTTCGCTCTCATCAAATATTTAATTTTGTTTCATCACTGTTTATCACAAATCAAGCTTTACAATCCAGAGGAAAATAGAATGTTGGTTATGAAACTTAACAATTTTATTTATAAATAGATAAGAAATGTGTGCTAGACTTGGAATATACTACTAACTCAGTATTAACTCACTGGTTTTTTTTTTTTTATTTTACACAGGAGAGATATAAGCCTAAACCACACTATGAGATCTTTCTTTGAAGCTCTTATCAATCTACAGGTAGTGGCTTCAAATTTAAATTAATCAATCTCTTTTTTATTTATTTATATTGCATTAAAATTAGAGATTTATTGCAAAAAAGAAGAGACTTTTGTATAATTACTTCTTAAATATGTATGTATAATCTGATTTTGAAAGAAATGGATGACAGGGAGTAGAGAAAAATCTGGACAGAAACTGCACTTCTTCTCTTCGCTTTCCCGATTTGGTACGATTTATCGTTTCGAACAACATTCCAAACCAATCAGTTCTCTAAATAATGCGAAGTAGTCCAAAAATTTACAAGTCTCTTATCTTTTCATGCAGTGTTTCTTTCCGCAATACGCGTTACGGTACATAGAAACTCCATTTTTCGTGTTGAACTCGGCATATGATGTTTATCAAGTAATCTCTCTTTACTTAATACTAAATATTTTTGTTTTGTATTTTTTGTACCAAAAAAGAGGTGCTAAAGTTGTGCTTTTTGAAGTTTCATCATGGTTTAGTGCCGCCCTTCCCGCCGACGTTCATCAACGCTGGAATCGTTGCAAATTGAATCCGAGAGCTTGCAACAGGAGCCAATCACAGATATTGCAAGGTTTTATTTTATTAAAGTCAAATCTTTTTTGGAAAATTAACCAAGATAAGTAATCTTTTTTGCTTGCATTTTAATTCTAGAATTTAGGTTCGATATGCTTTTGGCGTTACGACCGTTCTTCAAATACTCGAGACGAGGAGGGATGTTCATAAACTCGTGCTTTGCTCATTGCCAAAGTGAATCGCAAGAGACATGGTTTGGGTATGACTCTCCAACTATACACAACAAGGTATATGCTCCCTTGAATCTTAGCGGTTTCTCAAACCATAGTTTATGTGATCTTCTATGACTAACATCGAATTTTATTAAATTTTCAGACCATTGCAACAGCAGTTGGAGATTGGTATTTCAGCAGAAGAACATCGAAGCAGATTGATTGTCCTTATCCATGTGATTCTACATGCCATGATCTTATACCACCGGCATCGCCATCGTTCATCGGAAGTTTGAGTTTGTGATTCGTTTTCGCAACCAATATTTGCGTAATTTCATTTTTTTTTTCTGTCACCAAAAGAAATCTTACTCAACTGATAAATAAATATACAAATTAAATAAACAACCAAAATAATTTTCATTTATTTAGACTTTTTTTGTTCAAAAAATAAAGAGAAGCATACTTGTTCTTTTTTTTTTTTTAGACAAACGATAAATTGATAGTCAGAAATATTTTTTTGATAATTTTTGAGTTATTTATTTAGTTTTAATCGAATATCCATGCCACTCGATATAGATCGTGGATGATTTAACAATCAAATGCATGCGATTCTGACTCAATTTTACATAAATGAATTTAGTATGGCTAAGAAAGAGCAAATAATCGATATTTCTTGAAAGAATGTAATTTTAAACAATTGTAAACTTCAATATTTGTATTAAAATATGCAAAATTGATAATTTATGCAATTTTTTGTGTTAGGATTAGACGCTCTAATCCACTTGTAATGAACGATCGAGAATACGAAAAAAGAAAACAAAAAAAATAATGGACATCAAATTTTACGTGGAAACCCTAGAAGGGAAAAAACCACGGGCAGATGAGAGAATCACTAATATCAAATTTAGTACAATGAGTTTTACGAATCAAACATCAATATATAGAGAAAACGTAAAACCTTAATATTGATATACGGGGCCAACTTTGTCTAACTAGAATTCGGGTCACACCAAATTCTAATAAACTCCACCTTGACCATATTCCACGTGAGAGATTCAACGGGCTACTCGGCCCAACCCAAAACGAATCCAGAACACTGAACTGTAGGATCGTGATTGTCTAAGAGGAGGGGTGAATTAAAAATTTCTTGACCTAATCGTTTTTAACAATGCAAATTAGGTTTATTTTATCTTATCTCTTTGTATGCAATTACTAATAAACACATAAAAGTAAGAGTAAGGGAAAGAAATTAACACCGACCTTTTTACGTAGTTTGGCCAAATCTGCCTACGTCCGCGCTTCAAGGTTTCCTCCTTGAAGATCTTTATCTTCTCCTCAATGAGATTTCTTGATCGAACTTCACGGGCGTCGATCTACAGCCTTACAATTCTAGATTGAACTTCACGGGCGTCAATCCACTACCTTACAGTTTTTACAAAGATGAAAATATTGAGCACAAAGTTACACTCTCTCAAAAAGCTAAATCTTAAGTTCTGGTGCAGAGAGGTGTGAAGAGTCAAGAGTATTACACACTTAAACTCGTAAGAGGTTAGAGAAAAATTGTTCACGTTGGCAAAAGTTTTTCTCTCAAGCTACTATTCTTCCTTTTATACTCGTGTCCGAAATCTGCTTCATTTCCGGAGGACTCCTTGTTTCTGTACAAAAATATGACCGTTGTGAGAAGTCCGTACGTAGAAATATAGCCGTTGTGGTCTGAAGTCGATATTGCTCGTGGCTGAAGTCTTCTTGATTCGGATGATGTTATCCATCTGGAAGATTTCTTAATTTCGGATGATGTCATCCATCTGAGAGATATCTTAATTTCGGATGATGTTAATCTGGCAGACGAAGTCTTTGTTCGGTCGTCATTGTTTTCGGTAGATTTCAGAGTCTGGTCTACTTGATTTTGGACGTTGTTGATTTCGGTAGATGTCAGAGTCTGGTCGAGTTGATTTCCATAGATGACTTCGGTCGATAATCAATTGATTTCGGTAGACGTCAGAGTTCGATCGACTTGACCTGTTGTAGAGTCATACTTGGTTTTGGACAACGTTGCTTTCGGTAGACTTATCTGCCGGATGACTTTCAATTCTGCTTTGAGAGCGGTCAATGTTCCTTTTGGCAGACGACTAGCGGTTGATGTCTAATTAGTTCCACCATCGGTCGATGTTGATTCTGGTAGAAGACTTAAAATTCTGGTTGACATTTTGCTTGCACTAGTCTTGACTACCAACACTTAATCAACATCGTTAGAAAACATAATACCCTTTTTACAAAGGCATTCCCAAATAACTGCAACTATTAATTACATTCATTTTTCATATTCAATTTATATTTATATATTTCATATTAATCATAATCATAAAAAAACATAGTTAGACTTAACACATTTAATCTAACAATCTCATCCTTTTTGATGATGACAAACATAAAATGAATAACTATATACTCCCCCATGCTATTCTGACAATGTATAAACTCCCTCATACTCAATGCATTAATATAAACGATATTCATACTTTTCTCCCCCTTTGACAGTATCAAAAAATATTGAGAAATAGTGTCAAGAAGCGAGAAAGTCATTCAACACAAAACAAGTGTGAGAAATACTGAGAAAAATTCAAAGATAAATAATGGTAAAGAATGATAAATAAATGAGTATCGTAAGAGATTTTGAAATTCTTAAACTAGCTAACCAAGACAGAGAATGGAGGGTACAATGACACAAATGGAATTAACAAGATAGAAATCCCTAAAAATGGCGAGCATAGAAATCTCTCGCACATCTGAACAGAGGCTCATCGTCATCCTCATCGGGAACAATAGCAATAGGAGAAACAGGAGGAGTTCCTTCTCCAGCATTTACATCCCGGCATCTCCTTCATCAGCTATAGGTGTACCATCAAAGGGCTCTCCCTCCTCAACCAGTTCAGCCATGACAAGGTCACTAGGACCAGTAACATCATCAGCAAAAGGAACAAAATTAATTACTGGCTCGTCCTCACAACCAACATCCCCTACTTCATCCTCAGCAACAGCAGGCCCTACAGCAGCTGGAGTGGCTGGATGAACTGCCTCAGGATTCTCTCCACCTTCGTCCAGGCCCTCATCCAGATGAGAGGGCTCACTATCACTCTGAGCCGAAGATAAGGTAAGAGAGCCAAAGTGAGAGATAATGCGATCAGACTCACGGTGCAATTGATCTACTAAATGACTAGAATTGAATCTAACGGAGAGATGACATCATCAATAGTTTTACTTTGATCGGTTTCTGCTTGATCAATACGAGTGTGAAGGCCATGAATAGCAGTTGTTAGATGATCATTCCGAGAGATGGTGAAGGCTTCGAGTTGCCGAAGTTGTGAGAGACAGGAGGCATTAAGGTGTTCTAGTTGTGATAGAACAAAAGCTTCAAACTGATCTTGTCAAGAGAGATACATGGACTGAAAGGATTCAATGCCTGTGCCAAGGCTTTCGATACTCGCCCGAAGCTCATGATATTGTTCCTCTGAAATAGAATTCCCCACAGAAGAAGTGGGACGCCCTGGAGTTCTAGGAGGAACACAAGCTGGCAAAGAAGGAGCCTGTGCTGGCGAAGAAACAGGAATTGGACTGGAGGAATGTGAAAGGACACGGGCTGGAACTTCCAGAGGATCAAGCATGAAGTTTTGATCATGAAAGCCCTGTGCAGCTGGTGGGAGAAAGTCGGAGCGGGGTGGAGGAGCTGAAATGAGAGACGCTGGAAACTGAGAAGGATCAAATGAAGGAATATAAGACTCTTCCTGAGCCTCAGCTTCTTCTTCTTCGTCCCACAATAGCACTCTTCTCCTCTTCCAAGGTTCAGGAATAGTTGGAGATGCATGGCTTCTTGAAACACCGCCCCGGGTTTTTTTTTCACACAAAACATCTTGCTTATTTCTTGTAATGCCATACACAGCAAGGTTGAAGCAGAGAAGAGATCAGTATTCTTCAATAAAATTGGCTCGTCTTCAGCTGGAAATTGAACACCGAATCGATGGCAGATCTTCATTAAGAGAAGATTATATGGAAGGGATTTGGAGGCTGTTTTGACAACTTAGAGCATCCTTCTCAGAATTATGTAACCAATGTGAAATGGTTCTTTACGGAAAAACCCAGAAAGAATGAAAAGATCCATTTCACTGACGTGGTCACGATGTCCATCTCAGGGGAGGATGTTGTAGTTGATCATTTGATGGAAGACTCTGGCCCTAATATTCAAATCATTGCCCTTGAGCCTCAGAGAAGTGTTGTTTGGATCCTTAGATATATCTTTGGCTAAAGCAAGTCCCTCTGGAGTGCCAATAAAGGGAGGACCCTTGGAAAATTCAAAAAATTTAGGCATATCATTGAGAAACTCACAATTGGGCAATTCATGAATTTTCTCTTGGAACAGCTCGATGTGCCTTCCATACACATAGCTGCGGATAACGAGGGGCGAAGAGGAGTGTTCAATATTGGCATAAAACATTCTAATAGGGGTTTCGCAGTAGGAAGTGCCAAGATGGAACAGTCCGAAAAATCCCATTTCTCGGAAAGACTGCTCCAGATGTAAACCAGAAAGGTCCTTAAATACAACACATCTACTTCTAATAACAGGCTTCTCTTCATAATCTGTATAGTACCTATTAAAAGCAGCCTCATTGAGAAACTGCTGAGAGGGTCATTGAAGAAGAGGAGGTTGCACTATCGATGGAGACTCCATTTGTTCTGCATTCTTCTGCTTCTTCTTAGAAAAGGTTAATCCGGTGTTGGAAGAGGATGTTATTTATAGAGCATAGATCAGAGAGGTGACTAGAGATGATTGAGATGATCGTCGGAGAGACAAGAGAAGTTGAGAGATTTTTGAAGGATTTTCGCACTCTAGAAGAAAGGTAGTATTTCTGTAAACCGAAAGCTAATTTATAGGATTTAAGAACAGACTTCATCTGATTCGTACATCGACCGTTCCCCACATCTTTTGATTCATATATAAACGCAGCCGATATACTTCAGAAAAACCACAACTTTTCAACTGTTCCTTCTAGAGAGATATCAGAGATTACAAGCACAAAACATCTACCGTTTAATGTTTGTCACTCCTAATAATACCTAAACGGATTCGAATATCATTAAAGGTCTTCTCATCTAAAGATTTTGTAAAGATGTCTGCTAATTGATCGAAATAATTGACAAATTCTAAGGTGATATCACCTTTTTTAATATGATCCCTAATGAAATGATATCTGACCTCGATGTGCTTAGTCCTAGAGTGTTAGATAGGATTTTTTGAAATGTTGATAGCACTTGTATTATCACATCTGATCAGAATTCTATCATAGGAGAGATTATAATCCTCTAGAGTTTGCTTCATCCAAAGCATTTGAGTACAGCAACTACCGGCAGCAATATATTCACTTTCAGCAGTTGAGAGTGCTACAGAATTCTGTTTCTTAGAGTACCAAGATTCAAGTGATTCTCCTAAAAATTGGCACGTTCCACTAGTGCTCTTTCTATCTATCAGACATCCAGTATAGTCTAAATCTGAATAACCTATAAGATCAAAAGATGTACCTTTTGGATACCACAAACCTAAATCATATGTCTCACTCAGGTATTTGAAAATCCTTTTGACAGCATTCAAGTGAGACTCCTTGGGAGAATCTTGAAACCTAGCACATAGGCACACACTAAATAGAATATCAGGCCTACTAGTAGTTAAGTAGAGAAGTGAACCAATCATTCCTCTATATTTCTTAACATCTACACTTAACCCATTTTCATCCTTGTTCAATTTAGTAGTGGTGCCCATTGGGGTTCTAGCTGGCTTAGAAGAGCTCAGTCCAAATCTCTTTAAGAGCTCTTTAATGTATTTTTCTTGACAGAAGAAAATATCATCTAGAGTTTGACTAATTTGAAAACCTAAGAAGAATTTTAACTCCCTCATCATACTCATCTCAAATTCACTTTGCATTAGGGAAAAGAATTCATCACACAATGAGACATTAGTTGAACCAAATATAATATCATCGACATAGATTTGTACAATGAGAATGTCTTTGTCCTTGTGCATGGTAAATAAAGTTGAATCGGTTTTACCCTTTTTAAACTTTCTTTCCTCAAGGAAATTCTTCAACTTATCATACTAAGCTCTAGGAGCTTGCTTGAGTCCATATAGAGCCTTCTTAAGTCTGTACACATGTTCGGGTTTGTCATAGACTTCAAAACCTAAGGGTTGTTCTACATAAACTTCTTCCATGATATATCCATTGAGAAAAGCACTCTTCACGTCCATTTGGAAGAGTGTGAAGTTTTTGTAGCAAGCATAAGCTATGAGCATTCTAATTGACTCTAAACGAGCCACGGGGGCAAAGGTTTCCTCAAAATCTATTCCTTCTTCTTGGCAGTAACCTTTGGCAACTAACCTAGCTTTGTTCCTAACAACAATACCATTTTCATCCATCTTATTCTTAAATATCCATTTGGTTCCTATTATTGGATGATTTTTAGGTCTTGGAACAAGTTCTCATACATTGTTCCTCTCGAATTGATTCAGCTCTTCTTGCATGGCCAAAATCTAATTTTCATCTAGCTCGGCTTCCTCAAATTTCTTAAGTTCTATTTGAGAGATGAATGTTACATTAGCACATAGATTCCTAAGAGAGTCTCTAGTTTTGACTCATAAGGAAGGATCACCTAGAACTTCATCTAAATGATGATTTTTGACAAATTTTCAACCTCTAGGAAGATCATCATTTTCATCCTTGATTGGAACAATTTCTAGAGATTTTGCAGAAGGATTTAGGGGATTTTTCCTTGAATGGTTTCACTAGGTTTGTCTAAGGAGAGAGAATCCAATTGTTTTTCCAAATTGTCATCTTCATCTACATTGATTGTAGTTTGGAGATTCTCATCAAAATTGACATTTACAGATTCTTCAACAACTAAAGTTCTTTTGTTGAAGACTCTATATATCTTACTGGATAGAGAATAAAAAAGAAAAATTTCAAGGTCAGATTTGGAATCAAATTTAGCCAAGATATCCTTGGTGTTTAGAATAAAACACTTACAACCGAAAGCTCTAAAGTATTTGACAGAAGGGGTTTTTCCATTCCAAAACTCATAAGGAATTTTCTCTAGAATAGGTCTTATGGAGACCCGATTTAGGACATAGCAAGCTGTGGAAACAGCTTCTGCTCAAAAATATTTTAGAAGAGAATTCTCATTGAGTATGGTCCGAGCAAGCTCTTGAAGAGACCTATTTTTCCTCTCAACAACTCCATTTTGTCGAGGGGTCCTAGGAGATGAGAAATTGTGCTCAATTCCATGTTTGAGGCACAAGAGTTCAAATTTTTCATTCTCAAATTTTTCACCATGATCACTACGAATAACAACAATGGTTAGCTCTTTTTCATTTTGAACTTTCTTTCTAAAGCTAGAAAAAGTGTCAAATGTTTCATCCTTAAACCTTAGGAAGATTACCTATGAAAACCTAGAGAAGTCATCTACAATAACATAGGCATAGAATTTTCCTCCTAGACTGGCCACATTAGAAGGACCGAAAAGGTCCATGTGAAGAAGTTGTAGGGGCTTGGAGGTAGAAATTGCATTCTTTGATGCAAAGGAACTTTTGATTTGCTTGCCCATTTGGCAAGCTTCGCAAACATTATCCTTTTCAAATGATATCTTAGGAAGATCTCTAACTATATTTTTCTTAGAAATCCTAGCTAAAGTATCCATTCCTACATGTCCTAATCTTCTATGCTAAGTCCAACTATCATTAGAAGATTTTACAGCAAAACACTTTTCGTCATTGCAAATAATATTATCTAAATCAATAATATAAACATTCTCTTTCCTATAACCTTTAAACAGAATCTTGCTATTTGAAACATCTTTGATTACACATGCATTTGATTTAAATGTGACTTTGTAACTCTTATCACACAGTTGACTAATACTTAACAAGTTGTGCTTCAAACCATCAACTAACAGTACATTCTCAATAACAAGGTTGGTAGGATTACCTATATTGCCGATACCAACAATTTTACCCTTTTGATTTCCACCAAATGTAACGTTTCATTTCTTCTTGTTGACAAAGGCAAACTTTATTGAGTCTCCCGTTATATGCCTCGAGCATCCACTATCAAGGTACCATTGATTCTTCTTGGGAGAACTATAAACCTACAAAACAGTAATCAAGTGGTATTCTTAGGTACCCAAATCTTTTAGGTCCTAGTATTAGGTTTGGTTCCCTTAAGAACCCACTGTAATTTACTACTTGATTGCTTACCAAGTTTCAAAGGACATTTATATGATTTATGTTCTATCTCATTACAAGCATGACAAGTAATTGGTTTAACAAAGAAATTATTATATGGTTTCTTTTTATTAAACCTTTCATATCCTAAACCTGCTTTATCAAATGTCACTCTTTGACTGTCTAACAACATGTTCAAGTTCTTGCTACCATTAGTAAATTTAAGAACAATGTTATTCAAATAGATCATATATCTCATTTTCATGCATGTTGACTTCTTTAGCATGCTTTTCGACTAAGCTTCTGTTTTTCTTTTTTAATGAATTATATTTAGCCTTTAACATACTAAACTGTTTTACTAAGTCATTGAAAGCATCAACAAGTTTACCATCATTATCATCTTCACTATCACTTGAAGAACGACTTACCTCATCTTCCTTGGCCATGAAGCATAGATTTACAACTTCCTCATCTTCGGACGAGGTGTCACTCTCACTATCATCCCATGTTGCCTTTATAGTTCTCTTTTTGAATTTCTTGGGATTCTTCTTGGCTTGTGGATACTTGGCCTTGATATGACCAAGCTTCCCACACTCAAAGCATGTGATTTCTTTATCCTTTTGAGGCTTTTCTTCCTTTGAGAATTTCCTCCCATGCAATCTTTTCCGTTGGAGGAACTTGCTGAACCTCCTCATGATGAGAGCTATATCCTCATCATCATCTTCTTCCTCGGATTCTTCTTGTTTGCTTGAAGAAGCTTTGAGTGCAATATCCTTTGTTTTATTGATCTCTTTCTCTTTGAGATCTTCTTTTTCATTGGCTCTCATGGTTATCTCATGAGTCATTAGAGAGCCAATGAGTTCTTCAAACTTGATAACTTTGAGATCCCTAGCTTCTTGTATAGCTGTCACTTTCGGTTGCCAAGCTCTTGGTAGGCACCGAATGATCTTTCTCACAAGTTCTTCACCTGAATAAGCCTTACCAAGAAATTTTAAGTCATTAGTAATGTTAGTAAAACGAGTAAACATGGAGGAAATAGTCTCATCCTTCTCAATTGAAAATAGTTCATATTCATGTACAAGCATACTCAATTTACTCTCTTTAACCTGGTTAGTTCCCTCATGTGTAATCTCTACTAAGTGCCATATTTCTTGTGCACTATCACACCCTTGAACTCTGTTGAACTCATCTCTATTTAGAGCACAGTATAAAATGTCGATTGCCTTGGCATTCAAACTCAAATTCTTTTTATCTAAATCACTTAGTTCATGTGATGCTTTGGGAATACTAACACCATTTTCAACTTTGACCGCTATGTATGGACCATTTTCAATGATATTCCATAAATCATAATCCTTGAACAAAAATTCTCATCCTAGACTTCCAATAAACATAATCATTTCTAACAAAAAATGGAGGTCTAGTAATAGATTGACCTTTTACATGTGAGTTGTTTGTGTTGAATGTCATTTCTAATTATATCACAATACAGACAATATTAAACCTCGCTCTAATACCAATTGTAGGATCGTGATTGTCTAAGAAGGAAGGTGAATTAGAAATTTCTTGACCTAATCGTTTTTAACAATGCAAATTAGATTTATTTTATCTTCTCTCTTTGTATGCAATTACTAATAAACACATAAAAGTAAGAGTAAGGGAAAAAGATTAATACCGATCTTTTTATGTGGTTCGGCCAAACCTGCCTACATCCACGCTTCAAGGTTTCTCCCTTGAAGATCTTTATCTTCTCCTCAACGAGATTTCTTGATCGAACTTTACGGGCATCGATCTACAGCCTTACAATTCTGGATTGAACTTCACGGGCGTCAATCCACTGCCTTACAGTTTTTACAAGATGAAAATATTGAGCACAAAGCTACACTCTATCAAAAAGCTAAATCTCAAGTTCTGGTGGAGAAAGGTGTGAAGAGTCAAAAGTATTACACACTTACGCTCGTAAGAGGTTAGAGAAAAATTGTTCACGTTGGCAAAAGTTCTTCTCTCGAGAGCTCGTAAGAGGTTAGAGAAAAATTGTTCACGTTGGCAAAAATTCTTCTCTCGAGCTACTATTCTTCCTTTTATACTCGTGTCCTAAATTTGCTTCATTTTCGGAGGACTCCTTGTTTTCGTACAAAAATATGACCGTTGTGAGAAGTCTGTACGTAGAAATATAGCTGTTGTGGTCTGAAGTCGATATTGCTCGCGGCTGAAGTCTTCTTGATTCAGATGATGTTATCCATCTGGAAGATTTCTTAATTTCGGATGATGTCATCCATCTGAAAGATATCTTAATTTCGGATGATGTTAATCTGGCAGAAAAAGTCTTTGTTCGGTCATCATTGTTTTTGGTAGATGTCAGAGTCTGGTCGACTTGATTTTGAACGTTGTTGATTTCGGTAGATGTCAGAGTCTGGTAGACTTGATTTCCACGGATGACTTCGGTCGATAATCAACTGATTTCGGTAGATGTCAGAGTTCGGTTGACTTGACTTGACTTGTTGTAGAGTCATACTTGGTTTTGGACAACGTTGCTTTCGGTAGACATATCTACCGGATGACTTTCAATTCCACTTTGAGAGCGGTCAATGTTCCTTTTGGTAGACGACTAGCAGTTGATGTCTAATTAGTTCCACCATCGGTCGATGTTGATTCTGACAGAAGACTTAAAACATTTTGCTTGCACCAGTCTTGACTACCAACACTTAATCAAGATCGTTAGAAAACATAATACCCTTTTTACAAGGGCATTCCCAAATAACTGCAACTATTAATAACATTCATTTCTCATATTCAATTTATATTTATATATTTCACATTAATCATAATCATCAAAAACATAGTTAGACTTAAACACATTTTAATCTAACATGAACTGTGACAATCTCCACCTTCAAGGAAATTCCGGCAAGGAAACAAACCTGCAAAACTCCATTAAAAATAAGCTCTTCTACCACAAAAGTCCCAGATGGGCTTACTCAGCATCCGATACCGTTCAAGTTTAAGTCACGCTTAAACTTGAGAGACTTACTTGAGAAGAAATCGCATCTCCTCCTCCATGGTATCACTGAACTATCAGGGTTGTCGCAACGAACTACATCTAAACATGTTGAAGACTTCACACATGAATCGTTACTCTCGAACACATTCAATGCATAACCCACAGTTTTATCATATCGTCCCAGAGTTTTAACCTTCCACATGGTTTTGCCTTTGATGATACTATTTTGACGTGAAACTGAAACTGGTGACTGAACATCTGTAATAGGCTGACTCACCGGCTCTGTTGTACTCTCAGATCCCAACCTGAACTTCACCTGAGAAACTGACTTCTTCCGGGTCTTCTCAACTTTTCTCTTAGAAGGTGAATTCACAAACTTTGCAGCCTTATTACCCATCATATTGATAGTGGAATCCGCGATCTTTGCGTGCATTACATATAATGAGGAGCATTTTTCTCCTCTCGCCACGATCAATGAACCTCTAGATAAACTTCCATTTTCCATTACGAAAAGTATTGCAAAACCCTTCCTCATCGAGCTTGCCAGTCGAGACAAAATTCTTGCAGATGTCGGGGATGTGCTTCACACCTCTCAAAACCAAGGTGTTTCCGATGTTGGTCTCCAAACACACATCTCTCATACCAATGGCTATTGCAACGCCACCATTTCCCATCCTCACACTTCCAAAGTCACCTGAAGTGTAGGATGTAAAGAAATCCTTCCACGAAGTGGCATGTATTGAAGTGCCACTATCGATTACCCAACTCGTATCTTGGCAAGCAAAATTTATGACATTCTCGTCGACACACTAAAGAATTCCTCCGTGACTGTGGCTACCTCCTTGCCTATGTCATTAACGTTCTTCTTTGGTGCTCTGCAATCCTTCTTCATGTGGCCCTGCTTGCCACAATTCCAGCACTCAAATGTTTGCTGGGACTTGAACTGACTCCTCTCATTCTTGAACTTGGATCTGCCCCTACCACGGTTGGAGTTTCTGCCATTATTTCTTCCTCTGTTTTCAATATTGAGAGCTACGCTTTTCGATGTTTTACCAGAATCAATCTTACGAACTTTCTCGGCAAGAATACGATCCCTCACATCAGTGAATACCAATTTTACACTTCTGACTAAATTACTGATTGCTGCCCTCATAGGCTCCCAACTATTCGATAGAGACGCCAACAAAATCAGGGCACGAACCTCATCCCCAAAATCAATTTCCACATATAGCAATTGATTCACAATAGTATTGAATTCATTTAGATGTGCTGCGACAAAAGTACTATCAATCATCTTCAGATTAAAAAGCTTCTTCATAAGAAATATCTTATTGTTCTCGGAGGGTTTCTCGTACATGTCAGATAGAGCCTTCATCAGACTCGCAGTGGTCTTCCTCTTCTCCACGTTGTGTGCAACACTTTTGGCTAGCGTCAATTGGACAACTCCCAAAACCTGTCTATAAAGGATATTCCATTCACTGTCTTCCATCTTCTCTGATTTTGCACTCAAAGGAAGATGAAATTTCTTTTCGTATAAGTAATGCTTAATTTGTATTCTCCATAATGTAAAATCTGTCTCATTGAATTTTTCAATATCGTGTCATGTATTATCGTCGCCTGTCATTGTTATCAATAATCAATGCCAAAAAATAATCAAACCTAAAAATTACTCCCTTTTAAAAAATCAAAATAAATCCTGCAAAATATTCTGACCCAAAATTGAACCCACCCGATTCAAAAAAATTTTCAAAATCAACTGTTGAAACTGGATCTTCAACCAAAAATTCAAATTTTGAAATAAATCTCCACTGGGCAGATTGTTGCTCCCTCTCTTCTTCACATAAAATTGAATAAACAAAGGGCCTTGGAAGAGCTTGGACTTCTTCTTCCCTGGCGCTACAAATTTCCCCAGCTTGATGGTGGAATCGCCGAGTTCAGCGCGCGGAGAATCGAATGGTGGCAGTGGTCGGTCCTTTCTACCCAAAACGGCGGCAGACAGAGACTTCTCTTCGCGCGGCGCTTCCTGTTCTGATCGGAGCTCATAACAGACCGGCGTTCTTCTCCCTGGATAGTCGCTCGATCGGTGACTAAGATCCGCGGCGGACACTTCTTTCCTCTGTTTCTTGTCGCTTTGCGTGGGGGCTAGGGCATGCATGTGTTCTTCTTCGCGGTTCGTGTGGGTGCAGCTCGGGCTTCTTCTTCTTCTTCGCATTCTTCGCGGCGAGCAAAACAGAACAGAAGCTTCTGTTCTTCTATTTTTCTTTTGTTTTCTTCGGCATAACACAATAGAATTTTTTTTTCCTTTTTCCTCCAAAATTGTAATTTCAATTTCCAAAATTGCAAACCTGAAATCAATCGATACCCTTCAAAAAATCAAACCTTGATTTTCGAAAACCACTTCAACCTGAAACTCTGATACAAGTTGTTAATATTAGACGCCATAATCCACCTGTAACGAACGATTGAGAATACGAAAAAAGAAAACGAAAAAATAATGGACACCAAATTTTCCGTAGAAACCCTAGAAGGGAAAAAATCACCGGCAGAGGAGAGAATCAATAATATTAAATTCGGTACAATGAGTTTTGCGACTCAAGCATCAATATATAGAGAAAACGTAAAACTCTAATATTGATATACGGGCCCGACCCGGCCTTATTAGAATTCGGGTCACACCAAATTCTAACATTTTGGTGGTTGGAAATGGATCTTTGGTTAAAAACCCCAAATTTTTAGAAAAAATAAGCAAGCTTTTCGACACCAAATTCTTCACTCTGGATATTATACCACGACAACGAACAAAGAGCGCCAAAGCTCTCAAGATTACGTTGCTCGTCCGTATAACCTATATATCATTCAATTTTGGAAAAGGACCGGCCGACCCAAGTTGATCCCCGAACCTTAGACCCTCGGTCGGGTCTGCAGGCCAATCCACGAGCCGACCATTATCTATCTTTTTTTAAAATAAAAAAGTCGAAAAGACTCCGCGACGTACATGGAATTTGAGTCGCAGAGTTAATAATCTATTACCATTTTTTTATTTAAATTTTTAATTTTTTTTTTTCATCTTTACAACATTTCATGTCTAACTTATGTCCAAATGTAGGATGTGAAACATATTTTACCACTATAATGTTAAAAAAAAACCATTTCAATTTCGAATTTTCATTTTTAAACTTACAATGGAAGCCAAAAAAATATCAAAAATTGAGTATTAATTTATCATATGACTAACGCACCTTCATCAAATATTTTTGCTTTAGTAATATATAAAAAATAATAATAAAATTTATACATAGTCTATTGTTCAATTTGGTCTCTGTGAATTTCTATATATTGTCCCCCCAAAACCAATTTGTTTAAGTATTAAAATAGCTGAGTTGAATTTATATTCAAGAATGTTTAATAGTTTAGTCAAAATTAGAGATGTTAAACGAGCGAGTCGAGCCGAGCCGAGCCGAGAAAGTCCCGGCTCACCGAGCCTGCCGAGCCAAACGAGCCTGCCGAGCCTAACGAGCCGAGCCAAACGAGCTGATCAAAAAAATTTCCAACCCGAGCCGGCTCACGAGCCACGAGCCTAACGAGCCGAGCCGAGCCGGCCCAACGAGCGTAACGAGCCGAGCTTAACGAACTGAGCTTATAATTATATAAATAAAAATTTTCGATTGTATAACTAAAGTCTAAAATATATCATAAAATTTACTATAATTACTTAAATTTAAAATAAATATATCTACAAATTCAATTATAATTGGGAGGTCTTCCGGAGGAAGCTCAGTCGATGTGCGGTGGTTTGGGGAAGGAGAATTGCATTGTGCAGAAGCGAAAAGGAGGAGGGAGGAAGTAGGAGAAAGACTGAGGATTGACTGAGAGGAAGAGAGCGCGTGGAAATATAAATATAGCGAGGTGGAGGGGGAGTGATGAGGTGGATGCCAGCTAATACACTATTTGAACGCGGTCAACGTGGCAATAAGTTGGATCATGGATGACGTGGAAAACTGAAGATGGGAAAATGGCCAATCTTGATGACATCATTAAGACCAAAGTGGAAGTCAACTTCACTCGTAAATTTCGTATTTGACTTGACAGTTGTCTATTTCTCAAAGCTTCTCTTTTCGGAATATAAAATGTTTGTCCACAACATTTTCTGACCGAACGCGTAGCTGATTTCATCAGCCACATTTATTAATTTTCTTAAATAATATTGATGATGAGTCGCCCATGTGGGCGATTGATCGGCCTGTTTAAATTTTTTTTGAACAAGAGCCTATCAATCGCCCTACTTGGGGCGACTGATAGGCTCTAGTTCTATTTTTTTTTTAAATGAGAGCCGATCACTCGCCCAGTGGGGCGACTGCTCGGCTCTCGATGTATTTTTTTTTAAATAAGAGCCTATCAATCGCGATCATGGGGCGATTGCTCGGCTCTCGATCTGAATTTTTTTAAACAAGAGCCTATCAATCGCCCCACTTGGGGCGACTGATGGGCTCTCGTTCTGCTTTTTTTTAAACGAGAGCCGATCAATCGACCCACTTGGGCGACTGCTCGACTATCGATTTGTATTTTTTTAAACAAGAGTCTATCAATCGCCCTGCTTGGGGCGAGTGATCGCCTATCACTCAGTACATATATTTAAACTTCAAAGACACATATATCTATTCTAAACAAAATATAATCTTCATTATAAACTTGTATAAATTAAACTTATACAAATTAAAACAAATCCTGTTGGCATCCATCTAAATCGTCAATCATGAATTACAAAATGAAAAAATTACAAACGCTAATCTTCTTGAACTTCCAAATTTTGAAATTCTTCAAGTATTTCGTCCTTTCTCTGTTGGTTTCTAGTAACCGCATCGTTCCAATCTTTCATGCAAATCAGCACCTCCACAAGATCAAGTGCAAGTCGTCCTCGTCGATCATCATACACACGTCCACCTGCACTAAAAGTAAATTTCGATACTACAGTTAAGACCGGAGGTGTTAGTAGATCTCGTGCCATTACAGACAGAATAGGATATGTGGTAGAAAATATTTTTCATCAATTTAAAATATCAAAATTTTCTTCTCGTGAAAATTGATATCTAGTGTCAAAATAAATTTCAAGTTCATTTCGCATAGAACTAGAATATGCATCTGTATCTAATTCATTCCAAATATCATGAATACTGAACTGTGAGCCTATAATATTTCCACCACTACTACTTGAAGTAGCAGCATGTGAAGAAAATCAGAGATTTGAACTAGAAATCATCGTCATGCCGTTTCAATGAATCAAAATTCTTGAATAAAAGAGAAGGCCATGTAGGTTGTTAGTCAATTTCAGCGGCTGGAGTAGCATTCTTTGATCTCCTTTTATGAACGGTGAGTTTGCTGCGAGATGATGAAGCCATTAGAGGTATAAAATGGAGAGAAGAGATGAATATCATAAGAAAATAGCCGATGAGAGAATCAGAGATTGACAGTCGAGACTCGAGAGAGAAAGTTCGATAGTTAGGGTTTTTGGTCGACACTTTGAATAAAATGAGTTGTTAGGTGTCGACCTGTTATGTTAGGTGTCGACACTTGCTTGAAGTAGCAAGAGCCGACTGATCGCTCAGGATCAATCGGCCCTTGTCTTAAATAGAATTTGAATAAAATGAGTCGTTAGATGTCGACCTGTTATGTTAGGTGTCGACACTTGCTTTGAATAGGTGTCGACACTTGCTTTGAAGTAGCAAGAGCCTGAGATTATCGATGGTCAAGTGTCGCCGCGTTAGAGAGGGATCAGCGCTCGCTGCAGGACCCGAGCTGGGCTTCCGTTGACGAGCCAGCTCGTGAGCTGGCTCGCGAACTCGAGAGCTGGCTCGCGAGCAGGCTCATCGAGCCCGGTCATTCATGGGCTCGCGAGCCGAGATGTCCAAGCTCGGCTCGACTCGCCTGTGTGACTCGAGCCAAACTCACTCGTTACTGTAGCGAGCCGAGCCAAGCTCGGCCCGCTACAGTAACGAGTCGAGCGAGCGAGCTGGCGAGCAGCTCGCTCGTTTAACATATCTAGTCAAAATAAGGTTAATCATACATATTTTCACCAATTATTAATAATATTTAGATATAATGTTTATTATATTGATTCAATTAAATGTTTAAACTAATTCAAAATTTTAAAATAAATAAATTGTAGCAATAATAAACTCTAATTAATGAGAAATATAATATTATATTAAAGTATATATTTTTAATGAAGGAGAATGTGACGCGTACGAAACATAGTTCATGCGTCAAAGAAAATGCCACCTAAATATTTTGTTATTTTGTATAATGTAAGATACTAATTAATAACCTTAGTTGAAAATTGGTCAACATTTTCATACAATTGCCCGTGAACTCCGGTGGAGAATTTTCAAAACTAGCTAACTCTTGATCAATTAATCTTCCAATAATGATACGTACACCTTCTTATTCTACACTTTTCATTAATTGTACTAATCAATGATTGACACGTATATTTTAAAAGAGTAGAATAAGATGGTAAACGTAGTATTACTATTTCAAAAATTCTAAAAAAAGTTGTAATCTTCGTAAATAATTTTAATCATAGTTAAAATAAAAATGGACATGTATTCATCTGATAACATAATACTACGTTAGTCGCTTACTAGTAATACTTTGTAAATATTTAAAATTATAACATGTAGACAATTTGTAAACCTAATTAATAATGGACAATAGATTTTTCTCTCTCTAACTCTCTCTCCTCCCTTCCCCCTAAAATTCTCATAAGAAACAACTATAAAAGCAAGGCACAAGCACAAAGCTAAGCAAGCATTGGCTCTTCTTCTAAGAAAAAACCCTAAAGATGAGTCATAAATTTTGCTTCAAAACCTTTCAAATCATTGCTCTAGCTCTTCTTCTTTATGTTCAAGCCACCCTAGCCCTAGGTAGATTACATGATTCTACTCAATTCATATTTATTTATTTCATTTTTTTTTTGGGTTTTCAATAATTCAAATTAACTTTTTTCTGTTCTTATTAAAATATTATTAGTTATTGTTTTCAATTCTTTTTTTTTTCATGTAATATTTAAATTTAAATAATTTTTATTTTTTAATTTGTTTTTGTGTTAATTGCATTTATACTTATTTTTTGACTCATAAATAAAAGTTTAATATATTTAGTATAAAATGTGAATAACTTGATAAATCAAAATACAGGTAAAATAAGTTGCGAGAGACTAGACGAAACCACCTGCGCCTTCGCCGTTTCATTTTCCGGCAAGCGATGCGTGCTGGAGAAGAAGCTGAGAATATGCATTGACAAATGATCCACCTGCGCCTTAACAATTGAACCTAGCGTTTTGACCAATCAGTTGAATTAAAATATTGAATATCTCTCCGGCAGGTGTATTTCTTCCAAAATTATGTGAAGCAGGGGGAGAAGATAGGGGAAGACAAATGTCGGAAATAAAATCCGACCCTGCCATTGCTGCACCGACACCTCTCCAAGTTGTGGAACAAGCCACAGAAACTGCTTCACCATCACCGGCTCCGGCCACATTTACTAGTTTCATATGATCAGTAAAGGAGTGACACACTCATATTAATATTAGACAAAATAAATGAGTGTGACAGATATTTAGGGATGCGGGTTTCTATACAATATGATACCAAGTGTAGGGTAAAGTACAATTTTATCTCTTTTGTATGAGATGATATACCCAGAACATTTTATGATTACACAGTTGGTCCCTTTTTCTGGGTCCGATTTTATGATTTTCTTGTCTGTTTCTTGTTATTTGAATTAGGGTTTTCAAGGTTTTGTTCTAGACTCTTTGCCCCCTGCACGGGGAAAAGTTTTCTGGGAATAGTCCTTGTTCGTTGACTGATAAGTCAAAAGTAGTTCAATCCTAATTTTTTCAGGGGATAGTTGATGGAATTAGATTATAAGTCCAGATTCAGAGAATTCCACCATTTCTTGATTCATTGATTGGATTTTGATATAACTACTAATGGGGATCTACCTAACACTGCCAAACCAGCTATGGTCTGCACTAAGGATCCGGTTTCCTTAAACCATACGCTGACACCAAAAAGACATTTTTTTATTTAGGGCAAAATTCAAAAAATAAATCAAACTATCATTTAGATTCAAAAAATGGATCAAATTAATTTTTCGTCTAAAAAATGGCTCAAAGTATCGAAAATAGACAAAAAATAGATCTGCAGCAAATCGATGTGCCCCCGCGAAAAGTTTTCTAAAGGAGAACGGTTTGCCGTGTGCTGAGAACAAGAAGAAAAATTGGCACCAGCATCGAGCATTACTCCTGTGGTAGTAAAAAGAATAGCATTGAACAAATTGGGGGAAGAAGCAGCTGATGAGGAGGAAGCAACAAGAAAGCAAAAATCTCATGATCCCAATGCTGCAAGTGGAGCTGCAACATCAGTAGAGAGCACTGTCTACCAACAATAAATTATGGAGGGATTATGGCTTTTGGATGAAAAACTAGCAAAACAACATGACACTTTGCTCATGATGAAACAGAGAATGAGCCAACAAGGAGTCCAACAATTTCACATGGATGCAAGGCTCTGTAGAATAAAACGAAAGAGCAGAGTATTCTAGCGCTACAGTAAACTTTGCGACAAAGCCTTGGCAGAGAGTTTGATCAGGTCTTTTGATGAGCCCCGACCAACCTTCCCTCATTTTCCAACCATGCTGCTGTAACACCCGGCATTTTGCCATGTAATAGTTTTCCCAGATCATTTAATCGGGATTAATATTATATTAATACAAAGGAATGTTTTGGTTGGAATAATTAGTGGAGAACTAAACTAATGTGTAACTAAACCAAAACGCTAAGTTTAAAATGCATGGAAGGGCAAATCGGGGAGAAATTAAGGTTGGTGGGAGATAGCCAATGGTTGAGTGGCATCTGGCAACTTGTTGAAGAAGCTAAGTTCCACCTTCTACGTGAACCCTCTTCACTTCTCTTCTCTGCTCTCTCTCTCTCCTTTTTCCTCTCTGCATTCTCTCTTCTAGTCGACAAGCAACCATCGAAGATTTACTTCGATCTCCTCAGATTTTCTTCTGCTCCTCCGCTAAGGTAAACATCTGCTAATGCTAACAAGTTTGGACAAGTTTAATGTGCGTTTTTCCCGAAGTTTAGGGTTATGGTATTTTGTGAAAAACTCACTGTCTTTGGATGAAAACACACTGGTTTGTTTTCTAAGGGTTTGAATGAGTTTGGAACAGACTCTTCTGACTTATTTGTTAGCATTTGCAGCTTGTTTATTTTTTGAAAGTACATGTACAGGTTCGAACATTTCCGAGGCTTTCCAGCTAACTGCATCGTGGATAACAGGTAAGTTCATAACCGTAGGTTGGCTCTTAAGGCCCTACATCACGGAGGTACTAGGTTTCCTGTTCTGTCGGGTTGTTTTTGGTAGAAAGGTTATAGTCTATGTTCTGAAATGTCTGGCTTCGATTTACCTTCTGTTGTCTTATTTCTGCTGTCTGCCTGTTTAAGTTCAAGCACCGTTCATGCATACACATTTTCTCTGAAAGACATGCAAATGTTTTCTGTAGACTGTTTGAAACTAAACAAGATAAAATCCGACTGAAATGTACCAGGTTAAGTGCGAGACGGGGACTGGCCCCAGAACTGTTTACTGTACTGTATCCCTGAATGTGCCTGATAGTGCACCCTCCCCCTCCCCCACTGTTTGCCAGTTCCCCTATAAGCTCCACTTAATTCTACTGCCACTGTAACTTAATGCTCTGTACTGTCACCGTATTTCTGAAAATCGCATGCATGGCATTTTGCATCACTGCATATCTATATGTTCTTACTGAGTTTTAGACTCATAGGTGAACTCTCTGATGTAGGTACTAAACCCAAAAATGAGGACTTTGTGCCTCAGTCTGATGATTAGTTGCTGGTGGATCGAGCTCATGGGGGTTTGGTTACTGCAGTCAGACATGATTTCTGTTCAGAGGTTTCTGTAAAGTTTTTCTGAAATCCTGATTTTTGTGTTAAAAACTCTGTAGAAAACTCATCTTTTGGTAAATTCTGTAATTATATGTTAAGTTCTGTACTGTCCCTCAGATTTTGAAACAGTGTACAAGTTCTGATGTTTCAGTTTTAGAAACCACTGTATTTGACAGTTAAGTTTATATTCTGAATGTTTCTGAAATTGTTTGGGGACAATTCTGTTAGTTTGTTTGTGCATGGATGACTTCTGGTTTTGAAACTATCCATGCAGTCTGTTTCATTGAATCTGTATATTGTAGAGTACGTTTTACAATATTGTTTTGAATTCAGGTATTGAAAGTCTACAATTTTCATACCTTCTGTTTGCACTGTATTTGACAGTTAATTATGTTCTGAAGTATTCTGAGATGGTTTGGGATATTTCTGTTAGTCTATGCCTGGATGGTCTCTGGTTTTTGAGCTATCTATGCAGAGTGAAATATTTAAGTTTCTATCGTGCTCGAGAACCATGTTTTGATGTGGTTTGAGAATCTGAGACGTTTATGTCTTATGTTTTATGCTCTCCGCCCGGGTGTATTTCTGTTAAAAGTTATCAAATTTTGCCTTTAAAACTATGTCTTCCGGCTGACGTCATCAAGGTCATCCGCCCAGTGTATTTATGTCTTCCGGCTGATGTCAGCATAAGTCTTCCGTCTAGTTTAAAACTCCGTCTTCCAGCTGACGTCACCCAAGTCTTCTGCCAGTGTAATTACATCTTCCGGTGACGTCATCTGTCTTGTCTTATTCGACATCCACCGCCGGCTTATCTCTTTCGCCCAGTTCATTCACAGTTTCTGTCATCCATCTTCCGGCTGACGTCATCCATCTTCCGGCTGACGTCATCACCTCGTCTGATTTCATTTATTGTCTGTATCCTCCGGCTGACGTCACCCATCTTCCGGCTGACGTCATCATTTCATCCGAATTCCGTCTGTTGCCTGTATCTTCTGCCTGACGTCATCCTTATTTCCGTCTTTGCAACTGCATCTTCAGCCTGACGTCAGCTCACATCTTCCGCCCGATTAAATTGTATCACCTGATTTAGTTTAATTACATCCACCGGTTCCGGTTCGTTGTCTCATTAATTGACATCCACCGTTCCGGTTTAATTTGCATCCACCGCCCAACAGTATTCTGTTTGTCTTTTAAACTACGACTTCCGCCAACTCATTTATTTCTGCTTCCTGCTTTATCCTTTAATTCTGTCATTTATTTCTGAAGCCCGTCTCCTAATATTATTTTGTTTTCCCGTTTCGCTTTCGAAGACAGGGGATGTTTTTCCCTTCCTCTGAAAAGTTTATGAGTTTACTTTTAAAGCTCATCCCGTTTATGTTAAAAAAAAAATAGTCACCGTTTTTTGATAACTGTCCCGGAGTGACGGCTTCGATCCTGGACCCCGATCGGGTTCCGGTTTTGGGCTGTCACAGCTGCTCAATGACTCTAAGTCCGTTCCAGACAACAAAGACTAACAGTCCAGGGAAGTTCTTGTCCCTTATTTTGTTTGGCAGTGGGGACACTGTCAATTTCATGTTTGGGGGTAAGGGTATTAGCATTGGATTGGATTTGATAGGAAAAAATGCAATATGTATAATAATAAAAAAAATTATTATTTTCCTAACTTCGTAATCTTGTTGAAGACATTTCATTATCATATATTAGTAGCATTTAACTAAGAATTATTCCCTTTAGTATAAATTTCCTTCATAACACACAAACTCCTTTTTAGTTTTCTTAGAGATATTAACCTAATTAGATTTCATAGTTATATATTTAGATGAAAACGATTCAATGCTTACTGAAAAAAATTAGAGATAGAAGATTTCTTCTAAATAAAAGAAACAAACAAAAATAATAATAATATAATAAATAATAAATTTGGAGGTAATATAAAAAAAATGAAAAACAGAATAATTGCAATTTCTTAATCTACTTTCAATCTCGAGTGAGCCCTTTGAATACTCGATGGGTAGAATTCAATTAGAGCAACTTTGGGAAGAACTCCGTTACAATATTATTGACTATACTCCTCTATAATACTATACGAGTATGTATCTTTAGATGAGACTATTGAGTAATCGGAGGCCTTCATGACCAATGTTGTTAGTTGCTTACTTATTATTTATTAAAAAAAATCTTTGAAATCTAATTAACTTAGAAAAAATATTAAAGAGTTAGCAATGTAATATTAACTGTGAATTTTAGTTTTGATTATTGAACTTAGCGAGTTGAAGAGGAGTTTGAGCCCACACACACTTTGAAAAATTATTTTATTGGGAATAACTATATGTTAATTGGTTATAATTGTGATAGTAGAATTTTTCATAAGATTACAAGTTTCGAAATATCCTGAAAATTGCATGAAATTCATTAATGTTGCCTTGTGAATTCTTTAATTTTGATTTTATTTTACACCACTCGAGGACGAGTAATGGTTCAAGTTTGGGGGTATTTGATAACTCTTAAAAAAGAGTTATTTTATACTATTTTTATTTCATATAACTCGTATGATTTGAGTAAATATAAAAGGCAAGTGGTCAAAATTATAGAAATTGCTATAAGTTTCTACAGCATTGAAAGACTTTACGAATTTAATGAATTTTATATTTATTTTCAGAAAAAATCAGATTATTAGCACTGACTTGAATTTTGTTGTTATCACGTTTAGTCACAGATTTACTAGCGGGAAAGTAAAAAGAAAAGATTGGATTTTTATGACCAAAAAGGGAAGAAACAAATATTGGAGAAATCGCTAGAATCAAGGAGAGAGAGCGAGAAAAAGAATTGGCTAGAGAATTTCCTAGAATCAAGGTGAGAGAAAAAGGCGGGCTAAAAAATAAAACAGAATAAAAGAGGAGATCGAGGAGAGACACACAGAAAGAAGCAAAGAAAAAAAACAGAGACCACTAGAAGATGACGAAAAAAGATGAAAGAAGGCAGAAAAATAAAGGGAGGAGAAAAAGCTTGGCTGCTACAGAGGGCATCTTGAACAATTCTTCTTCTTCTACTTTTGAGATTATTCTTTTAATGAATATTTTTATTTTGGATTTTTTATCATGATTTCAGGCTAGATTTTTTTATTTTGGTTAGGAGAGAAAGTACTCGTTATGTGCTTTACTTAGATCTATGAAAGTTTACGTATTTGTCATTGAACAATCTATCATGATGTTTATTGCTTAATTCGAATTGTGTCGACGGGCAAATTTGATGTTACATGTTCCTATTGTATCGATAAGTAGATAGGAATTTCAAGATGCATGATTGATTAAATAAATTAAATTGTTACAAAGTTGTTGACATTAATTTATTTGACATTGAGAATATGACTTCAAAGAAATTCGAATCAAGTTTTATTCTTTCAAAGTCGAAAGAAACTCTAGGTTGAATTTAACTAGACAATTCGATAGAACCCTAGAAAAATATTTGTTCTCGCTGTTCTGTGGAAAATGTTGTAGCTTTCTATAGCATTGATAGTAATTTGCATGTAACAAGGAAATCGACCCTAACCAAGGCTTCCATCATTTTTCTCTCCTCAAATTATTACAATCTATTTCTTATTCATATCTGAGAAAATTTAATTTTTATATTATTCTACCATTCACGCCATTTTCTTTATATTTCATCTTTATTTTATATAACTTTATAGCAAATAAATTTAGTTAAGATTATCCTCGTGAGATCGACTTTTACTTACTCTTTATTACTTTGTTAACGACACGTGCACCTGCGTTAGGGGTAGAAAATCACTCGTTATCTCGAAAATGGAGCAGCGAGATAGCGTCTCACTGTCCGATCATGTCTGCGATAGTGCAGACTCGTCGAAGTCCGTCCACGAGTCCGACGCTTACATGATCCAAAATCAAGCATTAATCCAAATCAGAATCTCAACGTTTAGGTAGAAAATTCATGGCCATAACAGAGTTGGAAAAATTTGATTTTTACCTTCGGCCGACGACTCCTCCGACCACAGAGACTGTGAATTCAGCGCGAAAGATCGCATTTTTCTCCTCATAGCTGTTCGGAAAGGTAACCCACATCTACTATGATTAATACAATTTCTAATGGAGGGAGAAAAGTTTGATTTTCCTTACGTTTTACTGGTTCAGATTATGTATACAAAATCTCTGGCTTACACTGTAATTTTTGGCGTTATTTCCCTTCCGAAAATACAATCTTAGATGTCCAAAATCCTACAACAAATTTGAACAAAAATTTCCAAGAATTTTGGGCAAAATAAAATTGTCGGTTAGGAGGAGGAAATTTGCATACCAAGGCGATTCTTCCCTCTGTCAAAAACCAAGATCGATGTCCCAAAAAGCCAACTGAATTCCGCCAAGAGAGAGAGAGAAAAAGAAGAAATGGAGAGTAGTCGTTCAGTTGTGGAGAAATAATGAAGAGGGAAGAAAAAACTTAATTTCTTGCCGTGAAACGATCCCACAAAATCAAGGAAGAAATAATCCCAAAAATCCCTTTCCTTTTAAGAGTAAATTTTTGTCACGGTTATCACAGTAGTAATGTTCAAATCAGAACCCCAAACCTGTTAATCATGTTGGCATTTGATCTTTGTCAAAATATAAATTATACATTATGTTATCATCGGAGTTAAGTCCATATTAAAGTGATTTAATATGATTTCAAAAGACTTTGAAGTATATTGAATATAATATGGTCATATTATAATGTGTAGATACATTATAGGTAATTTACCAATTTGTGATAGACAAAATGATAAATTATCCAATTACGTTAAATAAAGGGTTATGGTTCCCAATTCATAATGAGAAACTTTTTGGCTCTTTGGAACTGCCATCACTCTAGAGAGCATTGAGAAGGCGATTGTCGAATTTGGAAGATCCACGTACCTAATTTACAGTATTTTGACATTCAGACAATAGATTCGGGTACCTCTTTCTCGCTTTAATGATTTCCTTGTAGAATTTCTAACGTATCGATTTGGGAATTAAGTTTTCGTTTTCATTAGGATTCAATAATTCTAATGAATCTAACCATTGTTATCAGAGCAGATCACGTTAGACTACGAGAAATCAAATTTTGGCTTCAAATCGATTTAAGCATCATTTTTTTTTTAATTTTTAATTTTTTTTGTAATGCACGTTTGAGATTATTGTCCGATCTATCTTTATTTTTGACAAATCGGACATTTTTGGGGTGAAAATCCACCGGAATCAATGAGATTTTGATGATTTTCTTTGTTGGTTTGCAGCCCCTCTCTGGCGATTCAGACCGATTCGGTCGGATTGGGTTAGGTTTGGTCCAAATTGGACCAAACCATTTAGATTCGTTCCCGCTCGGACCAAATCAACTCGGTTCGGTTATGGCTTGAACCGGTTCTTTGGTTTGTTCGACTCAGATCTGTTCGGTTTGATCTGAACTGGTCCGGTCCGGTTTAATTGAACTGACCCATTTTTTTGATCGGTTCATTTGGTCAAATGAGCCCGGTTCACCCCGATTTTGGCCTATTTGAACTGTCTATTCTAGGTTGGTATCCTTTGGTTTACTAATTGCCTACTATGGTAGCCTAGATATTAAATATGTATATATACATGAATTTTCTTAATTTTCTTTTAAGTGCAATTTTATGAAATTTTACATTGTAAAATAGGATGATTGAGTAACATATTATAAAATTAGTCACTCTTGCTTTAATTATCCTGTATTATATGTTGGGTATGAAACATGACATTGTGTGAATATCGACTAGCCCAAAGGAAGGTTGACGTTTGTACAGTTGCATGGATTGTTAACAGTATTAAAAACATGTGACAATTATTAGGATGTCATGTGAACATTGAACTTATCCAAAGATAAGTTCATTGTTTGTCATGTCTTATTGTCAATGTTTATATATTGGACCAAGTTACCAATTACTGTTAACTTAAAATGTGTTTAAGTCGAACTATGTTTTTTATGATTGTGATTTATGTGAAATATATAAATATAAAATGATTGTAAGAAATGAATGTTATTAATAGTTGCAGTTAATTGGGAATGCCTTTTTACAAAGGGTATTATATTTTTCTAACGTTTTTAATTAAGTGTTGTTAGTTGAGACTGGTGCATGCATAATGTTAAAGGAACATCGACCGATGTCAAAGCAGACTTGAAAGTCATCCGCCAGTTATATCAATCGAACAACAAAGTCGACCAATTTCTATATCTACCGAAATATCGACCAAAACCAAGTCGACCAGATTGGAAGTCTACCGAACAAAGTCAAGTTGACCAGATTCCAAGTCTACCGAATTCAATACCGAACAAAGTCAAGTCGACCAAATTCCAAGTCTACCGAATTCAATACCGAACAAAGTCAAGTCGACCAGATTCCAAGTCTACCAGAATCAATACCAAAATCATTGTCGACCAAATTCAATATGAGAATGCTTCACAAGATCAACGTCGACCGAACAAAGACTTCATCCACTAGGTTAACTTCATCCGAATAAAGAAGTCGTCCAATATGAAAAATACTCTTACAAGACAACGCGACC